>JBCNJP010000012.1:72259277-72285943 GCA_039602395.1 Deinandra increscens subsp. villosa | reverse complement strand
TCCAAACATGAAGGAGTTATACTATGTGTACCGCAGAGATGGATCCCACTCGACACATAACGAAATGATTCCAAGTGAATGGGATCTGTCGGAACAGAGTGTAATCAAACTCACTGTTCTTGAAATAAAGGATGGTGATTTGTTAAAGAAGGCAGTACAGAAGAAGATTAGAACCAGATCAACACATCACAGTCACCATTCTTAGCCACATTTATTTATATATTATTTTATTTTAACATGTACATACATTTTCAATGAATTGGTTAATACGATAGTAGAGCTCAACTTTACTCATAATTGTGTTCTCACATGAAGTAGTCTTGTGTTATGTTAGTATGTTGACATTTTGAGAAAAGTGTTTGACTGCCGTGGTGGACTAAGACCACTTGGTTTAGCTTTTGCATTTATACTTGTAACATTTCCATTTATCTTGCTTGAAGTTTACTTGTCAAAGCATCAAATGATAACGTTGAGAATTCTTTATCGTGAGTCAGTAGTAAGACATAATTATCACAATATTTTGATAATGCTTCCAACAACTTTTGTTTCAAATCTTCGTCTTCTTTGTGATATCCACCATTTTCATTTCACTTATCAGATGAGAAAGCCTTGAAACAATTGCAGTAATATTTTCATTTTCAAAATGTTGAAAATTGTCAAATTCCCTGTTCAGAGCCTTTCGTCTACTTTTCTTTTATTGTTCATTTCCTTCACATCTCAGGGCTAAAGCATCCCGTAATGATTTTGATTTTGTGCATGTATTGAATTGATGCATTAACTCTTTCGATGAAGCCATAGTGAGATAGCTATGAGCTTTCTTCTCAAGTTCAAAGCTTTTCTTTTCTGCACCAGTATAATATTTTCGTTCTTTGGATTCTCCCCCAGAATCAACTGGTTTCTTATAAACATCTTCAATTGGAATCCAAAGATCAACATTATTAGCATTCATAAACGCAAAAAATCTTGATTTCTAATTATAGTAATCTTCAAGTTGCAAGAATTTAGGAACTTTCTGATTTGCATCACTTGCATCGAAGTTTGCATCGCAGTAAAAGGCTTGAAAATCATTCATTTTAAAAAATCTTGAATTCTGTTTCAACGAACTGAACACAAAGTGGACTTATACTTACATGAACTGAACAAGCTACGAAGTGAAGACGAAGTGAAATACGAACTGGATCACGAACTGAATTGGGAACAGACTTTACGAAGTGACACGAACTGACCTGCGAAGTGACACAAGCTGACTCACGAAGTGATACGAACTGACTCGCGAGGTGACACGCGAACTGGCATACAAACTGAATTTCACGAAGTGATACACGAACTGAAGATAAATTCTCTCAAACGAAGTGTAAATAAGTGAACACGAACTGTGAGTTCGTGTACTGACGCGAACTGTCACTTCGTGATGGTTATTTGCACGAATAGGAAGATCTAGACACGAACTGACACAAACTGAACCATAATTTATCAAATTTTCTCCATTTTGAACGAGATTTGCGGCAAGATCAAAGAGGTTTTAGCAACATGAATGATTTGAAAACAAATTGGACTTGAAAAGTTCAAAAATTGACTCGTTTTTTTAATGAAAAACACACGTTTTTGACACTAAAATGAACACGATCAAGTCAAACGTAGTAGAGAAACCTGGATTTGCTCTGATACCACTTGTAAAGACATGAATCGTATCTTACAACTGGTTTGTTTGGACGAAGAACGAGATGTAACCAAATGTTTATTTATTGAAATCACTAAGAATCAATTACAAACACTTGATGATCACAATAGAGACACACTAAAGAAAACACACACATAAGATCTGGATTCTCACAAAGGGCACTCAAAGTCACTTAGTAAAATACAAAGCAATATTGTATTTATACCTAAGTTACTGCCCACGAACTGACTCAGTTCATGTTCAGTTCGTGACCAACATTCTTTGGATCATCGTCTTGTTCGGTATCTTCACACGATGAACCGATTTTGCTCTAACATCACGCTACAAAGTGCTACTATAGCATAGTCGATCAAGATCCCCCTCGTCGCTGATGACGTCCGATAGTCACATCGTCTACCTGAAGCTGCAGGGCGCGGAGTCCACCCTTTAAGGCCGCCACATCATCCACCACAAGAAACATACACTCCTGGTGATGTGCGGAATCTGCCACTAGAGCTGCAAAAGTCGGCTCTGGTGGGAAAGCGAGTCCTGCTAGAGACGCTGAAGTCCTCGTCCCTGGAGTAACACTACCAATGGCTGGATGCGGCACATGATAGATCCGGATGATATCCTCCATATAGGCAGGATACGTCTCCCAGCCGCTGACGCTCAGTGGCCTCCCCCTGATGCCCGAAAAAGTACGATCCTACTCGCCCGATGTTGGATCCACGGGGTATCTTCCACTTTGCTCCTGCTGATGCTCCAGTGTCTGATGGGATCGTCGACATGCCTGTAATATACATCCTGTGTATATTACAGTGAGTAGCTACTTTTTGAATAACCAACAGTTAATTCAAACAAACACTACTAACATGTAGATGTGATGTGATGATGTGATGATGTGATAAGAATAGAGATAAGAATAACAGTATCACGGATGGTCAACATAGCATATACATATACTTATATATACATATATATAGTAGAAAAAAGGGCAAACTGCGTATATGTGCATCTAAGTGTGTGTCTAACTGAATCTAGCAATAGTTAGATTCTAATGCAATCCTAAATTAGCTATGACAGAGGGCTCTGATACCAATCTGTTACACCCCCGAAAACCGTCCGCATATAATACCGTGAACAGGGGCACGACGAGACCAGGATGCGAGTCATCAGAAACTTCGAACATCTATATGCTCACAACCAGTTTAAGTTTTGTAAAACAGTTTATCAGTGTAAAACGTTAATTCAAAGTTAGGCGGAAGCATAATAGCACCATTAAGTTTTAGTTCAAAAATAGCGAAAGCGAAAAACAATAAAACCGTTTAAGTTGTCTTTTATCCCAAGGCGACCAAAGGTGTTGAACTATTACAACCCATGCAATAGACACCATGAATGAAACCTAATGTGCACTCCTTAGCAAAGTTCCTAAGGACCTGATAAGAAACATGTAAAGTGTCAACGCTCGGTTGGTGAATTCTCAAAGTTTAAGAGAGTAAATAAATATAAATTTATTTAAAACTGTAAGATAACTAGTTACCCTTGGCGATGCATAACCACCCCCCTAGGAATCACACATCCTGGAAAAGATAATCAGCATTTTATATACTAGGGTTAGCTAGACCACGTTATGTATAACACCATAGGCCGCGATGTCCCCATTCCTGACAGTTAAGTTTTGCCTTCCTGCCATGCTATACCAAGCCGAGTTAGGACAATGTAATACCCCTTCTCCACCCCCGAAGGCGGTGGGGCTAGAGCGACCAGCCAGGGTTGGATTTTTCAAACCAACAGTAGATTTGTTTAACATTTCCCCGTTATCACATGATACTAATGGTACACGAATTGTGGAAGGACTCCCTTGGCATGTTTTCTTCTATGGGTTACAAATAGTATATAAAACCAGTTTAGCATTTCTCAACATAAATAAGTTTAGTATTTTCTCAACAGAAAATAGTTTAGCATTTCTCAACAGAAAATAAGTCTACCACATGTCTTCTCCCCCAAAAGCATAACACGATTAAAATGTGGGGCCGAGAACTCACCTTAGGGTGTAAATAAGTTTCCGAATAGTAACGCTTGAACAGAGAAGGTGAATTCCTCCTAGACTCCACCAATGACACGCAATCGTGTAAGTGTTGACTAAGTTTGACCAACCGTCCCGACAACGCGCGGACAACAGACAAGATGGACTTGAATACACATTGGTGATTGAATTTAGGTTTTCTATACTTAACCTAACATGTATCACACATACAACACATTGTACTATGATAAACATAACGTGTCACAATTACTTACGACATTATCCCGCGTATACGATGTACGATTCGATCGGGGCGATCGTGCAAAGTCTTGTCATTCCCACCGAGGTAGGAGACCTAGGACTTGTACATTCGTGTAACTCATAATCAATTTGACTAATGATCATACAAACACGTAATCAAGTAATCCCATGATCATACACATGCATTTACTTAGTTATTTATTGTCCAATAATTATATATTTACCACATGTAGGCTAATTCCATGATTACATATCATCATCATCTCATGTAAATCACTATAGATCATTCATTTAACATATTTCAAGCTCATGTCATAGATTCCTAACCACATGCATGAATGCTATGTTGACCTGATAGGCCATTTTCACCATATTTTCATGTAAATAATTTTTATAAAATAATCCACATGTGTTTTAACATCAAGTTTACAACTTTATACACTATCATGCATCCATTAACCTAGGTCAAGCAACCTCATAGTAGATCTAATACACAATCATGTGTCTTTATTCAAGATCTAGCATACATGACTACCAAAACCGAGTTTCCATCATAGATCTCACGTAAAGTTAGCAACTTTATTGCACATCTACCCTAGATCTATCATTATCAAGTCATTAGAACATAGATCTAACACAAATTGTCACACCCGCACCACCGCGCCCTGCCAGGCACGGGGGAGAAGGAGACTGGGACCGGCCGCCCGTATCAGAACACGCGAAAGCAAACAGATAGATGCAAGATCACAAGGTCAACTCACACAAAAGGACGACCCGTCCAATATAAAATCAAACACAAACCAAAATGGACTTATATACATCAAGTCTTAGGTATTACACATCATTCTACGCCCAGGCAGAACCTAAGGCTACCAGCACGGTCAAATAAAAAACAAAAAGACAACATAAGATAGTCATGACTGGGAACTAATCCCAAAATCAACAAAATCAACCCCAACGGGTACAAAACCCAATTCGTCCCTAACATTCAAACGTGACATCCACCCAAAGCTTTACTTACCTGCACATGAACCAAAAATATGTCAACAACAAAACTTGTTGGTGAGTCGTAGCGCATTTGACTCAAACAAGTTTCCACTAATCAAGTAACACCATTATGCCTATTATAAATTCCTTATGAATAAACCAGCACTCCGGGGGTACGATCCTACGACCGCACGCCTCCCTTTATGGACTAGGCATATACGCCATCACCCGAACCCTAATAGGTCCAATAAGCGGGTATGAGGCACCTTAATCTACCTCTACAGCTGTATTGGTGCAATATTTGTCTTTATGGCCTAACACTCATGCCCAAATTAATCATACTAATCAACATGAACGTCTCGTAACATGCGAGTTTAAATTTATAACATGGTAACAAATACCTAAGCAGAGTAACAAACAAACAAGCTATCAACTCACAAATATCAAATGGTGGATCAAACAAGCGTCACAGAGCACGAGAATCCAAACGTCCAAGTGTGTCACAGTTGAAATTCTATTATAATGATATATGTATAATTATATCTGAACCTATCCACAAATAAAAATGCTAAAGCAATTGGTAGCAACAATCCACAAACAAACAGGAGGTTTAACAACACTCCCGGGAACATACCGAGTGGACAACAAACACCCGACAAGATCATAGGGCCTCAACCGAGAAGTAAATTATCTTTACTGGAAACCATTATGCCCATACTAGTAAAAATAATCAAACCGGGTCGCTCGATATTACCAAGACACAAAACAAACAAAATCACTAATTCTGGTCATAGAGTCGATGCGGGCCGCAAAGGGTTACTGGCCAAGGGATGCACCCCGCATCGGGTCAAAAGTACCTGATTGATTTCTGGGGGTGATGCGGGCTGCGACAGGGTCATCCAAAGGTGATGCACCCCGGAACGACTATTTTGCCTTTTAGTGACTTTTTATCCCATTTTGCATTTTTAGCTCGTTTCGACATCGGGGTTTTGTTCCAACATGTTCAGTAGCCAAAATATAAATTCTTAGATCCTCAGGTCGTACCATTCTCAGAATAAAAGTCCCGGTTTGACCCGAATGTTACCCTAGATCATTTTACAAGCGGGTTTTACCATTTCTTTCAATTCTAACTTGTCAAATATCACTTAGGGACATTTGTTAACTTGTTTAGACAATCATCTAGCTACTGGAACATCTGAGTATCCTTACCCATATAATATAAATCCAAATATCTCGATTTTTGGATTTTAAAACATAAAAATACAAATATCGCCTCCACCCGTTTACCAATCTCTTCAAGTATGAAAATCTTGTCACTGAGATGGCAGGGTTTCCTAGGCCTAACTTCCGGGTTCAAAGATCTACCCGAAAACACAACATGCATGCATTATAGACTTATACCTTAAGCTTAAATTCTTGTAACGAGCTCTTCTAAGTGTTTTTTTCACTTGTCTAGCCTCCTAGCACTCTCCAGAGACAAATTTTATCCTTGCATGCATCATCAAAGCTGATTTTAGGCAACATATCATCCAAAAAATGCAATCTAGAGTAAAACCCGAACATAACTAACCTTGTTTCACCACACAAGCACTCCTACATGCCTTTGATCACTCTTGATCATCCATGCATGCCCTATAATGATGAAGATTCACTGATCAGAGGAGGAACCCAGAAAACTATAGCGAAACCCTTATAAAAATGGGGGTTAGAAACTTACCCGAACACTTTAAAACTCGTATAGGCTTGAAATTCGACGCATAAGGCTTCCCTTGGCTGGATTCTTCCTTCTCAGGTGAAAGGGGATGGAGAAAACAAGAGTTCTTGAAGTGGGGGAACTTAAAAATGAGCAGAAATGAGTGAAACTCGTTTCTATAGACCTGGGATCGATGCGAGCCGCAAGGGATTACTTCAGCAGGCGATATGCCCCGCTTCGCCATCAGGATAGTTCGCGGATCTTTTCGGGGTAGCGCATCCGACCCGGTGACCCGTCACTCGATGCGATTCTCGAGGTTTATCCCACCCGGGATGTTACATCCTCCTCCCCTTAAAAGAATTTCATCCCGGAATTCACTAAGACTAAAAAAGGTGGGTGTATTTCCTTTGCATGTCCACTTCCAACTCCCAAGTATGCTCTGGTCCAATCCGAGCATCCCACTTGACCTTTACCATTGGAATCTTCTTTCTGCGTAATTTCTTGACAATTCTCTCAACAATCTCAACCGGCCTTTCTGTAAAGTTTAATTTCTCATCCACGTGAATTTCCTTCAATGAAGTTGCTAGTGCTTCATCAACCATACATTTACGCAAGTTCGATACATGAAACACATCATGAATTCCATTGAGTTCTTCGGATAAGTCCAATTGATAGGCCACCTTGCCGACTTTGGATATAATCTTGAAAGGTCCAATGTAGCGAGGACTTAGCTTTCCTCTCTTTCCAAACCGAATAATCCCCTTTCCAAGGGGATATTTTAAGCATTACCATATATCGTTCCTTGAATTCCAATGGCCTACGACGACGATCGACATAACACTTCTGCCGATCCTGTGCGGCTTTAAGCTTTTCTTTAATTTCTCGGACCTTATCATTCGTAGCCATAACCAACTCTGGTCCTGTAAGTTGCCCTTCTCCAACTTCAGACCAACACAACGGGACTCTACATTTCCTTCCATATAGAGCTTCAAACGGCGCCATTTCTATACTAGAGTGATAACTGTTGTTATATGAAAACTCTACCAACGGTAGGTGGGTATCCCAACTGCCACCGAATTCCATCACACATGCTCTCAGCATGTCCTCTAAGGTTTGGATGGTTCTTTCACTCTGCCCATCCGTCTGCGGATGATATGCCGTACTCAATTTCACTTTAGTTCCCAACGCTTCCTGAAGACTTTGCCAGAAATGGGAAGTAAATCGGCCATCTCTATCAGACACAATTGATAATGGAACTCCATGCCTTGACACAATTTCATTTACATAAATCTTGGCCAATTGTTCCGTGGGGTAAGTTTCCTTAATCGGCAAAAAGTGAGTTAACTTGGTCAATCGGTCCACGATTACCCAAATAGCATCATTACCACTCCTAGTTTTAGGAAGCTTGGTTACAAAATCCATAGTCACCATGTCCCATTTCCACTCGGGTATTTCTAAAGGTTGAAGTAAACCAGCGGGCTTCTGGTGCTCGGCCTTTACCTGCAAACACGTATGGCATTTCCCAACAAACTCAGCAATTGCTCTTTTCATGCTCGGCCACCAGTAGTGGGGCCTCAAATTCTGGTTACATCTTATCATTACCAGGGTGCATCATATACTTAAACTTATGCGCTTCACGAAGGATCATTTCACGGAGACCACCATCAGCTTCGGCACCCAGATTCTATTTCCCAATCCAAGTATACCATCTGGTCCCTTAGTGAGGCGACCCACAATGGTCATCATTTCTTCCTTTCTATTCACTTCTGGATCAGCTATTTGCTGCTTTTGAGCTTTCAAAAGTTCATTGATCAGATCAGCACGCACATCTATTCTCATCGCACGAACCCTCAGAGGCTTGGTTCTTTCCTTTCTACTCAATGCGCCAGCCACCACGTTGGCTTTTCCGGGATGGTACTTTCTCTCACAATCATAATCACTTAACACCTCCATCCAGCGCCTTTGATACTGTTAGGACCGATTTTCACTGCGAGAATCTCGATCTTGAGCAAGAACGAGTTCGGATTCGAAAACTCAAAACAAATGAAGAAGATGATGATGATGAATCATAGATAATCATACATAAGAAGAAATGATGAACAAATCGAATGAATTCATTAATCGAAAGATTACAATCAATGAATCATGAAGAACACTTTCTCTCTCTAGAATCCATGACTCACTCTCTCTCTAGAATGGAAATCTCACACTCTACAAGAAATTCATCATCTCCCCATTCGGAGACTCCTTTACTTGTAATGGGCACCCTCACTATATATAGTGAGGGTGACTAACAACAGAAAAACATAACAAACTGAACGAAATTACAAGTAAAGGTAAATAACATAAATATTAATTAAATCAAAGTTGATTTAATTAATCCGAAGCTTGACTCGCTCGAACCGATCTTCCGTTGACTTTTACGTTGACCGTTGACCCGAACGGTTGACTTTTCCGGAAAACGGTCTTCGGTCCAATCTCGCAAGCCTCGAGCATCACAACTCGCGTCTCTTGAATCAATTCACATGGATTCTTCAGTCGAATGCTTCGGTAAACAGATTTGATGGCGTCAGTCACATAGATTTTAAGTTCCAACAATTCCCCCTTGACTGATGCTTTCAAATCTGTTCAACTGCTGAAGAATCGCTCTGTCGTACATCTTCAATGAGAAACTGATAAACCGGAGACAATCTGTCGTAGAGATTCCCCCTCTGAATAAGCTTCTTCTGTTCTCGTTGCTCCAGTTCGAGATCCAAGTGTTCCGCTCACTCGGTTCACACGGTCGGGTACAATACTAAGAAAATGCTACATCTCGGAGTCATAACCGCAACAAACCGAATCAGATAAACCAGTCAATCATCGAACATGCTCCAACTTCTGATAGTCGACCCGATATCCAAATTCATAATAATTCCCCCTATTTCTCTAAATCTCTCCAAAAACATCAAGTCGGAAGCGTAAAAATGAGATGCGGAGAGTCGAACCGTCGCGATCGGTTGCCTAGAGAAACCGGATAAACAATCTTGAAATCGGACAATCTTGCGAAAAACCGGAAGCCGGATGCTGACAGTTGTGAATAATCCGCGTGACTGAGGTTGGATGCGAAAATTAAAGTAAATGTCAAATTTCTTCAATAAACGGTCATCCGAGAGATTTAATCGGATAAATTCCAATATTTAACTGAGATTCCAGTTAATCCGGTTAGTTGACATCCGCGCTGCATCCACTAAAAAATAAACCGTGAGATATAACGAGAAAGCCGAGTAATTAACCGGATAATAAAGCTAACCCGTCAGTGATCGATAGCAAACGTTGCACGCGACGCCAATAAACGAGAACCCCAATAAAATGAAATAAATCCAAGACCAATAAAATATTTTCTGAAATTCCGTCGCGGCATTATCTCGTTAATCTCATGAAAGACTAATAAGAAAAACTCCGCGTTTGACGAATAATGCTGAAAATTTAATTAGTATAATTAAATCTCCATCAAGAAAAGCCATAATCCATGTGCTAAATTAACCATCCAATCAGATTTCAGCCAAATAACCATAATCCGTGCATCTACAACCGGTCTGATTAGATTAAATTGATCTGACGGCTGCAAGGGCTCTGGATCAGACTGCGATCCGTGTGAGTGAAGGCTTCAGCCAATCAGAAGGCAGCTAGAAGCAAACACAACACTCACATCCAACGGTTGGGATCGATTGAGAGGAATCCATGGCTAATGATGCTTCACGGAACCGCATGAAGGGCTGACAGGCTAAGCTGGGACGGCTCTTTGACAACGAAACCACTGGAATTCTTTCAACAGTTACATAGGCCCACCAGCAATTCAAATTCAACGGACTCTTTTGGGAGACTGGGTGGCCCACGAAGTTCTCTTGCAGCCAATGGAAAAGCAGACAACGAATAAAGGGACTCAGCTTGCGTTTTGACCGACATAGAGGAGGAGAGAGACATTCCATAGTCATCCAATCTAGCAGAATGCACACATCAGTCTTATCACCTTCATCCTTCCTCGTAAACCCTAATCAGTCGGAAAACCATACAACTCGCCGGAAAACCGAGACCCACATCGGAAAAACGTGAAATGCTTATATCTTTCATAATACACGACGAAATTCGATGATTTTTAGCTCTATGAACTCGTATGAACATCCTCTACAACCCTTGACGAACAGAATTCTCTGAAACGAACTCGGATAAAAACCCAGAAACAAGTTCGCTAACGAAACAAGTCCGCTAAAGCCACCAGAAGTCCGCTAAGACGAACATGAAGTTCGCTAAGGACTCAAGTTCGCTAAAAATGAGCTTCAAGTTCGCTAAACATGAGAAGTTCGCTAAGCAGCTCAGCAAGTTCGCTAAGGAGACTTCAAGTACGCTAAGACTCAAACAAGTCCGCTAAAAACTCGTCAAGTCCTCTAAGAATCGAAACAAGTTCGCTAGAGCAATCTGCATATCTTCAAAACAGTTGAATAAATCTGGAAAAGATGAACACTAAGAACATGAAGAACACATACACTTCAATCCTTGAAACAATCTCGAAAATGAAAGGAAACGAACGATTCTTGTCACAAATCTGTTGTAGAACGTGTTATGGCCACTCACACATCCAAAACAGCAGCAAAAACCAATCGATTCAACCCCCAAAATCTGGAAATCTTCAAGAACACGAAGAACACCGCGAAACACGCACTAAGTGTGTGTTTTTCCAGATCTGCTCAAACTGATGAGAATCAGACGAAACGGATGCTTCCAATGGATCCGGAACGCGTTTTCCACTGAGAATCATACCTCATATCATCCAAATCCATGAAGAAATGCCCAGAAAACGAAGAATCAAAGCTAAAAATCTTCAAAATCTTCAAATACGGGAAAAACTCCAAAGTTCCAAAAATAGCTTCGGATCTTCATTTCTCCACCAGATCTGAAGATGTAGAACACTAAATAACATCCAGATGCACTCCCAAACATGAATCTATCATCCATATCATCAGAATCCATCCAGAAATGAAGAAAAAATAGAAAAAAGTCTCTAAAAATAAGTTTTCTCATCTTCACCCATTCAAGCTCAAAATCACAGATTCGAGTGACCAGATTCACGGTGAGATGAATCTGATCGGGTACCCGCTCTGATACCATTTGTTAGGACCGATTTTCACTACAAGAATCTCGATCTTGAGCAAGAACATGTTCGGATTCGAAAACTCAAAACAAATGAAGAAGATGATGATGATGAATCATAGATAATCAACATAAGAAGAAAGATGAACAAATCGAATGAATTCATTAATCGAAAGATTACAATCAATGAATCATGAAGAACACTTTCTCTCTCTAGAATCCATGACTCACTCTCTCCCTAGAATGGAAATCTCACACTCTACAAGAAATTCATCATCTCCCCATTCGGAGACTCCTTTACTTGTAATGGGCACCCTCACTATATATAGTGAGGGTGACTAACAACAGAAAAACATAACAAATGAACGAAATTACAAGTAAAGGTAAATAAACATAAATTATTAATTAAATCAAAGTTGATTTAATTAATCCGAAGCTTGACTCGCTCGAACCGATCTTCCGTTGACTTTTACGTTGACCGTTGACCCGAACGGTTGACTTTTCCAGAAAACGGTCTTCGGTCCAATCTCGCAAGCCTCGAGCATCACAACCCGCGTCTCTTGAATCAATTCACATGGATTCTTCAGTCGAATGCTTCGGTAAACAGATTTGATGGCGTCAGTCACATAGATTTTAAGTTCCAACAGATGCATGTTTAGTTCCTTCTGATTGAACAAATGCTGCAAACTTTTATGGTCCAAGAATATCACAAATTTTGTTCCATAAAGGTAGTGCCTCCAGATCTTTAGAGCAAACACTTCTGCACCAAGCTCCAGATCATGTGTAGTGTAACTCTTCACGTGCGTCTTTAGTCGCCTTGACGCATAGGCGATCACCTTGTTTCGCTGCATTAGCACGCATCCTAACCCGTTGATCGATGCATCACAGTAAACAACAAAATCTTCCGTTCGTTCAGGTAAGGAGAGAATAGGAGCGGTGCTCAACTTTTGCTTCAGAAGCTCAAACGCATCAGTGTGTTTCTGCTTCCAATCCCACTTTGCATTCTTCTGAGTTAATGCGGTTAATGGTGTTGCTATTTTAGAGAAATCCTGTATGAATCGCCTATAGTAACCTGCTAAACCCAAAAATCTTCTAATTTCCGTCGGAGACTTAGGCTGCTCCCAGTTCATTACCGCTTCAACCTTAGCTGGGTCCACTTGAATTCCAGCACTACTCACAATATGTCCTTGGAACTGTACCTCACGAAGCCTGAATTCACACTTAGAAAACTTAGCATAAAGTTTCTCAAATCTTAAAAGCTCTAAAATCTTCCTAAAGTGTTCTTCATGCTCTTTCCTCGTTCGCGAATAAATTAAAATATCATCTATGAAAACTATTACAAACTTATCAAGGTAAGGTTTGCACACTCGATTCATTAAATCCATAAAGACTGCAGGCGCGTTTGTCAAGCCAAACGGCATCACAGTGAACTCGTAGTGCCCATACCTCGTTCTAAACGCAGTCCTTGGAACATCTTCCTCTCTAACTCTTACCTGGTGGTATCCAGACCTCAAGTCAATCTTCAAGAAGTAACTTGCTCCTTGGAGCTGGTCAAACAAATCATCTATGCGAGGAAGTGGGTATCTATTCTTGATCGTTACCTTGTTGAGCTCACGGTAGTCAATGCACATGCGCAAAGACCCATCCTTCTTCTTTACAAACAACACGGGTGCTCCCCACGGGGACGAACTAGGCCGGATAAATCCTTTATCTAGAAGATCTTGTAGTTGACTCTTAAGTTCTTGCATCTCCGATGGTGCAAGACGGTAAGGCGCTTTAGCTATCGGTGTCGTCCCTGGTGTAAGCTCAATTTGGAATTCCACCTGCCTTTCTGGTGGCAACCCCGGAAGTTCGTCAGGAAATACGTCCGCAAACTCCGAGACTATCAGAACATCTTCAACCTTACCTTCTCGAGGAACTTCTACGAGATTTGCCAAGTAATCTTGGCATCCCTTCCTCATGCACTTTTCCGCTTTAAGCATTGAGATTAACTTCAAAGGTCGTGCTTGTCGATCTCCAACGATAGTGTGCACCTTGCCATCAGACGACTCTACTTCCACGATTTTCTTATCACAGTGGATCTTGGCCCGATATCGGGTTAACCAATCCATACCAAGTACAATATCAAATTCACTCAAGGCCATGGGTAACAATTCAAGATCAAATAAGGCATCATCTATTCTTAGTTGGCAACCTCTGAACAATTTCATGAATGCTAATCTCCTGCCCACTAGCAGTTTCTACAACATAGAGTCTCTCTAACGCATGTAAAGCACATTTCAATTTGGGTAAACACGAAGTGGCCACAAAACTCCTATTGGCTCCAGAGTCAAACAATATACTAAGAAACACATTATTCACAGAGAACATACCAGATATAACATCATCACTATTACGAGCCTCTTCAGCAGTCATGATAAACAGGCGAGGTTTACCTTTTGGACCTCCGCCATCTCTGCCCCTGTTTCTGTCTTTGGCAGCATCCTTGGGTTTTGGGCAGTAAACGATTTTGTGCCCCCTCTCTCTCTCTCCACAGTTGTAGCAGGTGGCAGGTTTCATGCACTGGTTTGCAAAGTGACCAACAGTGTTGCACTTGTAACATGTAGGCCTTTCTCCCTTGTAGTCTCTGCCCTTCTCATCTCTGCCTTTCTTTCTATCGCCTCCTGCGATCTCGGTCACGGTCCCTTCTCTTTCCCTCAAACCTCTTATGGCGCCCTGAGGATTCGTTCGTTCTCCCAGATTGGCGGTTCCACTCATCACATATTGTGCCCGTTAAATTCATTGCAGATTTCAAAGTGTGAGGTCGAGAAACTCTCACATCTGCCCTGATTACTAGGCTCATACCATACATAAATCAACGAATTTGATTCTCCTCCTCCTTTTCCATGTGGGGAACAAGGTTCAACAGCTCATTGAACCTGTTAATCGTATGACATGTAATCTGACCCCTTCATCTCTAAGTTTATAAACTCATTCTCCAGCTTCTCAGATTCATATTCTGGCAAAAACTTTTCCAACACTAGTCTGCGAAACTTATTCCAACCCATTAAGTAAGTTCTGGTCTTGCCTCTTTTGTTTAGTTTTGCTTTCCACCAGTTCACGGCTGGTCCTTTAAATGATTCAGAAGCAAACTTGATTTTAGCTTTCTCTGCACACTCATTTATATCCAGTGCACCTTCGACCTCATCCAACCAATTCAATGCCTCAGTGGCACTCTTGTCACCCCTAAATATTCCTGGCTTACTCGCCATGTATGTCTTGTAGCTGCACCCTCTTTGGTATGCCTTTCTCTTCTCCTTTCTCTCTCTCTCTCTCTTTGCTTCGCGCTCCTTAGAGCTGTCAGAATCTGAACTGTACTTGCAACGCCTCTTAGGCTCGCTTCTCGAGCTTGCAGAAGACTCTTCTCTAACCCTTTTACGCTTCATAGACCTTGGGTTTCGGGAACTTGCAGAGGATTCATCTCTCACTGGCTTGCGTTTTTTCAGACTTAGATCTCCTATGATGGCTCGACTCGGTTTTTCTTCAGTTCTGGATTTCTTCGCTTCAGGTTCAACATGTTTCTTACCTAGTCCTTTCTCCAAGTAACCAAGTTTGGGAAGGCAGTCGCAATCCCATCAACAATCAATTTCCGGATCCTTTCTTTCTGCTCTATTTCTCGCCTCTGCTCGGAGGTTAGAGGGTTTTCATCCACAATACTCCTAGCTTCAACACGCTATACAATCCCTAGTGAAATCCAATCCACAATCAACAAATCACAACATCACTAGGATTTATTAAACCACAATACCATAACAAGTCTTACACAAGTTCCTAGCATAAGGACTATGACCACAATATCCAAACCACAATACATCAACCACTAAAAGTACAATAACAACAGCACAGATACAAGTCTGAAAGTACAACAGAACTGCAACAAGTACAAACAGTTAACAATCAAAACACATCTGAAACAAAAGCACAAGGTAGAATGACAAGAACCACAACATCCACAATCATCAACAACGATCGATCCTCAGTGCCTTTTCTTCTTTCCCATGCCAAATCCCATCCTAGCTGCCTCCCCAATAGCAGTGGATGCCTTCGATAACATCTTCACCATACTATTCTCTCTGTTTTTTGCCTCTGCATTCTCTTGTGCCAGTGTGCGGTTCTGATCCACGAGAGCGTCAACATCAGGGAACTAGGTCCGACGACCTCACGGTATGGAGAATAATGAAATGGGTAACCAGGACTGGAAAACAAAGAACTGCGAGGCTCAACATAGGGAACTTATGGGGCATAGGGATAGGAGGGCATCTTGTAAGGTGGGGGTGTGGAGGATGAGCAAAATATGGGTCAACTGGTGGGGGATACATGGGGACATGAGCACTGTACGATCTCTGCAGCGCTGGGAAGGAGTGACGACAGTAACAAGGCTTGCCTGTTGTGCCTCCATGCGTGCAACAACATAGGGATTGTATATCGTGGGAAAACGGTATGTAAGGTGGGGGAATAGGGTGTCCGGGAACAATGGCAGCTGCAGTGGTGGCTGCTGTAACAATGGGGACCTCGACCATGGGCTCGGACTCGTTTGGGCCATCGCTAACGCCGGAAACATAGCTAGCTGGAGCGTAAGCTAGAGACGCATAGACGTGGTTCTAATGGTGCTAAGAATGGTAGCTAACAGAATGACCTGCTGAAAGTTTGATAACCAGATGGTTACCGGACTGCTGCTGATCTGGGGCTCCTGCTGCTGTGGCGGCTCAGCCTCATCTGCCTGCTCCTCAGGTTCATCCTCATCATCCTCATCATGATTTAGGAGTGGGGATTCTGTGGATACGGCGAACCCGACATCAATCTCCTCCTATGTGAGGTGGATCTGGGGAATGTGGCGTACCGACATACGTGCTCCGATGCGCTTCCGCGGCGGTCGCGGAATGTCCTGAGGATCCTCCTCCTGAAAAGGAGTGTTCCTAATGAAGGTGGATGGAGAAACTACATATCTAGATGAGTCGGGACACAGGGGGATAACCTCCCATACATACCTAGGGTACCGTTACCCTAACTCACGCTAAGGATGATGTGTCCTAATTACCCAATGCAAAAACACACAAGGAGGGACTTTCGGTTTATGTTGGCCTGCTAAGATTCAGTAAGTCTTAGTGTACCTGTTGGTAGGAATAGCAGTCTGCAGTTCTATAACTACTTCCGAGCTTACACAAATCCTTGAGATCCTCTTAACACACAAACCTTCACCTAGGTCCAAACAAGGGAGGACTATCAGCTTTCGTATGCCTGCTAGGGTTCACTTACTACACCTGTGGGTAGGAATGTCAGGTTGCAAAGCTGAAATTACCACCGACCTTACACTAGACCTCCACTACTCCTTAGCACACAGACGCCCACCTAAGTCCTAGACTTAGCACTGAGCTTAGCCTTAAGTTCTTTCTTAGAGGTTCAAGCTTAAGGGCTCTAAGAGTCACCTAATCTATTGGAACCTTGGGCTCTGATACCAACCTGTCACACCCCGCACCACCGCACCCTGCCAGGCGTGGGGAGGAGAGTGGGACTGATCGCCCATATCAGAACATGCGAAAGCAAACATATATATTCAAGATCACAAGGTCAACTCAAACAAAAGGATGACCCGTCCAATACAAAATCAAACATAAACCAAAATGAACTTAAATACATCAAGTCTTAGGTATTACACATCATTCTACGCCCAGGCAGAACCTAAGGCTACCAGCACGGTTAAATGAAAAACAAACAGATAACATAAGATAGTCATGACTAGGAACTAATCCAAAAATCAACAAAATCAACCCCAACGAGTACAAAACCCAATTCGTCCCTAACATCCAAAAGTGACATCCACCCAAACGTTTACTTACCTGTACATGAACCAAAAATACTTCAACAACAAAAGTTGTTGGTGAGTCATAGCGCATTTGACTCAAAACAAGTTTTCCACTAATCAAGTAACAACACTATGTCTGTTATAAGTTCCTATGAAGAAACCCGCACTCCGAGGGTATGATCATACGGCCGCACGTCTCCCTTTGTGGACTAGGCATATACGCCATCACCCGACCCCTAATAGGTCCAACAAGCGGGTATGAGACACCCTGATCTACCTCTACAGTTGTATTAGGGCAATATATGTCTTTGTGGCCTAACACTTAGGCCCAAATTAACCATACTAATCAACATAAACGTCTGGTAATATGCGAGTTTAAATTTATAACACGGTAACAAATACCTAAGCACAATAACAAACAATCAAGCAATAGTTTGACATGGTTCATGTACAACCCAAAACGTTAAAAAGTTAAAGTAGGGGAAAAACTATCAACTCATAGATATCAAATGGTGGATCAAACAAGCGTCACCGGGCACGAGAATCCAAACGTCCAAGTGTATCATAGTGGTAAGTCTATTATAATGATATATGTATAATTATATCAGAACCTATCCGCAAATAATAATGCTAAAGTAATTGGTAGAAACAATCCACAAACAAAATGGAGGTTTAGCAACACTCCCGGGAACATACCGAGCGAACAACAAACACCCGACAAGATCATAGGGCCCCGACCGGGAAGTACAATATCTTTACTGGAAACCATTATGCCTATACTAGTAAAAATAATCAAATCGGGTCTCTCTATATTTCCCAAGACACAAAACAAACAAAATCACTAATTCTGGTCACAGAGTCGATGCGGGCCGTGAAGGCTTACTGGCCAAGCGATGCACCCCACATCGGGTCAGAAGTACCTGGCTGATTTCTAGGGGTGATGCAGGTTGTGAAAGGGTCATCCGAATGCGATGCACCCCGCAACGACTATTTTGTCTTTTAGTGACTTTTTTCCCATTTTGCATTTTTAGTTCGTTACGACAACGGGGTTTTGTTCCAACATGTTCCAGTAGCCAAGATTTAAATTCTTAGATCCTTAGGTCATACCATTCTCAGAATATAAGTCCTGGTTTGACCCAAATGTTATCCGAAATCATTTTACAAACAGGTTTTACCCTTTCTTTCAATTCTAACTTGTCAAATATCACTTAGGGACTGTTGTTAACTTGTTTTGACCATCATCTAGCTACTGGAACATCTGGGTATCCTTACCCATATAATATAAATCCAAATAACTCGATTTTTGGGTTTTAAAACATAAAAATAGAAATATCGCCTCCAACATTTTAGCAGTCTCTTCAAGTGTGAAAATATTGTCACTGAGATGGCAGGGTTTTCTAGGCCTAACTTCCAGATTCAAAGATCTACCCAAAAACACAACATGCATGCATTGAAGACTTGTACCTTAAGCTTAAATTTTTGTACCAAGCTCTTCTAAGTGGGTTTTTCACTTGTCTAGTCTCCTAGCACTCTCCAGAGACCAATTTTATCCTTGCATGCATCATCCAAGCTGATTTTAGGCAGTGGATCATCCAAAAAATGCAATCTAGAGCAAAACCCGAACATAACTAACCTCGTTTCACCACATTAGCACTCCCACACGCCTTTGATCACTCTTGATCATCCATTCTTGCCTTATAATGATGAAGATTCACTGATCAGAGGAGGAACCCAGAAAACTATAGCGAAACCCTTGTGAAAATGGGGGTTAGAAACTTACCCGAACACTTTAGAACTCGTATAGGCTTGAAATTCGATGCACGAGGCTTTCCTTTGCCGCACTCTTCCTTCTCAGGTGAAAGGGGACGGAGAAAACGAGAGTTCTTGAAGTGGGGGACGTGAAAATGAGCAGGATTTGAGCAAAAACTTGTTTCTATTCTATAGACCTGGGATCGATGCGGGCCGCAAGGGATTACTTCAGCATGCGATATGCCCCACATTGCCCTCAGAATAGTTCGCGGATCTTTTCCAGGGAGCGTATCCGACCCGGTGATCCGTCACTCGATGCGGGCTGCATCACTTCAAAAGGAACATGATGCACCCGCATCACCCCAAAAAAATTCCCATTTTATTTTTCTTGGAAAAACCCAATCCTATTCTCGAGGTTTATCCTGGGATGTTACACAAATCATCAAGATTTATTCACATGCAAGCATGTTTTACATGCAAAACCCTAGATCTAGCATGTATCATCATATCATGCACAAAAGCCATGTTTTTTTATTCAAAGATGTGTCCTCCAGCTGAAATATTAAACTCCTTCTGTATAGCATAAGTAAGACTAATGTAGAACTTTTTGATTATAGCCCACTCCATCAACCTGTGTTGCGGACATCTACTGATAAGGGTGTTAAAACGATTGTACCCTACGTGATAAGGATCATCGGGTTCCATATGAAAAGAGTGAATTTCCTCCCGGGTATGTGAAGCCTTTGCTGGAGGATGATATTTCTTCAGAAAATTTTGTTTCAAATCGGCATAGGTGGCGATTGAATTAGGAGGAAAAGTCTCGAGCCAAAGAGCGTCTTAAGTGGCGAGTGAAAACATGAACAGACAGAGATAGATAACATCATCCAACATCCCATGAGGCCGAATGTATTGTAGATACCCATTAAAAGAGAGATGCGGAAGGGTGCGTCTTCATCGTCACGTCCATTGATTTAAATAGAATTGGAAAGCGCATTAATGACGTGAGATGGAACATGCTAATTAGCGGTGTTGACAATTGAGGTGTGAAGGATGGAAAACCGAGCGTCATCGTCTCCGGCGTTGGCTTGCTGATAAACAGTGAGTCTCGCGGCCATGGTAAGATCGGGAAATGGGACCGGAGAGGTGTCTCGAGTAATGGGTGAAGATGCAGATGTTTGAGAGTGGGTGACGATGAAAATGAATGCTTCAAGATCAGGTCGAAGCGCGCAAAACCGTTCAGAATGTCACGATCAGGATCAGGATATGATGTAAGCTCAGGTTGACCTCGTGAACGGGTGTGTGGCATAAACAAACTAAAACAAGGAAAAATAAAAAATTAAGAAAATAGACTCGAGAATAAAATACCTAAAAACTCTAGACGCTAGAATAAATACTTAAAATTCTAGACACGAAAAAGAAAAAGACTCAAATTTCTTAAGACACGACCTAAGTTAATCTTGCTATCGCCAAGTGTCCTCGGCAACGGCGCCAAAAACTTGATGTGTTCGGAACGACTACTAAAAATGACTACTTTCTCCTAGACCTAACCTAGACCTAGACAAGCCGAAAATACTTAAACTAGACCGAACCTAAGGCAAGTGTACCTATCGGTGGTAGAATAGCTTACGTAAGACCGGGAAACCGAACCCTAGAGACACTATGTAGACAAGACTTAACTAAGGACCTAATGAATGGAAATTTGAGAATTTGGTTTTAGGAATTTTAATTAACTAATTTAACTAACTTAAACAAGTAACTACCAAAACTAGAATACTTAGGAAGACAATCAAATGATAGAAAGGCACCACCTAGACCTAGAATCCCAATTAATACATGCAATCTTATCTGGCTATGACAACTCTGATGGTGGCTAGTTCACCTTTTAAGTCCTTCCTAGCTAATGACTCTAACACTCGAACAGGAGTTCACCTTTTGAGTACTTCCTACCCCAACTAGACCTAACCACCCTCGAAACAATCTTAAGCACCATAGGCTAGCAGGAGCTACCACTAACTATCATAACTGACACGAAATAACAAATTGACTAACTTCCTAGGGCACTCCTCTCTCGAAAACATGTTATCCTAATTCATTAACCAACCCCACTACCCGACCTAATTATCACCTCCCGGATTGTCTAATTAGGGCAACACACAAGATTCAAGATAATGGCCAGTATACTAAACTATGATCAACCAAATAGCTAACCAAATCAACTACAAACACAAAGTCACACAATTGATTACCCAACCTAGACCGAAAGACATTCGCAGATTGAGCAGTTTAGAATATTAACTACAACCCTAAATCATGTATCCATATGCATACAATCATGCTAACAATCGAATTTAAAGAATCATCAAATCAATCAAGTCATCATAGTCAAATAAAATCATAAATATAAATTGTTCATCATAAACGGTCTGGGTGGTAGCAAGAATTTAGCCTACCACCATGATTATAGTAAAAGCAAACACAAAGTCTGAAACTTTATCAATAAACATGGTTCTAAAATAAACAATTGCAAAAACAAGGAAGAAATCGAAGAACCGATTATGATTTGATGTCGAATGATTGATCCCCCAATGATTCCCTTGTGTTTCCAACTTTCTACAATCTTCAAAATCTCCCTAAGAACATCCAATTTCGGCAGCTGGAGCAGAAGTTTTGAACAAGACCCATAACTCCGAATTTATAATGAAATTCTTATGTTTATGGAAATTTAGCCTCCAAGTGTATCGCTTGGAGGCCTTGCTTTTCGACGTGATACGCACGGTGCATATAATACCGACAAAATAGTCGGTCAACGAAGTTAAACCGCCTGTTGACTAAATCCGGGCGCGCGTATCGCCTGTTTCTTCCTTTGGTCTAGGTGATACGCCTAGACCCAACTTGTCACACCCCCAAATTAACCACTAACAGGAGTTTATACCGTTAAGGGGTGCGAGCAAACCAGGACCACAACCATTAGTTACAAATACTAAACGAATCAGAGTAAAGTCCAAACATTCATCATAAAACAGTTTAAAGGTTTGCAGCGGAAAGAAAAACATGAGTATCTTAGCACTAACCACGTGCTTGAATTACAAAACATAAATTGTTGTTCAATTCCCAAATTTAAGTTCAAAATAAAATAAGTAACTTCAGGTGCCATGCCAACCTCCAGTGGATACTCCTCAGCGATCTGCAAAAGTGAAAACCACACAAGTGTCAACCTAACGGTTGGTGAGTTCACAGTGGGCATGTCATGCAGCGGCCCGGTCTCATAAGCGTATGTATCAACATATAAATAGGTAATAGTTTTGCAAAACGTTTGCCGAGTGTTGAATTATCGAATATGCACTAGTTAAGTAAAGATTAAAGCGGTCAACCGATATCGCGGGTAGCTAATCCGGTTTCCATGCACTAAGGAAGTTCGTACCAAAGCTGACGTAACAGAGTTCGGCATTTGCCGATGGTTTGTGCCTCCAGTTGTGTTCCTCATGGGACCCACAGCTAAAATAGGCTGATATTGTACTCCGTTCGGCCTCCGACCGGTTGGCTACACATTTGTGTACCGCGGAGCAGGGTTTGTCAAACCCTCAGTAGATCTACCCAACATCCCCTCGCTTCGCAAATTAATGGTACTAAATTGTTGAGGACTTTTAAGTTTTAAGGCATCCTTAGAAATCATGTGATATCATTGGTTTTGACTTTAACCTACACTAGTCATATTAAAACCGTTTATTCTGGATTTCATTTGAAATCCTAAAAGAGTTTAAGTGTCAAAATGGTTGTTCGGATTTCATTTGAAATCCCAAATGAGTTTAAGTATTAAATAGTTGGGTGCGGATTTCATTTGAAACCCCAAGGATGGACAGTTGCAAGTGTTCCCATAAAACACTCCAACTTCCATAACAGATATCCCATTTGGCGATACCTCAAAATGTCAGCGTTGTTTTCCGTTAAGTAAATTCGTTGTGACCCAAACGGGCTCACAATTAAGGGTTAGTGAAACTCACCTTAGGTTGCTCAGCTTACACTTCAATTAATCCAATTATGATTGCTAACGAAGACCTAATAATCACATTAAGGTCTTAGGTGTTAGGTTGTGTCTAAACTTTAACTACGTCACTATGGCCCATAACATAGCACGTTGGAACTACGACTCGACATACCGACACACGATACCGATGGTTGATCATAAACGAGGGTTCTCATTACTCAGAAATCAAAGCATGTTTCATTATTGCATAATCATGTAAGTCATGGCATAACATTCAAATAAGTTGCACAAGTTTGGGTTTTGGGTCTGGTCATAGTTTCGCTACACAGTTTCGCTATGTGCACGGGCAGCACTTTCGCTAGGGTATACCCGATGACACAGTTTCGCTGGCTAGATTCGCCCGAAACTGGTTTGAACTTTCGTTCATATAAGGCACAGTTTCGCTAGATAGTTTCGCTCGAAACTGATGGCACAGTTTCGCTATCTAGTTTCGCTCGAAACTGATTTGAACTTTCGTTCAGGAGTCTATGGTTGTTTCGCTCGGTAGTTTCGTTCGAGCAATACACTTAGTTCACAGGCGACACTATAGTTTCGCTGTATAGTGTCGCTGGATGAAGATTCAAACAGTTTGCGAAACTACAGTTTCGCCTAACGAATCTGTCAGTTTTGCTGGTCGCAGAAAACTCGTAAATCAGCCCAAAAATCAATCTAACAGCTTCCATACTTCATATAATTCAGTATCTAGCATGCATAAACATTTACCAACATTAAACAAGCAAATTTGACACCTTAAACATGGATTTTCATCATCAAATCTCCAAGAACACTTTTAAGCATAAAATGACCTAACTAGCATGAATCTTCATTATGGCATGATTTTACACGTAAAGTTTCAGTCTTTATGCTAGATCTAACATTCCTAAGCATCATATCAGAAGATCAAATGATTTCATGAGGATCTAAGCATGCTTTTTAAGAAAACACATAGAAATGCAAGAAAAATGGTTTTGGGGACTCACGGTTTGATCTAGGATCCGAATGGATGAGTTCACCAGCTGAGATGATGGCGGCTCGTGGTGATTCTTGGCTGACCAGAAATGGTTCTCAAGGGAGAGAGAGAATGGAGAGTGTATGTGTGTGTTTTATGGTGGAGTCATGCAAAAATGAAGATTAGGGTTTTATTTTTATTTAAATACTAAGGCTTGGTGGGCTTATCATTGGGATTTGGGCCCCAATGATCAGCAAGTGATTAGCCCATGATTAACATGTATGCATACACTCTAATTACTTGATTAATCATTAAACTAGGCAATTTAAACAATTTATCACATAATCAAGAATTTACAATTTGTCATGCTATTAATGATACTAAATCGTGCGTTTAAATCACATTGCACATAATGACAATAAATAATTGAACACATAACACGTATGGACGGGTTCGGTGATCAACCAAAGGTCGTGGACGTATTCGGCCTAGTTAAGCATTAGTTACCTAGTTAATACTTATAACGTAACTAACGGAGATTGTCTAACGGAAGTTAACCTTGGAATTCTCGGATGTCACATCATCCCCTTGTAAATGGAATTTTCGTCCCGAAAATTATTCTTGCGTTGTAGCGTTCGCAGCCTCGGCTGTCGTTGTTGCTGTCGTTGCTGGGGAAAGAAAGCAAAAGTTTTAGGGTCGCCACACAACTTTTAAGCAATTCTTCATTTTCTTCTTTTCTTCCACTGTCCAACTACTCTAATCCTCATGTGGCCTCAGGAATTTGACAAACACCTAAAAAAACACATAAAAATCATAGTAAAGACTCAAATAACTCTAATTAGCTAAAAACACATAAAATGACACAAAATGGGACTAAAACTGACTCGATTAATATACAGTTTAGACAGAAATATAGGATGTGTTTACAACACATCATACCGGAAGAATTTTCGGGTACTATAACACCAAATAATTTTTTTAAACGATATTTAACTGATAAGCTTTTGGACCAATTGGTTTCCTCGAAACACAAATAAAGCAATTTGTGGTTTTTACGCGATTTTGATACGCGATTTGTCGGTTATCGGGAAATCTCATATTTGGGCTTAATGTTTAAAATTTGAATATTTGATAAGTCTCATATTCCTAAATCACAACAGGGGTCATCACACACAAAGTTGAGTCTCGAAACATTTGCAATTAATCAAAAAGTGATACACACGTCATTTTGCCTGAAAAAATATTATGTGAAATTAGTTGTTTGAACTTAATTCAATATATGGCATGCTTATATTCGGTTATATTGGCTTGAATGTGTTTGAGATGATGGGGGATGAAAATGGTGAAAAATTTGTAGTAAACATTGACAAATAACGAAGAAACGGGGGAGAAGACGGTGAAACCGACCAAGGGGAGTCTACCCTGGGGCGGCCTGCGGACCATAGGCCCCCTTTGTGGTATCCCCACAGACTGCATCGACCGTTAGGTCGGTAAAAAACCTAATTTTGGGGTATTTAAGCGATAACAACCCCATTTATGCTCATTTCTTCACCTCTAAACCCCCAACAGCCGTCTTTGGGTCTGAAATTTCATCCACCATCATATCCTTGGAGATTCTTGGTCATATGGAGGATTTAGGCTCAAAATCATCACCATAATCATCCTTGGTGTTGGTATGTTCTTGGTTCTTGATTAACATGATGCATCAAGATTACATTTTTATGCTTGTATATGAGCTGATCTATGTTGTGCTTGTGATATGTATAGAACTAGGTTATATGATATTAGAGTTTTGATTTTTATGATTAATAATGAGGTATTATGATGCATAATGATGATTAAGGCTAGATCTTGCATGTTAATGTATAAAGATGGTATTTTAATGCATGAATCATGATAAATGTATCACTTTGATGATGGATCTAGTGTTTAATAGGTTAAATTTGATTGCTTGATGTTGCACAATGAATAAAGTTTGAACATTTATATAAATCCATGCATGAAAATGAAGAAAGGTGATATTTTGATGATGTTATGTGTTAGAAATCCATAGATCTATATAGATCTTGCATGCGTAGATGTTAAAGTAAGAGTTTTGTTGATAATAATTATATAAAGTCATGAACTTTGATTAGATCCATGCATGCAATGTTATAAATATTAAGTTTTGATCTGATTATGAGATAAATATGTGTTATGGTGAATAATGTGCATGAAGTATGTTATGCATATAATCGTTATGCTTAAATTTTGGATATATATAAAATCGTTGCATGAAGTTAGGTTGTCGTGTGAAAATATATATATATATATATATATATATATATATATATATATATATATATCTA
>JBCNJP010000012.1:72193252-72258777 GCA_039602395.1 Deinandra increscens subsp. villosa | reverse complement strand
AATCTCATTTCTAAGAAATACAGTCTCACTGTTATCAACCGAATAACGGTTTGAAATGGCATACACCCTTGAAGGCAAAGCATTACGAGTCCAGCAGCGGTTAATGTAACGATGAGGTATGCGATTGATGTCGTTGAACCTGAAAACATAAAAAGCATGCCGACATAGATAACCGATGCACGGAAATCGCAAACATGAGCATGTTACACTCTGATTAGCAACATTGAATGAAACCTGTTACAAAGCAAACAGCGGTTCAGATCGAAAACTATTCAAAAAGTGTGTATTTTGATGTAGATTGTTATAAATATATGAAGTATTATATAGTGCACACATGCATGATGGTATTTAGTAGTATAATATGAATTAACATTCACATGATAGTTAACAAGGCAGTGAATATGAATAAATGATGTACATACGTAACGCATGAGGATAACGAATGCATATGATTAAGATGAGTATGTAATAAAGCAGCACATGTGCACTATTAAAGGAAGAACGTATATATATTTATGTACCTCATATCTATTAACAGTGACAAAGTGCCTGTTGGCATGTGCAACGGTATATGTTTTCGTATCGCCAACAGTGAGTGTCTTACCACCAGAACAATAGTGTGTGCTCATCTCGATTTCCTTTTGAACCTTTAAAAAACGGATGATGTATACACAGCAACAGCAACATGTTTCTCTATAGGAAGTGGCGTATGTATTTCAGGAACAATGGTGTTGGTATAGAACTCCATCTTACGTTGGTTGTTACGTTGCCAATCAAGGGCGGTGTCAAAACACATCAAAAATTGTAATAATGTGTTAGACAAGCTAGAGTTGACCTTGAAATGCGCATTTGAGCTCTCAGATCTTGACGTCATTTTCATCAAACAGCTCATGGGGATGTCTCGAAAGTAGGCGGGAACCCATTCATGTCGAATGCCATACATTTCAGTTAGCCATTCATGATTAGTCAACTGATATTTATCAAGAAGTGCATGTCATCTCTCTTCAAAGGTTTCACGGTCAATAAGCATATCCCACACAAGTTTGTGTATAATTTTACGAAGATTGGTGTTGGCTAGAGTGTTACCATCGATCTGTTTGAAAAAGACAGACAGTTATTAGTGCACATGTGCACCAGACAATTACCGAAAGTGATTAATGATGTAATTGTATACCTTAGAAAGGAGCTTCCTCATGATGTGCCACATGCACAAATGATGAACGGATTCATTAAAAACAGAAGAAATCGCGTGCTTCATTGATGAATCTTGATCGGTCAGAACTAATACATGTTGCTTTGAATGTGCTTTAAGAAATGTCGTAAGCAACCAGGTGTACGACTCGATAGTCTCATCAGATATTAGTCCAGCACCAAACGTCACGCACTTGTTATGGTGGTCAACACCAGTGAAAGGCACAAAAATCATCCTATATCTGAAACAGCAACGCATAGGTGTTAAACATGGTGTTTAATAAATAATAACAAAATACATACATATGAATAGTGCACATGGGTAATATATCATATATAATGTATCAAATAGATGATAAAGTTTATTTGAAGGACAATGAATTTAACAGAAGCTTACAAGTTTGTTTTATAAGTCGCGTCAAATGACAAAACATCTCCAAACACTTCATAGTTGCATCTCGATACGTCATCAGCCCAAAAAAACGTTTTAAGTTCCGTACCGACAACTAGACATTCATAAAAGAAGTTGTGGAGGTTCTCAGTTCGGGCTTGTAGAGTGTCCATTACGAGTTTTGCATCTCTATTTCCAGTAAACAGACGTATGGATCGGGAAAAATCCTTGAAGTCGGTTGTAGAACCACGAACATTGTGGTGGGCACCCTTAAGAGACGACTGAACTCTGTGAGCAATATTAGGACCAAGTTTATTTAGGATCATCTGATGAATAAAATTATGGGTGGAAAAGTCAAGCATACGACGCATCTTAGTAAAATCCATGAAGTCAGTACCAATTAGAGATGCACAAAGAAACCGGTTCCGGAACCGGAACCGGAACGAAGAACCGGACTGGAACCGGACCGGTTTAGACCTGATTTGAAGGGAACCGGTTTGGAACCGAAAAGAACCGGCGGTTTAGATTCGATCCCATATTTCTGCCGAAGAACCGGTTAGAACCGGTTTTTTAGGAACCGGTTCTAGAAACCGAAAAAGTTGGAACCGACGCAGTGAATTAATTCCCGGCCATTTACAACGGCTTTCTAGCCGTTAGAACACAAAATTGATCGTTTTTTTACTTTTCTTGGTCCCATTCATCCTCATACTTAATATATATATACACACACACACAATGTTAGCAACTTAGCACTCCAAAAAATATATACACATAGGCGCCATTTACAGTGGCTCGTTGCCACATTCCAAATTCCAAAACACAAAACCCACTTGAAAAACTCTTTTATAATCGTTTACGATGGCCAACCCCAACCCGAACCCGAGTGAATCATCCATTGGACAAACTACATCCTCAAGCATTTTTGTTGTGAGGATACTTGAAACAAGTAGAAACCCAAATGTTTGGGGTCATTTCGATTTATGCGAAATGTCAAACGGTGGTGAAAAAGCTCGTTGTAAAGCTTGCGGGGCGTTACTTGAGACGGGTGCAAACTCAACGTTGAGGAAACATTTGAATAACTCATGCAAGGTGTTGAAGAAGAAAACGCATACGGATCAAGCACAAATGGGGAGTCGTGGAGACATTTTCAATTTTGACTTGTCTATGGTTCGTGAGCGAATGGCAAAGTTTGTGATTCAAGAAGCTCTTCCCTTTGATCACTTTGACAACGCTCGCTTAACAAGTTTGATTCGAGACACTCTCTAACCTCGCTATTCTCTCGGTAAGTCGCACAACTCTTAGAAGAGATTGTTTAAAACTATGGGATGTTGCAAAAAAAGAATTAATACAAGTTTTTGAAAGTTTGCAAACCGGTGTAAACTTGACCACCGATGTTTGGTCGGCTCCACACAATTTACCGGAATCGTACCTTTGTGTTACCGCTCATTGGATATGTCCTTCATCATGACAAAT
Organism: Deinandra increscens subsp. villosa; assembly: GCA_039602395.1. NCBI lineage: Eukaryota > Viridiplantae > Streptophyta > Magnoliopsida > Asterales > Asteraceae > Deinandra > Deinandra increscens. The sequence goes on along the minus strand of JBCNJP010000012.1, from coordinate 72,255,722 downwards.
GATGAAACGTACGGTTGCGTTTGAATTGTTTGGATATCCACACACGGGAGAAAATGTTTTTAAACTATTAGACTATGTCATTAGAACTTTTAAATTAGAAAACAAAGTATTTTCTATGTCGTTTGATAACGTTTCAAACAACATCATAGCGGTTGAGAAATTGAAACTAAAATATAAACCGATTTGCCAAGGGGTGGTTTTTCATAGTCGTTGTGTGGCTCATATTATTAATTTGGTGGTTCAAGATGGTCTTAACGTAGGGACGAGTTTGAATCCTTTGATATCTTGGCTTGGTGGAAGGGAAAGGAAACTCAATTTCCTATCCTAGCCGCCATGGCCCGAGATCTACTAAGTGTCCAAGCTTCTACGGTAGCTTCAGAAAGTGCATTTTCTCTTAGTAGCAGGGTATTATCGTTGAGAAGGACAAGACTCACTCCGGATTCGATTGAGATGTGCATTTGCTTGAAGGATCATTTGGATGCGGAGGAACGTATCCAAAATGTTAAAACTCTTGAAGACGACACTACTCTTGAAGATAGGATCCATGAAAACAAGTTGGAGCTAAAAGATGAAGATGCTATTGATTTGTCGGTTCGTATTGGCCCAAATAGTTTGGATGAAGAGTGAAGAGGGAAGACGTTTAGCAACTACCAATCGTTGAAGAGTGAAGAGGAATCGAGGGCGAATAACTTGTTTGGTTATTGTTTTTATGTTTCGTAATCGTGTGTTTTATTTCGAACTCGTAAGTTGTAACGTAGGACTTGTTTTTATTCCGTATCGTAGGACTTGTTTTTATTCCGTATAGTAGGAAGTATTATTATTTCGTATTGTTATTGTAACCGTTGCTTATGTTATTTTAATGAATTTACGTATGTTGTTTTAATGAGTTTGCTTTTTATGTGATGTTTAATATAATAAGTTGTTGTGTATTACTTTAAAGAAGAAAAAAAAAACAGTAGCCAAAAGCCAAAACTTTGTGAGAAAAAAAAACACAGTAGCTTAGTCCAACTATCAAATACAGCACCGGGTCTTGTGGAACCGGTTTTTTTACCGGTTCTAGTGGAACCGGTTTGGAACCGGACTCGAACTGGTTAGGCCAGTCCCGATTATTTTATCCAGGAACCGAACTGGAACCGGAACCGGTTTGAATGGCGTTGACCAGAACCGGAACCGGTTCGTTGAAAAAACCGTTATGTGCACCTCTAGGACCAATAAGCTCATGGTTGTGAGCCTCACGGAATACATATAGCACATATTGTCCGGTCCCAACATCAAACTTCACCCGAATACATGCAACACAACCAGTTAACGTCGAACGTATACTCTTTGTAGTGGACAGTGAGGTCTTGTCAGCGGAATCGATCGTCTTCTGTTTTGCTTTACCAGCACGATTGCATAGAATGTATCGGTGTTTCGTAACCTCTCCAGAATGCCTATGCATGCCTAATCTCGTTGAAAAGCCAGCTTTCGCAGTGTATGCATCATACATATCAGTAAGTAACAACATCCCAGGTATTGTAAACATAGTATAGGACATGAACAAACGTAGGTTCGACATCTGGCTTCCATAATATATTTCCATCAGGTGATGAATAAACCCTACTAGTCGCACCACCTTTAACAAAAAAAACCATAAAGAAACAACATCAAGAAACTAATGCAGTCAGAAACTAATGCAGTCATAAACATACATAGAACACACATTGATAATATAATTGGTGGTGAAAATTATATGATTATATTGTTTGTAAGGCATGTAAGTTATAGGAGACAATATTTTTTCATAAGGTTTTGGAATTACACGCGTGTAATAAAATCACGAGGTATAAGAGATACATATTACATATCAAGGCATTCAGAATTTTGTATGTTTGGACAGAGGTCGAGGATATGAAATATGTAAAATATAATTATAGTAAAGACATCATAACACATGATTGTATTTGCTGTCCAGAACTTAACACAGGTACATACTACATATTTAGTGCACCAATGCGTTATTACACAAATTATATATTATGATGTACAAACAAAAATGACATAACACAATATTAAACACAAAAGGAGTGACAAAAAACATGATACAAATTATATATTATTACACTATATAACATTTATAAAACGATTGTACAACTCTTGCTGCACAAATTACAACCCTTAATGCATGTTATGCGTCTGTTACAACAACTCATGCCATATGTACAAGCACTTCTCTTTTTTGTTCGTTCCCTCTACCAAATCCTTCACCAAATCCCACCTGCTACCTGTTTCGCCGTCTGCACGCTTTTCCTCTCCATGCTCTACAGTTGACTACAGTGGAAGAAGGACAGCCAAAAGTCTCTTTTTCTCATATCCACCTGTTCCTACTTTCCCAAATCCCACTGCTCCTCTCGGTTTCATCTGATGGTTCCACAAAATGTGGTTGTTCTCATTCGATCTTAAGTTGGAGCTCTCTCCGATTTGCCGTGACGATCGTTGTAGGGTGTTGCGTTGTTGCTCCCTTTCCGACGAAACGTTGATGCGGCGTCGTTGCTCGGGACGGTTTCGTTTGCCTTTCGAGGACGTTTCAGACGAAGGGTTGCGCCGTCTCCGACCACCCGTTTAAGGGTTGTGCTTCGTTTACGTTTACGGCGGCTATCGCTGTAAATTGGGTCAGTTTATTGGTTATCTCTGGCTCTATTGTCTGGTGCCGCTTTACGTTTGGGAAGTTATGGATAATTTTATCTATGATCTTTCTTATTTTTGCCTGTGATGAACTCTTTAGTTCTAAACCTTCCTAACCCTTCAATGCCGATTTGGGATTAATAGTATTACCGCTATGCTTTCGCTTCCTGATGGTACTTGGACTCATTTTGGTTTTCAGATATCTATGTTGTGAATTGTGATCAGGGATGTCTTTTATGGTGCTTATTTATTTTTTTTTTTTTTAAACAATGAATACTAGTTTATTTTGCAATAGAAATCATTCACAAAAGCAACGGTTACAACTCAACATGAAGTACAAGGGAGGCGGGCAACAAGCTGCGCCGCCACCCCTTTCTGAATAGCAAAGCCTAACCGGGTGAAGACCACATTCAAGCCCCCAGGACTCGCCACATTCCCATTCATGACCTTCTGGACGCGGGTCAAAGTATCCACAGCTTCCGGGGCAAGGTAACCGAAGGTGTCGAACGCAAAAGGCACAAACACATGTTGATTCGCCAGACACGCTCCCTCATGTTTGCGCACTTTCCCGGCAGCAGCATTCGTGGCCGCCTGGCCTGGCCGGAAACCTGACTCCTTGAACCCCACGAGGGGGGAAACGCCGGTAAGGTCGACACAGGCATGCTTCCCGTGCTTCCACCCAAAGACAAGGACGTCCGCCGGTCGAAGGGAGGAACGCCCGTCCAGTGGGTCCGACAAAAAGTTAACTGGGGCTTCCTTCTTTGCAGATATCCCGGCTCTTCGGAAAATGTCAAATAAGACGTCCCGGACCAGGTCATGCCGGTATTTGAAACCGGGCAACTCTTTGCAATGGACCGCGTGTTCCCCATAAGCATCCAGGCATGCCTTGCGGCAGACTGGACATCTCTCATCCTTCGGGTACAGGGGGATCATAAGTCGATATTTAAGAATCGTCCGGTATTCGACTGGCGACATGTGCTGCCCCAGCCCATTAATAGGTAGGGCGAGGAGGAAATCTTGAGCATGTGGTTGGCGGAGGCATTCCCACACCGCTTTATCCCTGGATGACATCCCGAAGGCAGCTTCCATTTCTCCCACGGCTTTACCAAAAAGGACATTCGCCAAAACATGTTGGGCTTTGGGTGGGGCGGTGTCCTTGTTAGAGAAACCGCTAAGATCAAAGCCCGGAATAAGGGCACGGAGGCCAGCCAACGCGCCTGTGTATGCCGAGTCCATAGGGCACACCCCGCACTCTCGAAGGATGTGGTCCTGGAGCGCCCAAGATTGGGCCCTCGAGGCCACGAAAGCGTAGGAGGAGGCCTCGACGGCCGAGTAGACCCCAAGCCCACCCAGCTTGATGGGCAAGGAGGCAATCCGCCATTGGAGGTCCCCAAAGAAAGCCCCACCGCTTACGACAATATCTTCAATGGCCGCGCGAAGGTCGTTGTCAAAAGCCACTGCAGCCAGGGCCACATGAACGGGAGAGCAGGTTCTGAGGCCAAAGGAAAGTTTGGCAATACCCATACACGACCGGAGCAGGAGGAGGGCACATTGGGGATCACCCAGTTTGGGGAGAAGGCGCATTAGATCAGCAGCTGTATTGGCCCTCCTCAGGGCCAACCCTTGGATAAACCCCCCATCGTTGCTGACCGCTCCGCCTAAGAGCTTCACCCCCAAGGGCGGCCTGCTGATGCCAACTGGGAAAAGCCCCGGTAGAGTCTTCCTACCATCACAACTCGGCCAGAAAAGTTCGGTTTTCTTGATGTTAAGGTCCAGCCCTAAAGGAGAACCCATAGCCATGATGATTTCGAGAGCACTGGAAACCTCCTCAACATCCCCAATGATCGTGCCATCATCGAGGTACCAAGCTTGTAGAAGGAGGTGACAAGAGTCCCGGATGTGGTGGACAAGGGGGTGAAGAACAAGGGCAAACAAGAGCGGCCCCAACGGGTCACCCTGCTGAACCCCCGTAGTGGCCCAGATATGATCGTCCCCCAAGTACAAACGAGCCGGCTGCCCGTATAGGAAGTCCACCCAGGGCGAGATCGCCGGACACCTCAGCCGAACCTCGCGTAGTAAGGACGAGCGGTCGACAAGGTTAAAGTCGTTAGAGAAGTCCACGGTGAGCATGGCAAGGGACCCATCGGTGTGCCGAGCATCCAGGAAACGGTTGACACTATGCAAAATAGCCTCGGCCCCACTGGGGACACCAACCCCAAACTGAAAGTCTTGGAGATATTGGGTCATGTCCTTAGCAACCCCTCGCATAGCGATTTTCGAAACCAGTCGGCGCCAAATAGTGCCCACCGCAATAGGCCGAATCCCATTGTCAGGCTTTAAAAGCGGCGTGAGGGGCGCCGAGGCAACGAATTCCGCAAGACTGACAGGGCACCTCCCCCCCAGCCACAGGTTAACGACTGAAGCCATAACACCCAGCAGGTCATTGGCAGTGGCAGACCCTTCCCCACAGAGACTGTCCAAAAGGTGTTGAGCTCTCAGCCCATCCCTACCACAAGAAGTCCCTTTAGGAAACGATTTAACGCCGTCAAGGACCCAATCAGCGGCGACGACTAGCGCGGGCTCAGCAAAGGGGTCATTAGGCATGGAGGGCCCCGGACGAGACGGGTGCTTGGCCACCAAAGCGCGAATAGTTTGGGCATTATACGGCGCGACCCCAGAAGAGGATAGCACCTTCACAGCAGCAGTGAAATGGCCATCCGCGACCTTCCGGAGGCACCGTTTGACATTAGGTGCGGCCTGGTCCCCCATATCTTTATTTTTACCAACCGCAGGTCCCCCCCGGAAGAATCAAGGAGACGACGAACCAACCTCTCCACCCCATCTTCCCCTGCCCAGGTGGCCAAGGAAGTCATGATGGAACGACACTGCATAGCCTTCCGATTCCCGGAGCGACATTCCTGCCGACTCTGGGGTTTAAAAACCTGCAACGTGCACCGCGGGAGGAGAAGAAGGCGCACCCAGGCGGCCACAGAATCAGGGTGACCCACCACCGCGAGCAGAGCATTTTTAAGGGCTTGGGAGAAAGCCATGCGGCAGCTGTGCGGGATGCTCTTAACGGTAGTGCAACGTACCCTGAAAACACGATCAAGGAGCGCCACATCCAACAGGAAGGAGGACGTGGGGGAGCCCAAAACAACAAGAGATTGGGGCGCCGAGATCCCAACGATATGGGTACCCCCACCCCCAGACGGGGCATCGTACCGGACGATGCCATCAGGGTGGTGGCACCCACGACTCAGGGCATGAATCCTCATACACCTTCCACACAACCACACCCCCTGACATTTTAAGGCCCCGTCGAAGGCCATAAACATATCGAGGTCGAAAGCCAAGGCCTCTCGTACAGAACTCTGACGATCATCAGATGAGAGGTGAAGGGTCTTGAGGTGGGCGACGAGACGAGAGAAACCCTTGGCTCCGACGTTCCCATCGGGGCAGCAGTGAAGGGAGCGAAGTGGGCAGCGGACACCACCCGAGCCAAGGGCCGACACGGAACCCATAAAGGAGGAACGGCAAAAGGCAGAAGGAGGGAAAAGGAAAGGCAAAGCGAGGAGCTAAGGTAGCCCCCGTCGGTATGCCAACCGGAGGTTGGCAGAACCGGGAGACGCTAGACGGACGTCCACATCCCGGGTCCCCGGCGGACCATAGGGTGGCGGACCAGAGGCTTGCGGACCAGGCGGCTGCAGGCAAGAGGACGGCGGACCAGAGCTGGCGGACCAGAGGGCGCCGGATTCAGAAGGGTTGCCGGCGGACCAGGGTACTGGCGGACCAGGTTATCGGCGGACCAAATCAGCAGTGGTGGATCACCGGACCAAACCCGGCGGATCAGAGGGGGTGCGGACCAGTTCAAACTGGTCCGGCGACCCGTTGGGGAGGCGGCGATCTGGTCCGGCAACCAGGCAGCAGGCGGCGAACAGGGAGGAGAGGCGGAACGGAGGAGGGCGGAGGGAAGGAAGGAACGGAGGGGGAGGAGGGGCCGGCGAGAGAGGAAGGAAGGGAGGGGCGGCGGCGGAAGGAAGGGAGGGAGGGGGAGGAGGGGCGGCGGAAGGAAGGGAGGGAGGGGCGGCGGAAGGGAAGGGCGGACGGGAGGATGGCAGAGGAGGGCGGAGGGAGGGAGGAGGAGGAGGGGCCGGCGAGGAGGAGGAGGAAGAAGGGTTGTATTCTTTTGCTGATAGTAAAAATTAGCTTATTATTTCTTGCATAAGCATTACCAATGCCAAAAGTTATAACTTTTTGTTCTCATTAACTATTAGTTGTGTGCTTATGCTATTCCGGCCTCCGGTACCAGCTGTTCCGTGGACTAACTTTTTTTTTACCTGTTGCTGTTTCGATGCCTGTTGCTATTTGAAAACATAGGTAAATACAGTAGGTTTTGATGAAAGTATTTCTTGATATATAAAAGTGAAAGAGTACAGCCCTTATATAGAGTACATTTAGAATAGGAAAAGGTTAACTAAAAGCTGTAAGTAAATGATTGTAGTAAATCACATTAAAGATGAGAATAGAAGAGCCACTTGGAGTTACAAGTACTAACTACACTTTAACATGCCCCCGCAAACGAAGCAGCCAATAGGATGTTGAGTTTGGTCATCAAAGTGTTGAAACGAGTGGCACTTAATCCTTTAGTAAGAATGTCAGCAATTTGAGCACTTGTGGGAACATAGTTGACCTGAAGGACACGATTAAGAACCATGTCCCTTATAAAGTGTAGATCAATTTCAAGATGTTTGGTTCTTTGATGAAACATGGGATTGACAGCCAGATACGTAGCACCAATGTTGTCACACCATAATGTAGGAGTGCTAGGAATCGTGACACGAAGTTCAGTCAATAGTGACATTATCCAACGAAGCTCAGCAGCAGTGTGAGCAAGAGCACGATATTCAGCCTCAGTACTTGATCTTGCAACAGTATGTTGTTTCTTCGAGCTCCAACTAACTAGATTTGAACCAAGAAACACACAGTAACCCGTGGTGGATCGCCTATCATCGGGACAACCTGCCCAATCAGCATCACTATAAGCATGGATAGTGAGGTGAGGCGAGCGTTGAATATGCAAGCCACAATGAATGGTACCCTTTAAATACTGAAGTATACGTTTAACAGCGATCCAGTGACGATCGGTGGGAGTTTGGAGAAACTGGGAGGCTTTGCTGACAGCGTATGCAATCTCGGGACGAGTTAGTACAAGGTAGTGAAGGGCTCCAACAGTGCTTCGATATTCTGTAGGATCATGGAGAGGTATGCCAGTATGTTTGGATAGTTGGTGACCGGAAGACACAGGGGTAGAAAGGGGTTTGCATTGGCTTAGCCCGGTTCGTTGTAGAAGATCATTAAGATACCGTTGTTGTGACAAATGCAGCGTATTATTGGTGAAAGTAGCCTCAATACCCAGGAAGTTGCTTAAGGTTCCAAGATCTTTAAGAGCAAATCGAGAGTGAAGACGACGAATTACTTCATCAACAAAAGTAGAGGAATTGCCTGTAATGATGATATCATCGACGTATACAAGCATGTAGCACGTAATAGAATTACGATTGTAGATAAAGAGCGACGTGTCAGAAATACATTTCATAAAACCAAGGTCCACAAGAGTTGATGATAACTTGGAGAACCATGCACGCGGAGCTTGTTTGAGACCGTAGATAGCTTTCTTAAGGAGACATACATGATGGGGATAGCTTGGATTTATAAAGCCAGGGGGTTGGGTCATGTATATAGTTTCGGAGAGATCGCCATTGAGAAAGGCATTATCAACATCTATCTGCTTGATGCTCCACCCGCGAGAAAAGGCAATAGATAATACAAGCCTAATAGTGGTTGGCTTGACAACGGGACTAAAAGTCTCATTGAAGTCAACACCCTCTGTTTGGAGGAAACCCTTGGCAACTAGACGAGCTTTGTAGCGACAGACAGAACCATCACAATTTCGTTTAATACGATATACCCACTTGCAACCAACAATGTTGGCGTTGGAGGGTGGTGGTACAAGAGCCCAAGTGTTGTTGGTATGTAAGGCCTTGAGTTCAGTATGCATGGCATCCTCCCATTCTTTGTATTGTTTGGCTTGTTTGTATGTGTGTGGTTCCGTGAGAGGGGGAGTGGAGACGTGAAGCATAATATGGTCAGGAAATTCTCTTGTTTTTCTAGTATTATCCCGGGTACGAGTGATCATAGGATGGCTAGTAGGAGGTGGAGGTGGGGAAGGGGGAGGGGGGGTGGGAGATGGGGAGCTGGGTGATGTTGGACTGGTGGGGAAACTAGGCGGGGAAACGGGAGAGGATGCGGTGGTAGAGGATGTCGAAGGTGAGGTGGGAGGGGTAGGTTGTGTAGGAGACGAAGGAGTAGGTGGTGTGGATATAGGTGATGTGGTGGGGTTTGAAAAACCAGGAGGGGATGATGGGAGACGAGGGCAGAGATGGGGAATGGTAGCATTAGATGTGTGACCATTTGTGTTTAGGGGAGGTATAGAAAATATATGTTCATGGAACCTGACGTGACGAGAAGTGTAGGTGCGTTTTTTATGGGGGTCAAAACACAAATAACCTTTGTGATTGGGAGCATAACCAAGAAAGATACATGGGGTAGATTTTGGAGAAAGTTTGTCATCACGAGTATCTCCAAGATGAGGGTAACAAAGACAACCAAAGGTTCTCAAGATTGTATAGTCGGGTTTTGTTCGAAAAAGAAGTTCATAAGGGGATGTATGATTAAGACTTAAAGAAGGTAATCTGTTTATAAGAAAGGTTGCGGTGGAAAAGGCATCAAACCAATATTCTTTTGATAATTTAGCATGAGATAGCAATGTTCGAGCAGTTTCAGAGAGATGACGATTCTTTCGTTCGGCCACTCCGTTTTGTTGAGGAGTGTATGGACATGTGACACGGTATGTTATACCTGAGTTGGCCAATAATTGGTTCATTGGTCCTTGAGTTAGTTCAGGTGCACCGTCACATTGGAGATGTTTGATCGTAGTGGAGAACAAAATTTCGACCATAGTTTTGAAGTGTCGAAAAGATTCAGCCGCTTGGGAACGATATGTAAGGGGATACATCCAAGTAAAACGACTAAAGTCATCTATAAAGATTATGAAATAACGATAGCCTTGGCGTGATATAACAGGAGCTGGACCCCAAATATCACAATGGATAATATATAAAGGTGTTGTACTACGAGACACACGTGGCGAAAAAGGTAACTTAGTAGATTTAGAAATATGACATGCATTACAATGCTTATTGATAGAACAAGAAAAAGGAAAGTCAAAACGAGCAAAAATGTCGGTCGAAGGATGCCCAAGACGATTGTGCCAAGTGTCTTGAGTTTGAGCGGCCGAGAGAGAGTAAAGCTGATGGAGTCTAGGTGGCATGTGGTGTATTATGTCCCCCTTTAGTGTCTGAAAAAATAAACCAAGATGTGAGAACACAATAGAGATGGGGTTGTCCCGAACAAGTTGAGGGATAGATAAAAGATGTTTAGTTAACCCTGGAACAATTAGAATGTTTTTAAGTTGCAAGGTATGGTTAGAGAAAGTAAGTTGTGAGTGTCCTATGTGAGTTATTTTTAATCCCATACCATTTCCAATGATCACTTTTTCAGGGCCACTATAAGGAGTGGGATTAGTCACCATTGACATATTAGATGTCATGTGAGTTGTGGCTCCCGAGTCAAGCACCCAAGATTCAACTTGAGAGCACAAATCTGAAAAATTATCCACACTCGTCACTAGGCCAAAATGTTGAGGATTGGTTTGCTTGGCTGCCCACTGAGCATAATGTTCAGCCCCAAACCCCTGCAGATTTTCAGATGGCCCAACAGAAGTAACATCACTTGGGCTTTGAGTAGGACCATGACTAAAATAAGAAAAGTTCTCTGGAGGATTAAAATTCGGCACATGTGGAGGAGGTGGTGGGGTCCATGAGTCCATCTTAAAACCTGCATTAGAATTGGATGAAAAGGTAGTAGGGTTTTCAAAAGGAGGGGCGCTAGTTTGAAGCCTAGCCGCCATGGCAGCCTGACCGGTAACGGAAGAAGACGAAGCACTCGAGCAACCTTGGGTTTGGAATTTGGGTGTGAAGTGTAACAACCCGTAAGTTTTCCAAGGACTTAAAACGATAATATATACTTATGTGTTAACTGTGTTACGTAACTGTTTACTTGCAACGTGCCAATTTTATCGTAATCACTTTCATTTACAATAGGAATATAGCCTTGACGTAGCCTTGATTCATGTTGTAAACAATAATTGAACATGAAGACTTCTTTGCACGGAATGGTCGCTGGAATTTCAATAATAATAAAGCGACTAACCGAAATCATTTATCAAATTACCAAACTATGTGGTAAACGTTAAACATGATCCCATCATCTTGTGGATTATCATTATTTTCATCTTCATTTTACGTTCATTTAAATCATTAAACTATAATTTACATCTTATCAACCTTTGTCATTTTATGACACACATTTCATATATATAACTTATATAAACAATTTCATGTCAAATAACAATGTGTTTAGACAATGACAACAAACCGAGACTTGTGATCCATTCCCTACGTAAACCCTAATATATTTTACGTCCAAAACATTTTATTAAGCTTTATTAACGTTCGCGACGATCATATTTTCACATGCATGTAATATATATATGCATGCAACGTAAGTTTTCGAAATATAAACCTTATATTATTTTAGTTCACATAAGTTATCGTTTTATTTATTTTGTAACGTCGTGAATAAGTATTTTATAAAACCTTCAAGACTCGTTTTGATTTATTTATTTCCCTCGTTCCTTCACATTTAAACCCACCGTCACCTTTACCTTTCCTCCCTCTCGTTTTCTCCTCGCGACCCGTCACCACCCGAGATCGAACTCGCGATCTCTCCTCCCTCTCGGCCGGTTACGAGACAACCACCACCACCATTACCATAACTTGATCTAGTTACTCTCTAGTACTTGTGTTGACTCCCTTTATGTCAATCAAGTCTCCTCCAACATGCCTACAACTACTTTAACAACATAGGGAGAAGTTGTCTCAAGTCCCTCCAATCCTATTATCCATTGTGTAACATTTTCCCACCAAAACCCTTCTCTCCCTCCTCACTTGTTGCAGCCGAAAAACCCACACAAAAGACACAAGTTTACAAACCTTGAACCCCCCTTGAGAGTGTGTAGAAACCGGTTGACACAAGGCTCGAACCCGAGCCCACTTCCTTCTCCTTTTCGGCCCGTAAACACAACACACATACATAAACACTTAGCCTTTATTTAACCTCCTATTTCACTAGATATTATATCAAGCAACCAAGACCCTAACACTCTCTTTCTCTCCATCTCTCATCTCTCTCGTCACCCTCTCTCTCTCTCGGTTCTAATTGAACCGAACCACACCCCAAACACAAACCAAACACTTCCTTTTCTCATTAACTCTCATACTTATTCACCCTTTTGAGAATCATTTATCACATTCACTTTCAAGAACACTTCTCTTGCTTCTCTCTCACTCCAAACCCGTAAGTGTCCCTCTCTCTCTACTCTCTCTCTAAATTTTCTACTCAATCTCTCATTCTATGGATGATTCTTGGTACTAGGAAGCAAGAACACTCAAGAACAACACTCATCATCATCATTTTCGGCCATTCATCTCTCCAACAAGGTTCCATCATCACTTTTCTTAGCTAAATCTTGCCTTAACAAGTATTACTAGTATTCTTTCATAACTAGATCACTCCATTACAAGTCTTGACTCACATTGTTGTCTAAACACCATTTTGAACTTTAAAAGCTTACTTACTTGTGTTTATCTTTAAGTTTCACCATAGATCTTGTCACTAGAAACTCATGTTAGTATTTACTTACATTATTATGTTCAAGAATAAGTTTGGTTAGACTTTTACACAAGTATTGGCCTAGTTTGCATTTTTAGTCATTAAACTTGTATTTATGATGTTATATGTGTAGATCTTGCAACTTTGGACCCCTTAATGCCTATGACACGTTTTTGAACAGAAAATATAGCCAAGACATGATATCTTAGACCTTATAAAGTTTGCTTGTACTTAAACTCACCATAGCTACTTTTTACATACAAAAGTACACCTTAAAAACCCTAGAAAGTACCTTTTACCAAAGATCCGTTTTGACCAGAAAGTTTAGACTTTTTAACAGTAGGTTATGATGGTTAAAGTGAACCTAGGACATAGCCAAAAGATTCCTTTATAAATTACTTGAATTTGGGCACAAACCGGGACTAAAACCGACACCCGACGAACCCGGAAACTCCATTTTCGTAACGAAACCCAAATCTGGTCCAAATAAACACTTAGGGTTATTTTAATGGTAAAAACATGTTTACAAACATATATGGTGAATTTAGGAACCTAACGATATCATTTAACGGGCAAACGGGACCAAAACGGCAAAACCGACACTAGTTACATCAAACCGGCAAAACCAATGCAAACCAACACTTGAAATATTTATCTACCCATTTTGGACAGAAACTAATCATATTTTATTATACTTGGTTGATTTCTAACTTAAACGGATAAATATCGTATAATCGGCGGTTACCGCAAAATCGCCCGGTTTTCAACTACTTAGTGAAATTAATCAATTTCTCATATGAAAACCCTCATTTTGACTTAATATTTATTTACATAAATATTTATCATCTTTAAATATTATTTGGGAATTTTATATATTTTATTTAATTAAAAATGTATATTTTACATTATTTCCAAATAAACCTAAAACCGAACACTTTCACTTTGACTTTCCAAATCATTAAACCCTAAGGCTACCATGACGTCAAGACTTGACCTACCTAATTGGAGTGACAAATGTCAACCCAATTACTTATTATATTGCATGTCTTATAATTATCTAGGCTTGCATTTTCATTGACCGTGCTACCGATTTCCATCACTGAATCATGTGAGTTTTCACGGCCCCTTTTTCCTTTAACTATTTAATCTTTGGGGGAGAATTCATACATACATTTTTCCATGTTAGACAATTGGACCTTGTTATCATAACTGTTTCATGTGCTTTTCCATTGTCCACACTTGTTATCTCATGTTCATTCATGCTATAACCCAAACCCCACTATTAACTGAATCCGATTAATTATCATTTACAAACGGTAACGTTTGAATAGATCTATTGGGTTAACGCCCCTGCTCTGATTGGTAGCTCCAATCGTGACTCCGTCTTATGTCAAAGAGTACAAATTGTTATGTCATATTTATGCGGTACCAACCGGACAATAGGTACCAAGAGTGGGTAAACAGTCAGTTTCGGTATTCAGAGTACATGGTAACATTATCAACTAGTCTTATCAAACATTGTCAACTATTAACATGAACTATTTCCAATTACTGTTTTCATACAACCTTTAACTGCTAGCACTTTAAACCTGTGAAACTCACCAACAATTATTTGTTGACCGTTTTCTCGTATGAATTCTCAGGTACTTAAACATAATTGCTGTGCATGCATCGGACCTGCTTGCTTGTTTCCTGCCTTTGCATCTTAGGATTTATCATTTGTTTCTGGAGTATGGTTTAGCTTTTGGAGATTTTCCTGACATAACGCCTAACGGTGTCATGTCCTAAAAATCTTTTGAAACTTATGTGTTGTAAACTTAAAACTATTTACTTTTCTCATTACAATTAATCCGCTGCGTAATGATATTTGGAAAATTTCCTATCTACTCCAACAATTTAACAATTTCCAAAACGGCTCTAGTTGTTGAACCATCCAGAGTACGTTCGTAACCTTGACTGTGATAACCTTTCTCGCATCCCGACACAAATCTTACAGGGTGTGACATGAAGCGACCACTATTTCCACGATAATTGTTGTTATTTCCGCGATTATACCCGGATGATCCTTTATTGAAGTTATTTCGCGGTACAAAACCACTACGATAACCACCGGAAAAACCAACGCGATTACCTCCGCCACCTCCTGTCGAGTTGTTTTGCTGGAACCGATTTTAACAGGTAGGTGCTTCATGACCGTTCTTTTTACAGATTTGGCACGTTTTGGAAGCCGTACCGTTCGTCGCAGTCATGGCTACAACAGGGGTGGTAGAGACCGTGGTTTGTTGTTTAGCGAGCTTCTGTTCATGAATAAGCAGCTTGGACCTTAACTGGATGAAAGATGGTTGTTTTTCGAGCAGTTCAATGCCAACAGCAAAGGTATTAAAATTAGGATTGAGGCCTTGTAAAACCTGCATAACAAGAATATCATCGGCTACTGGGTCACCGATTTGTTGAAGCTGATCGGCTAGTCGCTTAGCACTGTCACAGTAGGCAGTGATAGATTGATCACCTTGATTCAATAACTGAAAAAGTGTCCTGAGATGAGTCTTTTTTGCAAACACCTGTTCGAAGAAGGTTTCTTCGATCGTTTTCCATAACTCAGCCGCGGTTTTCGTGTTGATGGCAAGATGAGCAATCGAAGGATCAAGAGTGGCGTTGATACATGCGGACACGTAGCCATCGTTACAATCCCATTCTTCGCTGTCGGAGGGTTCACCTTCATTTGGATCGGTGTGTTTGAGCAGACCCATTGTTTTGAAGATGGTGGTAATCTGATGTTTCCAGGTAAGGTAATTTTCACTGTTTAATTTGACGCTAACAAAGTTTGTTATGTTGGAAAGAGTAAAGAACCTGTTTGATTTGGAGATCTCCTGGTCTTTGGTATCTTTTGGTTTGTCACCCATGGTGGATGAAAGGGCAAAAGGTGGGTGGAAAAAAAAAACAAAACTAAAGGGAGAAAGGCTCTGTTACCATGAAAACATAGGTAAATACAGTAGGTTTTGATGAAAGTATTTCTTGATATATAAAAGTGAAAGAGTACAGCCCTTATGTAGAGTACATTTAGAATAGGAAAAGGTTAACTAAAAGCTGTAAGTAAATGATTGTAGTAAATCACATTAAAGATGAGAATAGAAGAGCCACTTGGAGTTACAAGTACTAACTATACTTTAACACTATTTTTAGACAAGGCTATGATGATTCTTACCTGGCTGTGACGGTAGCCCTTACGGCGTGGTGTGAACTGTTTGTTTATCGCAGCAGTGGGTTTGGCCTCAGGCTTTTGTATGATCTGAGCCTCTAAGGCTGTGACGATCTGTTTAATATCCGAGCTGACTTAGATCGGGCTTCTTGCGGTGATGATCTTCATGCTATCTGAGCCGATTTAGGTTCAGTTTCTAATATGTTGTTTTTTATTTTCTTTAGAACTTCGATTTTCTTTTTTACCTGTTTACGAGTTTAAGTTTGCAGGTTAATATTCTTTGTTTGTCGGATTTGTGTGTGTATTCACTTACGCGGGTTTTTGATTCACCTCTAGAAAAATCAGTTACTCTGTTATGGTTAGGGATCGAGGATGCTACGTGCTGATGGTCCGTTTCTTTGCACTTTCAGGTTGCCATTTCCTTATAATGTCTTTCAAATATGCTTGGTAAAGTTTCTATTTTAATACTGCTACACGAACAAACGGATTTCTAACGGTAACACCCTATCATCAAGGCGTTTTCCTTGGTTGCAGGATTCTTTGAGGTTTTATAGTTTATTAATGTTTTACATTTTTGTTTCTAATGTTTTATCCTTATTAGATAGTGAAATTTTTTGGCCGATGCACTTCATGAGAGACTTGACACAAGGAAGAGCGTGGTTCGTTTTTGTTTCCCTTGGTTACACATAAGAAATTTATCTTGAATACTGCCGTTGTAGCTTTACTTTGAAACACTGGTTGATGACTTTGTTCTTGGTTATTGGTTACAGGTTTGGAATCTATTGTTCTGTTCGTAGTTGCAGGTATATTTTCTTTACTTGCATTTGTGTTTGGTTTTTGGATTCTTTTATGTGGGGTTTAGTTGTTTATATTATTTGATGTAGGCATGTTTCTTAGTCGTATTTGTGTATAAGAAATCAGTTTCTTCAAGTGGAATTTTTGTTTAAGAATTCACTATTTGTAATGGGTGGTTTTATGTTGCCAATTGTTGATGGCTCTTCACATTTAAATAATTGAAGTTATCATGGCATAAATATAAAATTCTAAATATATCTGCAGAACTCGCATAAGATTTTAATGTTATGGCTATGGATAGCAAAGAACTTTGCTGGCTCTATGTTCTCAGTAGAAGAGTATGCAGCCTCCCTTTTGGCAATTAAGATTGAAAAGTGCACACCTAACATCAACAATGAAAAGGCTACAACAAGAAATTCATTGGCCCGTAAGAACCATTTGTATTATATATCTCTATTTTATACAAGTTTCCTTAGGTTATTTAATTTAAATATTGTTATATAGAATATGAGATTTAATATCTATAGGGCATGGCATCACCTCTATGAAGAAAAGTAGGTACCAACACCAACTTTGGTTTAGACTCGATAGAATTTAAACAGGATTTAAGATTTATTTATGACCGATTGATGTAATTTACTTTGTGTAGTAAAGAAAAATGATGTACATATTACTATCTTGAATTAATAAGTAAAGCATAAAATCAAAACTTCTTTCTCTTTCCGTTAATTTTTCGTCTTAAGCTATGCGGTATACATGTGGGAGTTGACGCGCACCTTAAAGGCTTGAACCCTCGCCGTGAAACACCTTCCACCCTTGCGTGAGTGGTGGCTTGGTAATTCTCACACATGAACTTTGGCCGTGAGTTTGAAGTTGGAACAAACATCATCCAATCACAATCACAAATGTGCCATGTATGATGTTGGTTAATTTTATTGTTGGGTCTATATCTATTTAGATACATTATGCTTACGTGCTTCTCTGACTTTTGCAGGTGTTCAAAATTTCTTCAATTCTGTGCGTTCTAGATCAGCTACTACATTCTAATTTTTAAGCCATTTGTTTGTGGTTCCTTGCTTATGCAAGGGCTTCGCAGAGTTGAATATTGTGTTTTTGAGCCGAAGAGCCTATAAATGTAAGGCATGCCATGTTTTTACGAGCAGGCTGATTTTCTT
Source organism: Deinandra increscens subsp. villosa (assembly GCA_039602395.1). NCBI lineage: Eukaryota > Viridiplantae > Streptophyta > Magnoliopsida > Asterales > Asteraceae > Deinandra > Deinandra increscens. The sequence continues at coordinate 72,238,037 of JBCNJP010000012.1, read as the reverse complement.
GCGTTTTGTATGAATGAAACGTTAAATTATGGGATTTCGTACGAGTTCAGTACTACGTTACTATTTGCCTACGGGTTGTTGCGTAACATGCATACAATAGATATTCGATTCGGCGTGCTTGCCGCAACGCGCTAATAGAAAAGCTTGTGATGTACAAACAAGAATGACATAACACATAAGCATTGTCACAGCAAAAAGCATTAAGCAGTTTATTTAATCATAAAGCATGAATAATATGGTGTTGTATGTTTTAAGCATAGAACAAATAGTTTATCAAATGTTTATACTGTTGTTTAACTGATGACAGGTACTAAAAACAATAGGATTAGTGCACATGTGTATTATTACACAAAATATAAAATATGATAAATACAATAGCATGACATACCACGATCTTCTAAACGAAGGAAAGTAAGAACAGGTTCAGAATCAGGTATATAAGCATTGTCGGATTAAGATGATGAAGGTACGAAAGTAGCAGTGGAACTAGATTCACCAGATCGTTCAATCAATTCATGAGAATCAATGTGATCAATGTCAAACTCGCAATTAACATCAACAAAGGATTCGGAATGATCCGCTGTAGATTCGTTCGGAAATTCATCAACGACATTATCATCCATCAGATCGATCGATTGTAGGTTGAAAGCTGATACGAAATTTAAAACAAAATTACGCTATAAATCTAAGAAGAATACATGATTTGTGAAAGAATTTAAGTCAGAAAACACCTTTTCCGGTTTGATCAACAACGATCTCCGGTCAAATCGCCGGAGTCAGTTTCGTCGTAATGGAGAGGGAATATTGAGATGCGTTGACATAATGGAGGCAGCGGCACAATGTTTATAATCAGAAAATTAGAAATAATGTAAACTGACAAAATTGCCCTTCATTAATAGGCGTTTTTAGGTTTTTACAAATAAATGTTGTTTGTACACGATCCTAGCCCTATATATATATATTATATAATATATATATATATATATATATATATATATATATATACTAGCATGGTGCCCGCGCGTTGCGGCAGCGACAGTTATAGCGTGTTATCCGTCATTTATTCACGTGTTACGTCGACACGACAATGCACATCGCGATATTCATTTCTGTTAGCGCGATGCGACGAAGACGACAACCAACCACTGCAGTACTTGCTTTTTGTTAGTCTATTAGTTATCTCGTGATATATATTTTATTATACGTCAGTAAAATTTCTCATTTATCACATAATTGTTATGATAAAGAAAAACTTAACAATTTAAATTAACAACTTTTTTTTAACCCTGTCGCGCCTTGTGGTGACAACGGCCTTTAAACATTTTGAAGAAAAAATAACAACTTAATATTTATCCATTTTTTACAAAACAAAAAAATTTGAGCATGTGGTATACTCGTGGTGGTGGCCACGTCATTGATGACTTGACCATATACCGTTACCACACACATGGTGGTATACCCCGTGTGATATGATGTAGTGTGGTCTAATTAATTTTTTTATTGAAAGTTTACATGTCACAAATTCATTGGCCGAGAACCACCATCACATACCAAAGATTGGTGTGAAGCTTTGCACGCATCAAACACACACAGCTCAACCATAGAGAGTAGGGGTGGTCACTGCGCCGCCATCAAGGCGCCAAGGCACCTTCGCTTCACCCATGCCGGGTGATCTTATAATGGGCATTTACATGATCTTAAAGATGGGTTTTTAATCTGTGGGCGATATTCTTTTTTATAACTTATACAAAGTAATTTCTTTCTACAAAGGATGGTTTGGTTTAAATATTTTGATTATAACAAAAGTCAACCAAGAGTTTGAACCAATTAAATGTTTAAATCACCAACTTGGACTCAAATGTTTACAATCGGCAGTTTGACTATGTAAAAGTCAACCAAATGTTTAAACCAGCAACTTGTGAGTTATATGTTTTCAATCAACAGTTTGATTATATAAAAGTCAAACCATACAATTTATAATACACAATTATAATCAAAAAACAATAAATATTGATCCACATTTAGGCGGTAATAACAGCAGTTAAAGAGTACTGCAATTAAAAATCAAAAGTCATCAAATTTAGCAACATATTCTTACAAAAGAATGATACCAAAAACTCTAAGAATAGAAAACAAATAAAAACTCAAGAAACACTGAAAACAGCAAGAGGAGAAAACCACACCTGAAAATAAATAAAATAAGCATTCAATCAATTACATACTTTTCAAACATCATTAACAAATAACTAAGATTAACATAACACTTGCACACATTAGTAACATTCAACATAAATACAGAATTAAACTCAAATACCTATCAAGAAAATGAGGCCATTAGTAGGTATGCTCATGAACCACAATGGATAATGTGTAATAGGTACATGCTCTATGGAATCAATAGGATCAAACCTAATTAGAGAGAGGTTAGGGCAATACACTTTCAACATCATCTTCAAGTGGATTAATAGCCTCCTATCAAGTCACAAGAAAAAGAAACTCAAAATCCTTTTGTTCTCCAATTACATGGCATGAGACCCGCACTTTGTGCGGGTTTGTTTGAGAGTATATGAGTAATAGCGACCAAAGAAAATACCTAAACAGTCACCTAAATAGATAAAGACAATGAAAATGACTACATAGTTGTAATAAATGTTCTATTGATTTCTCGGAATTTTAAAATGCAAACTTATGCTATTATACAAATAATTGTTCATGAGAACCTAAATAAAAAATAGTTTAAAGTGTAAAGTAAAATAACTAGGCTTAAGAGACCATTAGAAACTGCACGCACATTAACTTAATTTAGATGTCAAAGAAACAAAATAAGAAGTAAAAACAGATGCCTAAATTTTGTGCACGTACCTTCTGTTTATATAAGAGGTCTGTATCATAATAAACTTTGGAATGGGTTTAATTGTTTTAAGCTTCTGGGTACATGTAAGATTTTGTGTGCCTAAATTGGAAATGGCCTCCATATATTGTATCACTCAAGGAGTTCAATGACATTATCATAAATTGATTTTTCTAAACTCTAAACAACAGAATTATATAACACCATTAATACTATAAAGACGTAGAAAAGAGTGAGAGTAAAGAAGTCAAACCTGCAATTGAAAGTGGAACAATGAGATCCTGCAAATAATCAAATCAACAGACAATTGACATTCAGAAAGAATACACTTCAAGTAAATAGTCATTGATAAGAGTTAGTTAAAGTCTCTATACTAATACTTTCTAGAAAAGTAATCTTATACAAAAAAAGCTATTGGTCTAAGACATTAAATTACAATTAGTAAACATTTACAAAAAGAGATGACAAAAGGGCAATTGATAACTCTGATTTGGTGAACATCTAATGATCTAAGGCAAAAACAAATCCATTTTAGTCTAAGATGCACTTAAGCACAAAGCAGTTAAACATCATTTAGGTAAAACTAAAACTAAAAAGGGCATGCCAATCGGTACCTTCCAAAACTAACATAGATTTTCAATATTTACAACAGATAAGAGAGGCGTAAATTATCATATGGCAAGTATTATTAAAGACACTCTAAAGACAATAGCATACTTTTTAAAACTAAGAACATTGGTTATTTGATTGCACGTATATTTTGGATAAAAATATGCCAACAAATAAAGTGATGTTCATGGCACATGAACATGAACTAATCATAATAGGTTTTCTAGATACAACATTTTCTTCACCATGAACCCTTGAGTCACTCTAAATCCATCAATTTAGGGAGGTAATTATGAAACACTTACACCATATATATGATTGTATAATAACATTTATGGAAACTGGCAGTTTATTTCACATAAATTATGTAGTTTTTTTTGCATACATCTGTAGATCCTTATAGAGCAATATAGCAACAAAATTATATAAGTATCTAAAATACAATCCGAAAAAAGAATAAAATTAATCTATGAATGTTTGTAATTGAAAAAAACTCATACCTAGATAGGAGGCAGAGACCAACCAGATACACACCTAAATCCTGTAAACACAAAGAAACAAAGTGCAAGATTAAATTTTGCCCCATTCTTTAGGCACCTAATTTTTTGCTAGAGGCACTTGGTTTAATACCCCCATTAAGGGCTTAATGGGGCATTACGCTTAAAGTTTAATCTCTCCAATCATTTGCACAGTTCCCCACAGTCAATTATTGTTCCTTAATGCCTCATTTATGTCTTAGTGGGTCATTAAAATTTTGGCTTTACACATCTTCCTAAAAGGAGAAAGTGGATGTGTACGATAAATGAAAAGTTATGTGCCAGGAAAAAGTGGATGTGACTTTAATGGGTAGTGAAGGGCAAAATGCCCCATTATGTATAATAATTTAAATAAATAATAATAATAATAATAATACCTTAACGTAGGGTTATGTAAAAAAAGGTTCAATTTAAAAAAAAAAATTAAAAGAAAAAACCAAATGGCCAATTAGGAGCAAAATGGGGGATTAAGCGAACACCATTACAAGAGAAATACGGCCCACTAGTGGGGTGTTAAGGACCCTTAGTTGGGAGTTAAGGCCTTAATTGGGAATTAAGCCAGCCCCGTTTCAAAATCCTACCAAGTTATATATAATAATAATAATAATAATAATGATAATAATAAAAATAATAATAATTAGTTTAATAATTAATAATAATAATAATAAATAATAAATAATAAGGATTCCTAATAATTATAATAAATAATGAGTTTAATAATTAAGAATAATATTAATAATAAGTTTAATAATAATAGTAATAATAATAAATAATAAATAATAATAATGATTCCTAATAGCAATAATAATAAGTTTAATAATAATAGTAATAATAATAATAATAATAAATATGTTTAATAATTAATAATAATTAATAATAATAATAATAATAATAATAATAATAATAATAATAATAATAATAATAAGTTTAATGTGCTAGATACGCGGAACTAGTTATATTTGCATGGATTGAATATGTGTACCTATATATGTATATATATGTATGTATAATTATTTTTTATATGAATATGTGTACCTATACATGTGTATTTACGTATACTAACATGTATCTGAGTTTATATATATTTATAAACGTCCAAATATAAAATGTTGAAAATGTCAAAAACTAAATGCAGAGTTAAAGTCTTAATGCAGCATTACTCTCAAACTTAATTGCCCATTAAGCTCATAATGCAGCATTACGCTCCTCAGTAGTGGCACGTTTAACTTTGTAATGGGACGTGTAGAAACTTAATTCTCCATTAAGGTCTTAATGCCACATTAAGGAAAAAAAGCTCAATTTTTAAAAAAAAATTTGCTGACCCTCCACTGAGGATCTTAATGAGTAATTATGCTAACCCGTTACTGGAGACTTGCGGCCCACTAGTGGGGGATTAAGGCACGTTTCAAAACCCTAACGCCCCTTTTAGTGACTTTGTCGCCCCTTTCGTGTTCATGAAAAAACTTTATAAACTTTTAGTAGCAAAAAAAAAATAACTTTTTAATATTTGTAAGTTACTAAAAAGTTAAACAATTTTTATAAACTTTTATAAAAATAACTTACTTTTAATTTTGAAAAAAAATACAATTTTCTTTTACTTTTGAAAAAATATAATTTTGAAGAAAAAAAAATTATGGGATCCTTAATGCCCTATTTAGGGCTTAACTGATCTTTTAGGTCATATATCTCTCCAATCATTGGCGTCGCTCCCTATGAAATGGTGTTAAATGAGGTGTCAAAACTTAACTGGGCATTAAGGGCATAATGGGGCATTTAGATTTGTACAAATGGGGCATTATGGTCTTAATGGGCCATTAAGGGTGGTGTCCTTAGCAATTTTTTTGGGTGCCCCTAGCAACACCCTAAATTTTCCTTTCTTTATATGTTTTCACCAAGATAATTATTACATAATCTCTATCACGAATTCTTAAATTTCCCTAAAAACCCCAACTTCAAAGCCAGATTAAGCAAGGTGAGCATTAATTTGACATTCATAAAAAAGCCTAGAGAATAAATGTTTTCAAATTGACTAAACGCATATCCTATTAGAGCATTCACAGTAGGTTCTTCATATCCATCCCTATAATTTATACTTTTATTATTACTTTTTCTATCTCTTTCACTCACAACCATAATTAAATAATACATTTTATACCTTTATCATTACCTTTTCTCTCTCTTCCACTCCTCAAATTTTAGCAAATCACCATATTTTCTAAATTTTTTCTCTCTCCTCTACTCACAACCAAACCTCAAATTTTACAGATTTACACTCACATATTTTTTTAGAGAACCCACCTTCAAATTTTGCAGTTTCACTTCTACCTATTATCTAACAAACTATAAATTACAGAAATGATGGAGCAAAGAAGGAATCGCATAAAACACTAAAATCACTTAAATTGGGGACACCCTAGCCAACAATTTGGGACTCTTTGGCACCACCGAAAAGAACCTGTAGAACATAAAATAGATTAACTTCAAGCAATCACATAACTTCAAATTCGGGATACCTTAACTTCAAATTGATTTTATCAAATCCAGTACCCAAATAGTCAAAGTGTCATTAAAAAACTGCAACGTAGAAGGAGAAAACAACTTTTATGTGAACTGTTAGCTCATTTCCATTTTGTAATTTATAACATTCAAATAACTTTTATTGTAGATCGCTATGCAACATAATCTATGGCCATACTCAACTTAAGTTTCATACTATCATGTAGAGGTCTAGCAAAAATATAGTGTATCAAAGAAATTATTAATGGAAATTATAAATCAATATGCAGAGAAAATAATATATGAAACAGTAGGTTGACTCACCACCCTGTAAAGTCAACCTACCTGGCACCCTAATTATATATAACCCAAAATTAACAAAGGGGCCCTGCAAAGCAATATGCAGAGAAAGGAATATATGAAACTGTAGGGTTGACCGACCAGCCTTTAAACTGTAGGGTTGACCCACCACCATGTAGTTATTGCAATATTGCCTTCACTGTTTTGAAATTAACCATATACTAATACCTTCCAACATGAAATAGACAATTTGATACCAAAGTTCAAAATTGGCTAAACTTGTCTTAGCTATTCCAAGATTGCCTTCACTGTTTTCAAAGACTATGGGTTGATAACTTGAATCTTCATCATTCTTGGTTTAACCTACAAGGCACAAATGTAATTAGTCTTCTCAACCCAACTTATGATATGAAAATTATAAATGCAGTTATATGTTTCTTCACTCATATTAAAGAAAGCATATTATTTAATTGGCTATTATTCAATCTGTTAGTCCATACAGATTCATAAACAATTTCAAAATAATCTCACACTCATGTCATTTCTAGATTTGATGCCTTCAGCCACCATTCGATGTAATTGGTCAGACAAAGAAATAACATATAAATTTAAAACCAATCTCCTGTAGCAAAAAAATTAATATTTAACAATATATAATAGCAACCAGCTTTCAAAAATTACAAATACTGCAACACTTCATTCCAGTATATGAGCATAGGAATTTCCCCATTTAACTGATTTTGTGCCAAGTCCGTAGGATAATCACAAATTTCATGGATCTATTTATATAAAAAAGGAAGGCATGATGCTTATAAAATCTTCAAATTAGGAATATGTGATAAGGTAGAAGGGATAGGACCTATTAAGTGGTTATTTTTCAAGATTCTACAAATTAAAGAGTCCAAATTCATGGCTAAACTTACAAGAGCTCGAGTTGTTTCAACTTTGATGGAGATAGACCGAATGTCTCCACTTAACATGTTGAATGATAAATCCCTAGTAACAATCACCGAATGGATACCTTAAGAATTACAAGTTTTACAGGTTGCTGCAAACCAAATGATACCTTAAGAAGCGAAGAATCAGGGCTCTTATGAGGGTATACTGGAAATCAATCAGGCATAAATTATAACAAAACAAATACACAATAGATATATCTAAAACAGACTTGGAAGGAAGATGGATCCCATTAGGCCATTATGATTCATGGTTGTCTCCCTCGATGTAATCTTTTAAGAACCTGCAAAATTGAAGAACAAATGAAGCAATTAGACGTGAATTTGAAAAAGAAAGCTTATTTGAATTTCAAAATTTTCTCTTTAAAGCTTGATTTGAATCTGAAAAAGAGAGCGTATCTGAAAAATAGAGTAGAGATACATGATTTGAATTTCAAATGGGTTCTTCAACGCTTGAGAGTTTCTAAAAAAAAGGACGTGTCTTTCTCTGTAACATCAAAAGAAAACCAAGACCATTCCTAAATGTCTTTCTCCGATAGAAGGTTGCACAAATGGATCTATGAATTTATGTGCTAAGTAGAAAGAAAAGTGATATCACACCTCAAAGAGGATATTGTGCTCTGCAAAAGTAAAAAAGGAGGGTTCTGGGTCGCCGCTTCAAAAGGTCAAAAGGGTGGGATTTCTGCTGCGATGACCGGAACGGGAAAGAAGGGAAAAGGGAAGGCCGGATCGATGTTAGAGCACCATTGAGAAGGGAAAGCGTCTTAATTTTAAGACGGAAAAATTACAATTGTATCCTTTTTACCAATATGCTTTATATAATAGTATATATATATATATATATATATTGGTATTGATTAAATTAAAAGGACCGGGGGGGGGGGGGTAACGGTCATAAGATGTTGTCAACGGTAAAAAATGGAAGGAATTGGACTCGGTAAACATCGGCAACATGTTACCGATTTGGAGGCCCCCACTTGCCGAAAGCCCACTCACCGTCACACACGGTGTGGTTGCCGCCCCACTTGCCGAAACCGCCCCCCCCCCCCCCCATTTGCCGAGCCACTTTGCCGATGTATACCCCTACCCTAAGCTAATTAATATTTCACTTCTAGCATGAATATACAGCGAGAGACTTCTTTCTTTTACCTTTTCGGTTTTACCAGATGGTGTCCCATCCGTATGTTACAACGGGTCACCTTTTAATTACTACTGTCTGAACCAAATCGGTAATCGGATCGGAATTACTAGCTGGATCAAATCAAATTTAACTCGGCCTCTAGATCAGATCTCTAAAACTGCATGAATTGATTCGAAATGTAACTTGAACACGTCAACAACGCGTTAGGCCAATACAGAGCCGGAGATTCGGCTCTGTGATGGCCTTCGTCGTGAGAATCAGTAACCGGAGTGACCAGAGAAAGAGAGTGTGTGAGAGTTAAGATTAAAGTATGAGTGTGACAACTGCTAAATTCTCAGGTTAACACCGTTAACTATTTGCGTTAGTTCCATTAGCAAACCCGTAGCACGTTATTTAAATGTTTATATAAAAATATATTACTAATTAGTTTAGTAATTTAATTAAGGACTTTATGTGTTTCTTGAAAATTGGCGTTTTATGAGAAACCGGGTTTCGTACGCGATTTAAGTTTTATGTGCGTACACGACGACGAGACTTTTCTCGACTAAATATCTCATGTCAAATAAGTTATAAACGCTTGGAAACATTCCTAGTATTTAATTTTCAAGTTTTGGGTTTAAACCCCACTTATTACTTGTTTTGGAGCATTTGTGCATGATTTAGTACACGAGGGACTAATTGTGTAATTTACCTAAAGTTAAAAATCTTCCCTAAGACTCCCCCACCCCTCATTCACGATCATTCTTCTCCTCCTCTCTTCATCTTCACGGTTCACACACACACCAAGCACCGACCTTCAAATTCTTGGATTTCTTCTTCCAATCAAGCATGATTCAAGGGTTTTAAGGTTCCTGAAACATCAAGAAGTTTAGAGAAAGCTTTGGTTTCATCTCCTTCCTCAAAAATCTGCCATCTCCTTCTTTTGTAAGCCCTAGAAATCACTTTTCTTGAAATTGGTTGAAAGCATGTAGTAATCTTGTGTTTATGTGTTATTTAGAGTGTGAAATCACCCATGAATCATGGTTTACGTTAGGGCAAGTAATATTATGAGTTGGGACAGATTTTCTAGTGTGTTATGGCTGTAATTTTTATATGGTTACATGCTTATGGGTGTTCTTGAAGAAATTGGGTATGATAGAACGTGAAATTGAGGAATATGTGCTTATATGAAAGTGACATACTTGACTTTTGCTATGATCGTTGTATGATTGTTATGACAACTAGCAATCCATAATAACATGTTATCAAAGGTGTTACAAGTCTTTACATGAAGTTAAATGATCAAAAGATTGGCCAAAACCGCAAAAATGTAATTTATGCAACTACTAGATTTTGGATAGATTCTGTCCAAGTAAATGGGTCAACTTATGCAGGCCATAACTTGCTCAATTTTGATCGAAAGCAAGTTATTCTTTTTCCATAGTAAACTTCTATGTCTTATCTTTAATTGGGCTACTCATACGCCTTCTAAGACCTCCGTTTGGTCTCCCAAAAACCTACTGCAAGTTGGGTACGCATGGCTGTGAAAATTCAGCTTTTTGTGAAGTTGTGCAATTTTGTTGGGATTGATTCTCGGGTATTAAAGAAGAGATTACTGAATGAAAATGATGGTTATATATTGATATTAATATCTGGAGGTGTTGGTAAGAAAATCTCAAGTTTTGACCGAGTAATGCAACAAATAAGGTTACTTTTCTTGTTTTACAAAACAACACCAATGCTGAATTTTTGCCAACTTCCGACGCGCGTAACTTCCTCAATAGTTAACCTTTTGAGCTGATTATTTTTGCAAAAATTCCATAATATTATGAAATTTATGCCTGTAAAATTTGAGAGGCTAACTCCAAGCGTAGAGATAATTAGGCATGCAACTAAATGTGTGTTTTGTGTTTGACTTTTAAGTTTTGCATTTATGCTTGTTGACTTGAAATTGTGCATTTATGCTTCCTACAAGTTTCGGACTTGTGTTTGAGTTTTATGACTGAATTGAATACATGAAAACATGATTGATTATTGATAAGCAATTTGTCCTAGCGACAACCTCTAATTTGGTTAGACCGTATTCACCAAAATAGGTCAATCATAACCAACCTGTAAAGTCAAGTGCCGAGCACATGTGCACCCTAAGGTGAGTTTCACTACCTCTTTTAGTTACATCCGGTTGAGGATGGTAACACGCATATGGTTGCATCTGGTAAAGGATGGCAATGCAACGACAAATGTATTTTTGTCTGTTTAAGTAGTTATCCGACACATGTCACTTGTTTCACTAAATTGCTTTATAATTTCAAAAAGTCCTTACTTTCTCGGACCGTTAATATAGAATAGCGAGGTAATGTTGAGTAGTACTACTGGGTATTGACACCCCCGCTCAGCGATGCACATGATGCACCATCCCGACTGACGGTCGGACTGAGAACAATATTAGCCTAACACTACCGTGATCTGGAAAGACACGGGGAAGGCAAATCGCACAGGTTAAGGCCTGTGACGCCTAGTAAACTTCGGTTGCGAACATTCAGGTGAATATAAGCATAGGCTAGCTACCTAATGATATGGATAATACTTGTAATTTATGCATTTAACTTACGAATTAGTCTTCCGTTATTCGTCTACATTTCTGGTCTACACGGTGTTGTGTAGACTGCTTTTGTGAACTCACCAACTTTGGCTGACACTTGATTGTTTCATGCTTTTCAGGTCGCTAGGAGGATCGTGTGGAGGCACGAGCGTTGGCAATACCTCTCTTTTTGAAAACTCTTTTGGGAGATGTACTTCCAACACTTTTGTATTACCTTTAGCAAAAACAGCAAGTTTTGTAACTTATTAAAATGCTTCCGTTTATGTGCTATTTAAACTCTGTCTGTAAAGCCACTTTTAACTACTTATAATATTTTGATGGCTTGGTTGTTGGCCTTAATTATTGATCAAGTTTGACACACAAAGTTACGGGTAGATTATGTAATTACTAGAAAATATAGTTTAGTATCTTTGTGTATTTGTTATTAGTTCAGGGGTTGTAAGTGTCAAAGTTGAAAGTCTACAACCGCTTTCAACCGACTTCAACCGCCATGTCATGTATATATATAGATGCATACGCAGAACATATGTAATCGAACGTGATGTTCGATCCAATAATATTTCAGTTTCTCTAAATCGTGTTCATGCGGTGTTCGTGATGATTCGATGATTGATTGTTGTTCAAAGATCCGTGAGAGGACCAATAAATGGTATCAGAGCCGAAGGCTCTATCAATCAATCGATTTCATCATCGTTGTCGGATTCGTGTTTGCGGTATTCATCAAAGTGCCGCAGATTGATTTTTCTGTTTTGGAACCCACCGATCGTATCATTTAACGAAGTCGGATTCGTTGTTGGTTGTCGCAATCAAGAAGAATAGAGGATTGCTTGATTGGCGAAGTCGCGGGCGCCCGAATTATGGGGGTGTCGCTGCTCTTTGATCGGACGAAAGGAACACGGAAGAAGGCGCTGTTTCTTTTGTGTGGGTTTGTTGCAATCGAAAAGGGAATTGGAGTTTTTGTTTTTGATTGCTATTTCGATCAAGAAAAAGGGGAATAAAAGGGAATTTTTTTTCCTATTTTGCTGTGATCGGACGAAGAAAAAGGGACCAGAGGAAACTTTTCTTTTGGTTGCCATCGGACAAAAAGGAAGGAACATGGCTTGTTTTTTTCTTTTGTTGATTTGTAATCAAGGATTTCATTTGACAAGGCAGGAAAATCAAAGGGAGTGCATCGAGATTTTTTACGCCAGACGGGTGTTGATTTTTGGTGCGTGAATCCGGAGAAACTAAAGGATCAAAGTTGAGAACTTTGATTAAATGAACACGAGGAAGAAATCAAAGTCTGTTTCCAGCGGGGAGACAGACGAGTCTCCATCATCATCATCGGTTGCAGAAGGGAGGAATGCGAGTCCTCAAGAGAAACAGGGTTCGAAGGGCTGTAACCACGGGGGCCAGACGGGCCAGACCAGATGCAAGAGGAAAAGGGGTGACTGTGGGTCTTTCGAAATTGAATCTGCAAAACGGAGTTGCGGATAAGGGAAAATCGGTGATGGTGGATGAGGGGCAGAGTGGAACCAAGGCCAGACGGGCAAGGGGTTCAAGAAAGAAGACGATGATTAGCCGTACAAGAGAAATCAAGACATGGAAGATCAAGAAGCAAACTTGGATCAACAATTAGGGGGGTGTATGTTGGCCTTAATTATTGATCAAGTTTGACACACAAAGTTACGGGTAGATTATGTAATTACTAGAAAATATAGTTTAGTATCTTTGTGTATTTGTTATTAGTTCAGGGGTTGTAAGTGTCAAAGTTGAAAGTCTACAACCGCTTTCAACCGACTTCAACCGCCATGTCATGTATATAAATAGATGCATACGCAGAACATATGTAATCGAACGTGATGTTCGATCCAATAATATTTCAGTTTCTCTAAATCGTGTTCATGCGGTGTTCGTGATGATTCGATGATTGATTGTTGTTCAAAGATCCGTGAGAGGACCAATATTGGTTGTAACTAAAGGCTTGGATCATGGTCTAGATCATATCTCATACGGTTATACTCCGTTAGTGGAAATTAGGGGTATGACAAAGAGCATGAGTGAATACTTGTGCAACTCTAAGTATTTATACATAGGGTTGCTTAGAAATCGTCTGATCGTGGGGGCACGTAAATCTTCTAGAAGACCGTTAGAGATGTAAGGCTCAGATCTGATGATGCCTCTAAACTGCGCGGATGGGCGACATGATATGCCTTAAAGTATACATGTTTAATAAGCCAAATTCCCCTGCGTATTAAGTAAAATATGACTAACTATCACAAGGAAACAGTGACTTTGTCATCTTTGTAAATTTTTTAGGTTTTACTAAGCCGAAATCACAGAAGGAGAGGAAAAAACAAGAAAAGATAAACAAAGAAGCAACTTCTGGATTTCTGAAGCAACGCACGTCCCGTGTTAAAACAAGCACGGCCCGTGCCCGTGCTCCAGCTTAGCTCTATGTCATGCCTCTGAATCAGTCTGCAGCGCACGCCACATGTTTCTGATTTAGCACGCCCCGTGCCCCGGACAGCACGCCCTGTGTCACTAATGCCATCGTAGAAGAATCTGACACAACACGCCCCGTGCCCGGTGTAGCACGGCCCGTGCCCCTGACAAGCCTTCCGGATGACTGATAACTCTCACACGACACGCCCCATGTTCCAAGAGCATGACCGTGTGACCGACTGACACACACGCCCCATGCCCAACCAAGCACGGGCATTGCTCCCTTCTGGCTGGCCTATAAATATGGGAGCTCTTTCCTCATTTCAACTTGCTCACTTTCTCCTCCCCTCTTCCACTAGTTTCATATTTTCAGTTGTGAGCTATTTATTTTTGTGTTCTTGATCTACTCGTCAAAGATTGTAAGAACTTTAACTTATGGTGATAATGAATTGTTATTTGTATATGAGTCTTTCATTATCTATTAAGCATATCTTTAGACTAACACTTGTCAGCCTCAATCTTTCAAATGTTAGCCAAATTCTTACACTCGTTAGGGGATAAACGGATCTTTGGTGGGTTGATAAACTGTTTTCATAACCTTACTTGAAGGTGTGTTTAATGACTTTACAAAACCCTTTTTATTGAAAGTATATTACTGATTTTCTGAACCAATCGTGCTTCACGTATCACAGACCATTTGGGGAGTCGAAATCCTAAAGGCCGGACCTATGACACCCGGTCAGGGGATGATGCATGATCCGAAAGATGACTCGTGCCCCATGCTACATGATTCGTTCGAGGTCCTTATGCCTATATAAGCAAACTAGGCTGACCACGCATGTGCGGGCTGAAAGTATTTGGTTGGGAATGAGAGTTGCTAATATTTTGTCACTTCACGGGACCGAGAGGTACGTGCTCGTGAACTTGGCTCTGGTTAGACGTACATTACGCGAGAGCGGTGTACGTAACTGGTCTTAGCTCCTTAAAAAGGTCATTTTTATAATAATATAATCCGGCACGCAGGGTTGTTCCCCTGCTGGTTCATGACAGCGTGTCGAGTACGGTAAGTTTGCCGGGTTTAGGGACCCCGTAACTAAGTGGCATTACACCACTTCCTTTGTTCACTAGCAGCACCTTCCCTCGGCATTCGTACTCCTTGCAGACGATTGGTACTCGGATGGTGAGTTAGCCAAAGAGGGCCGAAAGGTGGCTGACCTTCTGCCAGTGAACAATCTTAAGGGAAGGGCATGAAACACGGGTTACCAACTTTACCAATGACACGCCCCACAAATGATATTATCTTCGACCGAGTTGATCAAGACACGCCTTTTTAGTATAGACATTTTATTTTATTACTTTTACATATTTACTAACATCTCCACTTGAAAGTTAGTCAGGTTAGATGTCAGTAAGGGTGAAGTATCAAGAGCCCTCATTTTCCTTTGTGTCTTTGATCGACCCCGATTCAACTTACCACTACTATACTGCTCCACGATGGGTGCACTTGCTCGTGATGTGGTGAAATAGTAGTTGTCAGTAAATCAGGTTTTATAAATTTAAAAGCTTAACTGCTAAAAAGATGTCACAAAATAATGCTAGATTTTATATACATCACAACACACCAAGCTTTTTGGCGCCGTTGTCGGGGACACAAAACGAGGATTTTGAGAAAAAATTGAGTTGACGGCCTAATCTTTCTTTAAAATTATTTTCTTAAATGTTTGAATCTTTTACCACTTGGTAACTTTCCAAACTTTAAAAATTTATATATAGAATGTATATAAGCACTAGGTAGTGTCCTGATCACATACAACTTAGACTGATTTTCCCTTTCCTGTATCTTACTGCCTTGGTTACTACTGGTTCTTGTGTCTTATTCTATTTTCAGGTAGTGTATGAAAATACAACCAAAAGATATAATCGAACCACTTCCTGAACTAGAAAGGTTTCTACGTAGCAGACTTCGGTCGCATTCCAAAACTGTTGCTAACAACATCAACAAGCCTACCCCTATGGCTCAAGGACGAACCGTCATCGACTATCTTAGACCTAATCCAGTCAATTTTGGTGCAGCTAATGCTCCGCCAGGGATCGAAGCCAACAACTTCGAAATTCGCCCCCAGCTGGTGCAAATGCTCCAAAGTGCTGCTACATTCCACGGTTTGCCCGACGAAGATCCCCACTCTCATATCGCAGACTTCCTCGAAGTTTGTGAGACATTCAAGTCCAACGATGCCACAACTGACGCCGTTAAACTTCGCATGTTTCCTTTCTCACTTAAGGACCGTGCAAAAGTATGGCTGAACATCTGCCCAATGGTTCCATTACCACCTGGGATGAGCTTGTACAAAAGTTTCTTTACAAGTACTTCCCTCCTGCCAAAATAGCCAAGCTCCTAATAGAAATCAACTCCTACACACAAGAAGACGGAGAATCATTTTATGACACGTGGGAACGCTTCAAGGAACTCTTGAGGAAATGCCCTCATCATGGTCTCGTAATCTGGCGACAAATCTCGATTTTCTACAACGGTTTGCATCCGCAAACCCGCCAGATCCTCGATTCCAACTTTGATGGCATTTTAGTGAACGAAAGTCCTGATGGGCTGAGGAGGTCTTCGCAAAAATTGAAGATATCGCACAAACCAGTTTCCAGTGGCACACTTCTCGCAACGCTAAAGAAAAGCTCCAGGTATGCACGCTCTAGATGAAAGCACGACTCTCAAAGCACAAATTGAGGCCTTGACTTCAAAAGTCAAAAACCTGGAGATGTGCAAATCTGCTGAAGCTATTCCAAAATGCGAAGGGTGTGGAGATCCACATAAAAACTAGAGTTGCATGGTGGACGAAAAAACTGAAAATGTCAACTTCATACAAAACCAGCCCCGCTAGCAATACAGCAACAATTCTGAGTGGAGGAACAACCAGAGTTCTGGATTGAGAAAAAACGGGAACAGTCAACAACAAGGTAACAGCCAAAACTTCTCGCAACAACCGCGACAAAACAACAATTATAAGGTGGCAATTCATCTGACGGACTCGCCCGCCTTGAAGAACCTATATCCCGAATGTTTGCAGAAGCTGAGAAGAAGATGGATGAAAAGTTCAGAAGCAACGATGTTGAACTTCGAAACCAGCAAGCCTCCATCAAGACGCTCGAGAAGCAACCCTGTCAAATAGAAAAGACTGTAGGAGAAAGAGCCCCATGTTCTCTACCAAGCAACATAAAACCCAACCCCAAGGCAACAGTCAAAGCAATAACACTCCGTAGCCGGAAGGTTGGACCCGAGGATACCACTCCGAGCCCAACAGCACCAAACCCACCTGTCCAAAAACAATCTGAAGCACGAATGCCAGTAACAGTTGAAGAAGTCATGAAAGACCCAAAGGTTCCTTACCCCAGCAGGCTAGAAAAAGCCAAAACCAAGGAACAGTTTGATAAGTCCGTGATCCTTCTGAGATAGTTACATATTAACCTAACTTTTGTTGAAGTTCTTTCTCAGATACCGAAGTACACTAAATACATGAAAGACTTCTTGACCAATAAGCGTAAGATAGCGAAACTCAATTCTGTCAGCTTAGTGGAAGAATGCTCTGCCATTCTATCAAGCACCATTCCCCGAAAGCAGCTAGACCCTGGTAGCTTCACACTACCTTTTGTAGTGGGAAACATTGAGATCTCAAACGCACTTGCTGATCTAGGGGCTAGCATAAACCTTATTCCTTCCTCCATGTTTAACAAGTTAAACCTTAGAAAACCCACTCCCATAAGGATGAGCATCCAGCTAGCAGACAGATCGGTCAAATATCCTTCAGGAATCGCTGAGAACCTCCTAGTCCAAATCAGAGAGTTCGTCTACCCCGCTGATTTTATAGTGCTAGATATGGAAGAAGATAAGGAGGTACCACTTATCCTCGGACGACCATTCTTAGCAACAACACAAGTAGTGGTAGACATGGGCAGCGACACTCTAACAATCAAGTTCGGCGAATAGGAAGCAACCTTCAACGTAGGTAAGAAAATGAACAACACTTTGCAGGTGGGGGACAATATCGAGTCAGGTCTAGCATTTGCATACCAGGGAATGGGGGACGCCTCCCCTCCATCATCCTTCTTCTAGGCTAGGACTGCAGGTCTAGCCAGTAGACCCATACAATAAACGTGGCGCGCTAGGGGGCTTACCATGGAAGTCTAAGGCAAAAGCAAGAAAAAAAGAATAAACTCCAAGGAACACATCTTCAGGACGGTCGGAATTTCGTCCCCTCTTTTCCTTTTTACTTTCACCTTAGATATCTATCTTAGTTAGCATAGTATTTACTTTTCCATACCAGTAGTTTAGTTACAAGTATTGGAGGTCGAGGTTCGCCTAGTGTAACTCTGAGCTCAGACCAGCAGCTTCACCTATGATGCGACGCAGGCAAATTTACCAGACCTCTAGTACAAGTATTTTATAGTTTAATCTAGTATTGTAGGTACTCAATAAGGAAGACAACATAGGAAAGCAAGCAAGAGCCAGAAGTTTCGGGAAAGTGCTGCAACCACAGAAGCACGATACAAAGCATAAGGCACTTGGTGACAAATTTCTTACCCTTAAAATATTTAAATTACACTTTGCTTTAACTGTGTAAAAGCACATTAAGGGCAATGTGCAATTTAAGTGTGGGGACAAGATTGTCAGCTTAACTAAGAAAACGCAACACTAACCTTTTGCTCTGCCCAAAAGTTTTTTTTTGAAAAATAAGCCAAACTTTGTCTTCTAAAAAACCAATAAAACCTATTTTGGACCAAAATCACCTGAATACAATTTTTTTTCCAACAAGAAAAGATTCAATCCATTTGGTAAATAATTAAAGCATCTTGGGAACAGCGAACCGAACCTAAAGTTTATTTTTATGCAAATGGTACTTAAAGTCCTTTTTCCTAAAGTTTATTTTTATGCAACTGGTACTTCAGGTTTTACTAAGCCAAAATCACAGAAGGAGAGGAAAACACTAGAAAAGATAAACAAAGAAGCAACTTCTGGATTTCTGAAGCAACGCACGCCCCGTGTTTAACCAAGCACGGCCCGTACCCGTGCTCTAGCTTAGCTCTATGTCGTGCCTCTGAATCAGTCTGCAGCGCACGCCTCATGTTTCTGATTTACACACCCCGTGCCCCGGACAGCACGACCCGTGTCACTGATATCGTCGCAGAAGAATCTGACACAACACGCCCCGTGCCCGGCGTAGCACGGCTCGTGCCCCTGATAAGCCTTCCGGACGACTGACAACTCTGACACGACACGCCCTGTGTTCCAAGAAGCATGACTGTGTGACCGACTGACACACACGCCCCGTGCCCAACCAGGCACGGGTCGGGCTCCCTTCCGGCGACCTATAAATAAAGGAGCTCCCTCCTCATTTCAACTTGCTCACTTTCTCCTCCCCTCTTCCACTAGCTTCATATTTTTGGTTGTGAGACATTTGTTTTAGTGTTCTTGATCTACTCGTCAAAGATTGTAAGAACTTTAACTTATGGTGATAATGAATTGTTATTTGTCTATGAGTCTTTCATTATCTATTAAGCATATCTTTAGACTAACATTTGTCAGCCTCAATCTTTCAAGTGTTAGTCAAATTCTTACACTCGTTTGGGGATAAACGAATCTTTGGTGGGTTGATAAACTGTTTTCATAACATTACTTTAAGGTGTGATTAATGACTTTATAAAAGCCCTTTTTATTGAAAGTATATTACTAATTTTCTGAACCAAACATGCTTCACGTATCACAGACCATTTGGGGAGTCGAAATCCCAAAGGCCGGACCTGTGACACCCGGTCGCGGGACGATGCATGATCCGAAAGGTCACTCGCGTCCTACGCTACATGATACGTTCGAGGTCCTTATGTCTATCTAGGCAAACTGGGTTGACTGCGCATGTGCGGGCTGAAAGTATTTTGTTGGGAATGAGGGTTGCTAATATTTTGTCACTTCACGGGACCGAGAGGTACGTGCTCGTGAACTTGGCTCTATTAGACGTACATTACGCGAGAGCGGTGTACGGAACTGGTCTTAGCTCCTTAAAAAGGTCATTTTTATAATAATATAATCCAGCACGCAGGGTTGTTCCCCTGCTGGTTCATGACAGCGTGTCGAGTACGGTAAGTTTGCCGGGTTTAGGGACCCCGTAACTAAGTGGCATTACACCACTTCCTTTGTTCACTAGCAGCACCTTCCCTCGGCATTCGTACTCCTTGCAGACGATTGGTACTCGGATGGTGAGTTAGCCAAAGAGGGCCGAAAGGTGGCTGACCTTCTGCCAGTGAACAATCTTAAGGGAAGGGCATGAAACGCGAGTTACCAACTTTACCAATGATACGCCCCCCAAATGATATTATATGCGATCGAGTTGATCAAAACACGCCTTTTTAGTACAGACATTTTTTTATTACTTTTACATATTTACTAACATCTCCACTTGAAAGTTGGTCAGGTTAGACGTCAGTAAGGGTGAAGTATCAAGATCCCTACTTTTCCTTCGTGTCTTTGATCGACCCCGATTCAAGTTACCACTACTATACTTCTCCACGATAGGTGCACTTGGCCGTGATGTGGTGAAATAGTAGTTGTCAGTAAATCAGGTTTTATAAATTTAAAAGCTTAACTGCTAAAAAGATATCACAAAATAATGGTAAATTTTATATACATCACAGCACACCACGACACATGGCATAACAAACTTCATGTACTATGAATGCTAGATTATTTTGTGGTTCCCAAATGATTTAGGCGGGACCACATAGAGGTTATGGTAATTATAATGGGTTTGGAGGGTCCACGTGGGATCCTAATGATCATGAAACGGATCTATCATCTTCAAGTCCTGCCTAGTCCAGTGTTAAAGTATTTAGACTTTGGCTCTGGACTGGATAGAGTGGCGGAGGTACGTTGTGGCAGGAAATTTAATTGCGCCTACGCGACAACATGTTTGTCACACCCCAACCAAAGTCGGAATATTTTGGGGCGCGATGATTGTCCAGATGCACACACCACTAATTTAGAGCGGCGTTAATTCTTAATCATTCCCATTTCATAACATAAAGAGTAATAGCATAATCTAGACATAGGGTTCAACAAAACAACATCAATAGGCTTTTAATTAAGGTCACGACTAAGTCCACGTGTCCTAAGTGTCATCAACGAGTTCATCATCACCCTAACAACATATACTGTATCATGTACAAGATAACGGTCAACTACGAATTGTTGGTGAGTAAACATATGTTTGAATACCATATTAGTAAAAAACATGCGATCGATGAGTTCAGTGTACATTCTTAAGTATGAGAAATGAGTAATGAAATAAAGCACATAATGAGAGCGCAATCAAACCCTTGACAATTTAGGCTTCCAATCACCCAACATCAATTACCGGTCAAGTCAGGTTGGTTGTAAAACCAATAGATCTATTACTGTAATCCCGGCTCGGTGTATTAATGATTTATGCGTAGAGTAAAGAGTAATGAGTAAAGATTCCAACCATCGCAATAATCCACACAGGTTTAACATACTAGAATGCACATAACAATCATAAGATTCGCATATAGTTTAGAGTAAAGAGTAAAGGATTTGGGATTTGATAAGCGTACATGTTTCACCCCAAACAAAAAAGAAAAAGGCGCTATGAATACTCACCTAGTACTAGAGATATGAACGAAGGAACGACACCACGAAAGTGAGATGGTTAACCCCAAAGATTACCTTAACGAACGAATAGTATAAATGAATTCAAGGAAATAAAATAACACGATTAACCTAGTTGACTTGACGACACATTGGTGATCTTATTTAGTGAAAAACGTACGTAATTATCATAACTCATATGCAATCATAACATACAATCATGCAATGAATTGACAAGTTTCATGCATAATTAATATTTAAATGCATAATTTCTAATTACACGTATACAAATATATTTTATGCATAACGATCAAGATTCATGCAATGATCACTTTCTTATTACACGACAAAGGTTGGGAATGCATGCACAAAGACTTATCCTAATACGCGATCATGCGAAAAATATAACTATTACATGAATATTTATTTTATGATAACATTATATATATTTTTCACACGACAACCTAACTTCATGCAATGATTTTATGTTATCCACAATTTAAGCATAACATACTTCTTGTACATTATTCACCATAACACATATTTATCTCATAATCAAATCAAAACTTTATTTTTATAACATTGCATGCATGGATCTAATCAAAATTCATGACTTTATATGTTTATTATCAACAAAACTCATACTTTAAGATCTACGCATGCAAGATCTATATAGATCTATGGATTTCTAACACATAACATCATCAAAATATCACCTTTCATCATTTTCATGCATGGATTTATATAAATGTTAAAACGTTATTCATCGTGCAACATCAAGAAATCAACTTTAACCTACAAAACCCTAGATCTGTCGTCAAAGTGATACATTTATCATGATTCATGCATCAAAATACCATCTTTATACATCAACATGCAATATCTAACCTTAATCATCATTATGCATCATAATACCTCATTATTAATCATAAAAATCAAAACTTTAATATCATATAACCTAGTTCTATACATATCACAAGCACAACATAGATCAGCTCATATACAAGCATAAAAATGTAATCTTAATGCATAAAACTCAAGTTAATCAAGGATATGATGGTGGATTAAGTTTCAGACCCAAAGACGGCTGTTGGGGATTTAGGGGTGAAGAAATGAGGATAAATGGGGTTGTTATGGCTTAAATACCCCAAAATTAGGTTTTATACTAACCTGAAGGTCGATGCAGTCTGCGGGGATACCACAAAGAGGGCATATGGTCCGCGGGCCACCCCAGGGCAGACTCCCCTTGGTCGGTTTCACCGTTTTCGCTCTTGTTTCTTCGTTATTCGTCATTTTTTACTATAGTTTTCTACATTTTTCACCATTTTCGCCCCCCATGATCTCAAACACATTCAAGCTAATATAACTGAATATAAGCATGCCATATATTGAATTAAGTTCAAATAACTAATTTCACATATTATTTTTCAGGCAAAATGACGTGCGTATCACTTTTTGATTAATCACAAATTTTTTGACACTCAACTTTGTGTGTGATGACCCGTGTTGTGATTTAGGAATATGAGACTTATCAAATATTGAAATTTAAACATTAAGCCCAAATACGACATTTCCCGGTAAACGACAAATCGCGTATCAAAATCGTGTAAATCCACAAATTGCTTTATTTGTGTTTCGAGGAATCCAATTCGTCCAAAAGCTTATCAGTTAAATATTTTTCTTTGAAAAATAACTATGGATCATTTAAAAACATTATTTGGTGTTATAGATACCCAAAAATTCTTCCGGTATTATGTGTTGCAAACACATCCTATATTTCCGAGTAAACTATATATTAATCAAGTCAGTTTTAGTCCCATTTTGTGTCATTTTATGTGTTTTTAGGTAATTAGAGTTATTGAGTCTTTACTATGATTTTTATGTGTTTTTGTAGGTGTTTGTCAAATTCCCGAGGCCACATATGGATTAGAGGAGTTGGAGAGTGAAAGAAAAGAAGAAATCCAAGAATTGCTGAAAAGTTGGGTCTAGGGGTATCGCCTATACCAAAGGAAGAAACAGGTGATACACGCACCCGGATTTAGTCAACAGACAGTTTAACTTCATTGACCAACTATTTTGTCGGTATTATATGCACCGCGCATATCACGTCCTAAAGCAAGGCCTCCAAGCGATACGCTTAGAGGCTAAATTTCCGTAAGCCCTAAGAATTTCACTATAAATTCGTGGTTAAGGGTCTTGTTCAGGACTTCTGCTCTAGCTGCCGAATTTGGATGGTCTTGGGACGATTTTGAAGATTGTAGAAGACTGGAAACACAAGGGAATCATTGGGGGATCAATCACTCGACACCAAATCATAATCAGTTCTTCGATTTCTTCCTTGTTTTTGCAATTGTTTATTTAGAACCATGTTTATTGATAAAGTTTCAGACTTTGTGTTTGCTTTTACTGTAATCATGGTGGTAGGCTAAACTCTTGCTACCACCTAGAACGTTATGATGAACAATTGATATTTATGATTTTATTTGACTAGGATGACTTGATTGATGTGATGATTCTTTAAATTCCATTGTTATCATGATTGTATGCATATGGATACATGATTTGGGGTTGTAGTTAATATTTTATACTGCTCAATATGCGAATGTCTTTCGGCCTGGGTTGGGTAATCAATTGCGTGACTTTGTGTTTGTAGTTGATTTGGTTAGCTATTTGGTTGATCATAGTTTAGTATGTTGGCCATTATCTTGAATCTTATGTGCTGCCCTAATTTGACAATCCGGGAGGTGATAATTACGTTGGGTAGTCGGGTTGGTTAATGATTTAGGATAACATGTCTTCGGGAGAGGAGTGCCCTAGGAAGTTAGTCAATTTGATATTCCGTGTCAGTTATGATAGTTAGTGGTAGCTCCTGCTAGCCTATGTTGCCTAAGATTGTTTCGAGGATGGTTAGGTCTAGTTGGGGTTGGAAGTACTCAAAAGGTGAACTCTTGTTCGAGCGTTATAGTCATTAGCTAGGAAGGACTTAAAAGGTGAAGTAGCCACCATCAGAGTTGTCATAGCCAGATAAGAGTGCAAGTATTAATTGCGATTCTAGGTCTAGGTGGTGCCTTTCTATCATTTGATTGTCTTCCTAAGTTTTCTAGTTTTGGTAGTTAGTTGTTTAAGTTAGTTAAATTAGTTAATTCTAAATTCCTAAAACCAAATTCTCAAATTTCCATTCATTAGGTCCTAGGTTAAGTCTTGTCTACATAGTGTCTCTAGGGTTCGATTTCCCGGTCTTACGTAAGCTATTCTACCACCGATAGGTATACTTGCCTTAGGTTCGGTCTAGTTTAAGTATTTTTGGTGTGTCTAGGTCTAGGTTAGTTCTAGGATAAAGTAGTCATTTTTAGTAGTCGTTCCGAACACATCAAGTTTTTAGCGCTGTTGCCGAGGACACTTGGCAATAACAAGATTAACTTAGGTCGTGTCTTAGGAAATTTGAGTCTTTTTATTTTTCATGTCTAGAATTTCAAGTATTTTTTCTAGCGTCTAGATTTTTTAGGTATTTTATTCTCAAGTCTAGTTTCTTTAGTTTTAGTTTTCCGTGTTTTAGTTTGTTTATGCCACACACCCGTTCACGAGGTCAACCTGAGCTTACCTCTTATCCTGATCCTGATCATGACATTTTGAACGGTTTCGCGCGCTTCGAGATGATCTTGAAGCATTTAATTTCACCGCCACCCACTCTTAACCATCCGCATCTTCATCCATTACTCGAGACGCCTCTCCGGTCCCATTTCCCGATCTTACCATGGCCGCGAGACTCACTGTTAACGAGCAAGCCAACGCCGGAGACAATGATGCTCGTTTGCCATCGTTCACAGCTCAATTGCCAACACCGCTAATTGGTATGTTCCATCTCACGTCATTAATGCACTTTTGAATTCTATATAATTCAATGGACGTGATGATGAAGACGCACCCTTCCACATCTCTCTTTTCGTGCGTATCTGCAATACATTCGGCCTCACGGGAGTGTCGAATGATGTTATCTATCTCCGTCTGTTCCCGTTTTCACTCGCCACTCGAGACGTTGTTTGGCTCGAGACTTTTCCTCCTAATTCAATCGCCACCTGGACCGATTTGAAACAAAAAAAAATTGAAGAAATATCATCCTCCAACAAAGGCTTCACGTACTCGGGAGGAAATTCACTCTTTTCATATGGAACATGATGAGCCTTGTCACCTGGGGTACGATCGTTTCAACACCCTTCTCAGTAGATGTCCGCAACACGGGTTGACGGAGTGGGCTATAATAGAGAAATTCTATAATAGTCTTACTTATGCTGTACAGAAGAAGTTTAATATTTCAGCTGGAGAACACATCTTTGAATAAGTAACATGGCTTTTGTGCAGGATATGATGATACATGCTAGATCTAGGGTTTTGCATGAGAAAACATGCTTGTATGTGAATAAAGCTTGATGATTTGTACTAGATCTATGTTCTATTGACTTGATAATGATAGATCTAGGGTTAATGTGCAATAAAGTTGCTAACTTTACGTGAGATCTATGATTGAAACTCGGTTTCGGTAGTCATGCATGCTAGATCTTGAATAAAGACACATGCTTGGTATTAGATCTACTATGAGGTTTCTTGACCTTGGTTAATGGATGCATGATAGTGTATAAAGTTGTAAACTTGATGTTCAAATGCATGTGGATTATTTTATAAAAATTATTTACATGAAAATATGGTGAAAATGGCCTATTAGGTCAACATAGCATTCATGTGTGTGGTTAGGAATCTATGACATGGCTTGAAATATGTTAAATGATGATCTACCTGATATACATTAGATGATGATGATGTATAATCATGGAATTAGCCTACATGTGGTAAATATATATTTATTGCAAAATAAATAACTAAGTAAATGCATCTGTATGATCATGGGATTACTTGACTACGTGTTTGCATTTCATTAGTCAAATTGATTATGAGTTATACGAGTGTACAAGTCCTAAGTCTCCTACCTCGGTGGGAATGACAAGACTTTACACGATCGCCCCGTCAATCGTGCATCGTATACGCGGGATAATGGCGTACGTAATTGTGACACGTTATGTTTATCATAGTACAATGTGTTGTATGTGTGATACATGTTAGGATAAGTATAGAAAACCTAAATTCAGTAACCAATGTGTATTCGAGTCCACTTGTCTGTTGTCCGCGCGTTATCGGGACGGCTGGTCAAACTTAGTCAACACTTACACGATTGCGTGTCATAAGTGGATCTAGGAGGAATTCACCTTCTCTGTTCAAGCGTTACTATTCGGAAACTTATTTGCACCCTAAGGTGAGTTCTCGGCCCCTCTTTTTAACGTGTTATGCTTTTGGGGGAGAAGACATGTGGTAAACTAACTTCTGTTGTGAAATGCTAAACTATTTTCTGTTGAGAAAATACTAAGGGTATGTTTGGGAGTGCTTATTTGAGTGTAAAAGTGCTTTTAGTGAAAGTGCTTATTAACTTATAACTTTTTTAAAAGTAGTTTTTTTTAAAAAAAAATGTTTGGATTAGCTTTTATACTGAGATTACTTATTTTATATGTAAAATGACTAAAATGGGGTTATGTGGTTATAAGGTTAGGTGAATATAAAAACAAATAACGGTATATTAGTAAATTTTCTTTCAAAAAGCCAAATGGAGTTTCAAAAGCCAAGATTTCTTGGCTTTTGGGTTAATAAAGAAACCTCCTTCTTCAAAAGTTGTTTTAAAAAGTGCTTTTGCATTATCCAAACATTTTTTCTAACTTATTGGCTTTTTGAAAAGCTAATAAGTCAATAAGTTGGTTTGTAATGGTTAGCCAAACATGCACTAAACTTATTTCTGTTGAGAAATGCTAAACTTATTTTGTATACTATTTGTAACCCATAAAAGAAAATATGCCAAGGGAGTCCTTCCACAAATCGTGTACGATTAGTATCATGGGATAACGGGGAAATGTGAAACAAATTTGCTGGGTTTGACAAACCCTAACCTGGCTGGTCTCTCAAGCCCCACCGCCTTAGGGGGGGGGGGGTAGAGAAGGGGTATTATATTATCCTAACTCGGGTCATGCTCGGTATAGCATGGCAGGAAGGCAAACTTAACTGTCAGGAATGGGGACACGGGGCATATGGTGTTATAGATAGCGTAGTCTAGCTAACCCAAGTATATAAAATGCTGATTATCTTTTCCAGGATGTGTGATTCCTGTGGTGGAGGGGGGGGGGGGGGGCAGGGCCGGCTCCAAAAACTTCCTAAAAAAATTGGGCCTTAGGCGAGATAAAAAAATTGACCCTTATGTTTATAAAAATCATCGTTTGAAAAAAGAAAAATCAAAGTTTACAAAATAAAAAATGTAGTTTGGAAAGAAAAAAAATAAAGTTTACAAAATGGTGTCGTTAGGAAAAAAATAAAATTCAAAGTTTACAAAATGGTCTCTTAGGTTTAAAACACAAAACTGGTAAATAGGATAAAATAAAACAGTGATCACAGGTTTTGATCCTGAAACCTCACGGCTGTTTCAGCGGCTAGGATCCAGCTGGACTACTAATGATTTGGGTAATATTTTGCAAACATTAAATACAAAGACTAAAACTAACATATATATATATATATATATATATATATATATATATATATATGAAAAATTTAAAATTTCAGGCTCTCCAAAATCCCGGGACCTAGGCGGTCGCCCACCCTGTCGAGGTCCGGGGCCGCCATTTGGGGGGGGTGGGGGTGGGGGGGGGGGGGAGGTTATGCCTCGCTGAGGGTAACTGGTTATCTTACTGTTTTAAATAAATTTATATTTATTTACTCTCTTAAACTTTGAGAATTCACCAACCTAGCGATGACAGTTTACATGTTTCTACTCAGGTCCTTAGGAACTTTGCTAAGGAATGCACATTAGGTATCATTCACGGTGTCTATTGCATGAATAGTAATAATTCAACACCTATGGCCGCCTTGGGTGAAAAGAAAACTTAAACTGTTATATTGTTTGTCACTTTCACTATTTCTGAACAGATACTTAATGGTGTTATTATGCTTCCACTTAACTTTGAATTAACCTTTTACACTGACAAACTATTTTACAAAACATAAACTGCTTGTTCAGTCGAGCATATAGATGTTCGAAGTGTCTGATGACTCGGATCTTGGTCTCGTCGAGCCCATATTCGCGGTATTCTATGCGAGTGGTTTTTGGGGGTGTAACAGATTGGTATCAGAGCCCTCAGTTATAGTGAACTTAGGATTGCATTAGAATCCAACTATGGCTAGAGTCAGTTAGACACACACTTAGACGCACATATACACAGTTTTCCCATTTTTCTACTATATATATGTATATATAAGTATATGATACTGTTATTCTTTTCTCTGTTCTTATCACATCATCACATCACATCTACCTGTTAGTATTGCTTGTTTGAATTAACTGTTGGTTATTCGAAAAGTAGATACTCACTGTAATATACACGGGATGTATATTGCAGGCATGTCGACAATCCCATCAAACACTGGAGCATCAGCAGGAGCAAAGCGAAAGAGACCACTGGATCCAGCATCGGGCGAGCAGGATCGTACTTTTTCGGCCATCAGGAGGAGGCCACTGAGCGTGAGCGGCTGGGAGACGTATGCCGCCTCCAGTCGTTGGCACTGGCAAAGCTTTGTTGAGACCGGGGGGGGGGGGGCAGTTTTTTTCCGCCGTAGTGCTAATTTTTGCGATTTTTGAATTTTTTTTATCCCCCCCCCCCGGATTAGGATCCGTGACTTTTCGCTGAAGCTTCGCTAATGGTCGTTGGTAGTGTTACCCCAGGGACGAGGACTTCGCCATCTCTTCTAGGACTTGCTTTCCCACCAGAACATAATTTTGCAGCTCTAGTGGCAGACTCCGCTTGTCTCCAGGAGTGTATGTTTCATGTTGTGGATGACATGGCGGCCTTGAAGGGTGGACTCCACGCTCTGCAGCATCAGATGGACGATGTGACTGTCGGACGTCGTCAGGATGAGGGGGATCTTGATCGACTATGCTATAGTAGCATTTTGCAGCGTGATGTTAGAGCATAATCGGTTCATCGTCTGAAGATTCTGAACAAGATGATGATGCAAAGAATGTTAGTCACGAACTGAGTCGGTTCGTGTCTACGAACTGTCAGTTCGTGGGCAGTAACTTAGGTATAAATAGAATGTTGATTTGTATTTTACTAAGTGACTTTGAGTGACCTTTGTGAGAATCTAGATCTAATGTGTGTGTTTTCTGTAGTGTGTTTATATTATGATCATCTAGTGTTTGTAATTGATTCTTAGTGATTCCAATAAACAAACATTTAATTACATCTCGTTCTTCATCTAAACAATTAATCAAAGCAGTGGTATCAGAGCAAATCCAGGTTTCTCTACTGTGTTTGAGTTGATCGTGTTCGTTTTAGTGTCAAAAACGTGTGTTTTTCATTCAAAAATGAGTCAATTTTTTACTATTTCGAGTCCAATTTGTTTTCAAATCATTCATGTTGCTAAAACCTATTTGATTGCTTCATATCTCCTTTAAAATCGAGAAAATTTGATAAATAATGGTTCAGTTCGTGTCAGTTCGTGTCTAGATCTTCCTGTTCGTGCAAATAACCGTCACAAAGTGACAATTCGCCTCAATACACGAACTCACAGTTCATGTTCACTTCTTTACACTTTGTTTGAGAAAATTAATCTTCAGTTCGTGTATCATTTCGTGAAATTCGGTTTGTGTGCCAGTTCGCGTGTCACTTCGCGAGTCAGTTCGTATCACTTCGCGAGTTAGTTAGTGTCACTTCGCAGGTCAGTTCGTGTCACTTCGTGAAGTCTGATCCCAACTTAGTTCGTGAGCCAGTTCATATTTCACTTCGTCTCAACTTCGTAGCTTGTTCAATTCGTGTAAGTCAAAGTCCATTCCTTGTTTAGTTCGTTAAAATAGAATTCAATATTTTTCAAAATGAATGATTTTCAAGCCTTTGCTACGATGCAAACTTCGATGCAAGCGATGTTAAACTATGACAATGAAATTGAAACAAATCAGAAAGTTCCTAAATTATTGCAACTCAGATTATTATAATTAGAAATCAAGATTTTCTGTGTTTATTAATGCTAATGATGTTTTTCTTTGGATTCCAATTGAAGATGGTTATAAGAAACCAGTTGATTCTGAGGGAGAATCCAAAGAACGAAAAAAATTAAACTGGTGCAGAAAAGAAAAGCTTTGAACTTGAGAAGAAAGCTCATAGTTATCTCACTATGGCTTTACCGAAAGAGTTAATGCATCAATTCAATACATGCACAAAATCAAATTCATTATGGGATGCTTTAGCCGTGAGATGTGAAGGAAATGAACAGAAAAAGAAAAGTAGACGAAAGGTTCTTAATAGGGAATTTAACAATTTTCAACATTTTGAAAATGAAAATATTACTGCTATTGTTTCAAGGCTTTCTCATCTGACAAGTGAAATAAAAATGGTGGATATCACAAAAGAAGACGAAGAATTGATAGAAAAGTTGTTGGAAGCATTATCAAAAGATTGGGAGAATTATGTCTTACTACTGACTTATGATAAAGAATTCTCAACGTTATCATTTCATGCTTTGACAAGTAAACTTCAAGCAAGATAAAGGGAAATGTTGAATGCTCGTAAATCAACTGCTAAATGGTAAAATCTTGAGTTATATCATGGTCAGAATGCTGCAAGTATAAATGAAAAAGCTAAACCAAGTGGTCTTAGTCCACCACCCAGTACAACTTTTCTTGGAAATGTTTCTGGAATTTCTAAAACTTCCGATTCCTCAATTGGTTGTAGTTTTACGAATTCTAGGTCAAACAAATCAGAATGATTTTTCTGTGAAAATAACTAATGATTGTCTTGCTTTGATATCTGCTTTATTTTTATCTTCTTTTGGAATGATTATCAACAATGTTAGTGAGGCTAAGTTGGTAAAAGAAGATTTTGGTGAGATTGATGATGATCATTTGGATGAGATGGATATGGCCTGGAAATTGGCTATGTTGACTCAACGAGCAAAAAGATTTTTCAAGAAAGCTGGAAAAAGATATATTAATTCTGATGGATAGCTAGGATTAGATAAGTCAAAGGTAAAATGCTACAATGTTCCAATCTTGGACATTGTGCAAGAGAATGTCAGCAATCTCAAGCCAACAAGTCTGATTCAAAAAATACTACAAATGGTTCTCAATCTTCATCCAACAATTCAAATACAAGAGCTTTGACAGTTCAAATTGGTGAGACTTATGATTGGGGAAAATATTTTAATGTATCAGCGTTGATTGTCACATCTGCACAAGATGATTTTGAATTGGAGACAAGTTCTTGTGAATCAGTTTACGATGATGTTAATGAATCTAAGGTTGAAAGTTTTCTAAGGGAGAGTGCTTCTTTATTGAAACAAATTAGTCTTCTCACTAAAGAACTCAAATTGGTGAAAGAAGGATTAGAGGTTTCCAAGAAAGAATGTAAAGAATCTGAACAGAAACTTGCAAAGTTATCTGAAGAAAATGTTGAGTTAGCTATAGAAGCTAAGAAATGGAAAGCTGAAGCAAAAGAAATTGTAAACGATTTCAATGTTCTTTTTGAAAAAAAGAATAAAAAATTAAGCTTGAGGTGCTCAATAAGACTTCTGATGACTCGCTGCCAAAGCGGTAGGTTATCAGAATGATAATGACAGATTGTTGGAAGAAAAGAAGGAATTAGTAAGGGAGAATGAGCTGCTGAATGAAAATATTAAGATTTAGAAGAGAAATGAGGATAAGTTGAATAAAGAATTATTTGATGAATTGGATCATCTGAGGTTGCAGAAATCAAAGACTAATCGTGTTGCCAAGAAGTTAATTGCAACTGAAAAGGAATTATCTGAAGCACAACAGAAGATACCAGATTTGAAAATCAAGGTGATTGATGCAAATCGTCAACTAAACAATGTTACAAATTCACAATGTTTTACAAGTTTCTTGGCAAAGGATGAGAATTTTAAAAGAATGTTTGACAAGACAGTTCCATCCCCGGCTATTATCAAGGAAGCTATCAATGTTGTGAAAGAAAAAGTTAAAGAATTTGATTATTCAAAGTTTTATGATTCTACATCTGAAGAGATTATTCAAAAGAAAAAGAAGAACAAGAAGAGTAGGAAGAAAGCTGCAATGAAATTTGATGTTCCGGTTGGTACAAAGTTTGCGTCTGGTTCTTTATCCGCTGAAGAAGAGAAAACAGCTATTCCAGTTCAAAAGATTATCTCACATACTGATATTGATGAAACACTTTTCTATGCTCAGAAGGGTGTTGATCAAATGAAAGCTGAATTTTCTCGTCTTGCGAAGAATAACATAAATCTTCTGGTTCGAAAGAAAAAGTTTCTGGAAAACAAGCAGGTTTAGGTTTTTCAAAGGAAGAAATTGCAGAACAAAGTTGTGTCAAGCAACAGCAAAAGAAGAAGCTCGATATTAAACAAGTATAGAATGATGTTTTCAAGGCTGGAAAAGTTCAACCCAAGAGATTCTACAAGCTCAAGGGTTCGGAACAAATATTTTCTGACAAAGAATTTCCACTTCACTGTGTGGATTCTTAGAAAATTGCTGAAGTATGTCAAGACTGATGGTGTTCAAAAGAACAAGAAGAAACAATCTGCGAGAGTTTCTTCTAGTGGTTCTCATTCTAATCCAAAAAGCCCGACATCAAAATGGGTTCATGATCACAAGCATCAGGTGTTTGATTCTTTTTATGATCATTTTGGAGATAATATGTTTTGTCAAGCTATGCAGGTTCCTAAACGGTGGGACCCAAACAGTCGTTTGTGTTACATCTATCGCCAAAAGGGGCATATGGCACAAGATATATTGTCTAATTCTTACTGTTTTTGCTCCAAGAAGAAATAAGGTTCCATTTGTTGGTAAATCTGCCAAACCAAAGATCATTGATGAATATGGCAGAGTGTTTGATGGATTTCAACGTACATTCTTTAAAACTCAAGGGTGATTTGTTCCTAAATTTTCAAATGTTCCATTGGTAGGTTGTTCGTCACATTCAACTGTGATTGATTCATAAACACTACGTTATTAATACAACAATAATGGAAACCTAAGGTGGTTTCAAAAGGAAACCAGGACACTGGTCGACTAGAAGCAGTTCGCTTCGGGTCATTTATAAACTGATGTGTTTGACCAGTGTGTAGGTACTTCTAGAAGACCTATCGGTGATTGAAAAGTTGCTGATGGAGGAGTATTATGCTTATCTTAACTTAACTTTCATGATTCATCTTTCTAAACTGGAATTTTTCTGAAAGCTAAAACATACAGGTATCCGTGTCTTTTGATAAATTTTCTTTCTTTAACATTTCATTTGTATTTAGGGGAAGAAATTTGAAAAGCCAAAAATAGTGTCTTTCTTTTATAAAATGAAAAATCCAAAAATAGAGTTTTTCATTTTGTGGGGAGAAATGTATGACATGGTGAAGGTGAATACATGCAAAATATATACCATGGTGAATACATGCAAAATATATAAAATTTGGAGAAATTGAACATTGGAAAATGATGGTACATTGGCTTATGTATCTAACTCATGGATAAAATAGATGAAAAAGCCATAAGATCATTGTTTAATATTCTTGGTAGGCTCGGAAAATCAGAAAGTATACTGATGTGATATACACTAAATGCTATGCTTAACCAAGTGGATACACTACGACAAAATGTGTCTTTAACCACGGGTCAAAAACGCCTAGCCACTATTTTCAAAAAACATGGCTAAAGGTAAGAAACACCAGTTTTAGCCACGCTACCCGTGGCCAAAAGTCTTTAGACCCTTTTAGCCATGTATTTTTTGTTTATATGACAACAACAATCAGGTGCAAAGACTTTAGCCACTGTTTTTACCAAAAATTATGGCATTTATTTGTCACACTTAAAAAAGAGTGGCGAAATGCAACAAACGGCCACATAGTTTTTTATGATTTTTCATTCATGTGACCAAAAATGAATGTATATGATACATTTGGCCACGCTTAAATAATGTTGTGTGACGAAAGAGTAGATTTTGATTACTTAGTAAATTAAAAAAAACAAACTATTAAGTATATATTATGCGTGGCTAAATGTGAGCTACGATCACTGTTTTTATTAGTTATGTGGCTAAAAGCTAGTACATATGGCCATTTTTATGAGGTTGTGTGACTAAATAGTAGGTTGTGAGTGAGAAAAATCTATTACCTATGGCCACATATATTAACGGTGACTGTTAAACTCTTTATGTGTGGCTAAAGATAAGTAATGGTCACGGTAAAATATTAAATGCGTGGCGAAAGGAGACAAACTTTTCCCTCTAAAACGCGTTTTTTTTGTTTACATCAATTCGCGCGTGTTCAAATCTGCTACCCTATATATACATCACCATTGTTATTTTTCCTTTACCGCCATCCATTTCTCGATCTCAAATTCTCTACACCAATTCGTTTACAGCAATTCGCGCGCATCAAATGGATAATCAACGCTCCCTTAATTACTGGTATGTGAAGCATAATCGTTTTTTTACAGTAATGGGAGAAGAAGATCCTTCAAATCCCATAAGTCTGTTCTTAAAAACAACGATGAGAGCATCCTGAGGAAACTCCATGCGCAGAAGATTCCTGATTGTTTTGACTACTTTGTTGAGGCAATAAAATTATTACGTGTCCTTGATACAAAATTTAATGAATTTGTATCCGAAGAAGATGAAGAAGATAAAACCGGAGAAGATGAAATTGTCCAATCTTGGGAGTTTTTAACTTCTACTAACAATATTGAAGTGAAATATATGAATAAAGAAGAGAGTAAAAATTTTCTGTGGATGAAACTGTTGGATGTTATGATATGAATTTTCTCAAACAATTGAGTGAAATTCCCCTGATTAATAAAGATGGGAATTATTCTAGGAATGATATTCGACAAAAGGTGAAGGATACAGTTGCCGATTGGTTTCAAGATCCTACGAACAGTGGTCGGATTGAAGAAGGACGTGATGATGATGATGATGATGACGATGCAAGTTCAGGATAAATATCCGAAGATTATAGTGATAAGGATTATTAATTGATATATATGTTTATGAACAAATTATGAACAATTTCTTATATGTTTATTTTGTTATGATATTATTAATTAGAATTATATATATGATGGTTATATTATATGTTTATCATGTTTAATTATCTTGTGATATGATTAAGATCCAATATATGGCCACTTATATTAAACAATGTTTGCGTGGTAAATTATGACAAATGGTCACGGTATAATAAACAATGGGTGGTTAAAAGAAGACCAACAGTCGACGATGCTTGTAATCATTATTACTTCATTTACTTTTTCATTTACTTTATCGGTCTAATCTCCATCTACCACAGCCCTCGAGTATCGATATATAGTTAACTCTGTATCAGTTTTCATCATCATCTCCACCATGTGCCTTTTCTCCTAGTCTCTCTCTCTGTTTTTCGTCCAACATCACCGGCTAAAAATATGGCATTGGCGTCCTCCAAATGTGGAAAACGGTAAGTTATCATCTTCACCATTGAAATTCGATTGAAATTTGTGTCTCAGATTTGGTAATCTTTTCTTGTGTAGTGGAAAATGACACTCTATCTCTCTTTGGAGAAGGTTTTAAGTTATTGTGGAAACCATGGAGACGAGGAGTCTCTAATGGTTCATACAAATGCTTTACTAAGAGCAGTTTTAAGTTATTATATAATTTTATAACAGTCAGTGGCAAGGGCCACATGTTGAGGTTTGCAGCACTTGTATTCTTCAGGTGCTTCTCTCCCTTTTGGCCCCATGAAGCTGATATTTCCGCAACAGCTTCTTCTCCCTTTTGATCAGAAACAAGTGTTTGTGAGAGAGCAAAGAGGTATTTGTCACATCTTTTGGCCCCATGAACATGATTTTTCTTCAGTTGCTTCTTCTCCCTTTTAAGTTAGTAGTTTTTAAGTTGTAATTTTACAGATATATGTATTAATGAAATCATACCTTTTGGATTATATATGTAATTGTGTGTGTTAAAGCAGTAGTTGATTTTGTTTACTTATTTTTTACTTTTATGACTCTGGTTTGGTCAAAGAGAGGAGACCTGCAGACATAATTAAAACAAGGAAACATTTGACTCAAAATTAAGATCCATAATATTCTAGAATACATAAAGAAAAAAAACCAAATATTGGTGAGACTGTAATTTGCCAAAATTCAAAAACATTACAATGGTCAATTAATCGGTATTACGTAAAATCATTCCAGTACAACCATCTCTATAGTAAATATTTGACATGGTTCTACGGGTGGAAATACATTATCGCTGTGAGGAAAAACTACCGTACTAAATGCCTCATTTCCATCGTCTTCATAAGAATCTCTGTAATTTCTGGGAGGTGTCACAAAGACAATAGACAGTTCTTTATCTAGCTGGTCTTTGATGTAAAATAACTTTCATGCTTGTGACGCGAAAATGAATGGGTCCTCCTTGTGACGTAGCCTTTTACGGTTAACCAAAGTGTAACCAAGACTATCTTTTTTGACCCCACGTGTATTCTCAACCTAGTCGGACATAAACAGAGAGATGCTTTTAATATGGTAATCTAGTAGCCATATCTCTTTCAAAACCCCATATTAAGGTTTTTGTTCATAGGTTAACACCTCTTTAGAGATGTGTATGTCAGTTCCCTCTACACCAACCCCGCTGTTCTGGTAAACCCTACCGTCTCGAGATCTTGTATGAAATGAATAGCCATTGATGTCATATACTTCATACTTCATCACGCTTCTGTGTGGACCATGTGAAATTCCACCTTAAGGTCTCTGATATAGTTTTTGGGGACTCCGCCATCTTCTTTTCAACCTGAAATTCATAGTTCATCAGGAGAGTTCATTAGGAAGGTTATAGTTCTTCCAAAAGCAAATAAAGTTGTTCAGGACAAGTCATGTAAGTTATTCCAAATAGTTTCAGTTCATCCATGTTAAAAAAGAAGCAAATAAGGTTATAGTTCATCCGGATACCAGGTAGAGTTGTTTCGGACAACTCAGGTAAGTTGTTCCGGAAAGTTACATTTCATCCGAAATTAAAACAATAAGAAAATAGTTTGAGTTCACCAGGAAGGTCATAGTTCATCCGGATAGAAAATAGAGTTGTTCCGGACAACTCAGGTAAGTTATTCCGGAAAGTTACAGTTCATCCGGAATTAAAACAAGAAGCAAATTTAGCTGACCTTGTTGCCTAACCATTTACCAAATGGTATGGTATGCTTCTTCATTAGCTCATTTGGTCTACTACCCTATGTTCCTTTTCCAAAAATTTCATATGTTCTCTGCAAGTAAATGAATTGTAAGTTATCTATAAAGAGTTTATAAATAGATCAAAAAAGGTTAATAATCTAAATTACTTACTCGATATAAGGCTCAATATCAGGTGTATTTAGCAACACGAATAATTACGCCGTAGACAATAGCCCTTCAGGGACTTCAACTAATCTACCAGTTGACCCATGACTTCCATCCGCACTGCTATGCTTATTTGATGGAACACCAATATATTCGCTGAAAAACTCAATCGTTTCTTCTACAATGTTCTCCTCAGCAATGTACCCTTCTTGTCACACCCCCAGTTTCCACTAACGGAGTATAACCGTGCGACGTGTGATCCAAATCAGTATCCAAGTCTTTAGTTACAACCAAGCCATAAATGACAGATAAAATAGTCATATGATGTATTGTACAAAACAACGTTTAAATAGTAATTCAACGGAAGCATTTAAAGGTTTACAAAGTTGTTTTTTTGCAAAAATAAGTACTGAATGTGTTTGAAATACATTTCCCAAAAGATTTTACAAAAGAGAAGCATTGCCAATGCACGTGCCTCCAAGATCCTCCTAGCGACCTGAAAAGCATTAAACAATCAAGTGTCAGCCAAAGCTAGTGAGTTCACTAAAGCAGTCTACACTTCATCGTGTACACCAAGAATGTATACCAATAATGAAAGACCAATTCGTAAGTTAAAAGTGTAAGTTAAAAGTGTAAGTTACAAGTAATATCCATATTGTTAGGTAGCTAGCCTATGCTTATGTTCACCTGAAAGTTCGTGACCGAAGCTAACTATGCGACACAGGTATTAGCCTGTACGATTTGGCTTCCCTGTGTCTTTCCGATGTCCGCTATGGAGAAAATGAAGTCCTCTAAGACTAACTTGAAGTACTCTAAGAACAACTGAAGTACTCTAAGAACAAACTCAAGTACTCTAATATTTATTTTTCAAGTCCGCTAAGAACAAATCTGTAACAGCCCACGCCCGTCGCAACCAAGATATTATCCGCTTTGGTAACCGGCATGCCCTCAGACATTCGCCCCTCACGGATTTAAAACGCGTCTTGGTAGGTGAGGTATCCACACCCTTATAAATCAGTGTTTAGTTCTCCTCCCCACCAATGTGGGATGTTACAATCCTCCCCCCTTAGGGGACCAGCATCCTCGCTGGCACACTGGCCGACGACTAGCTCTGATACCATCTGTAACAGCCCAAACCCGTCACAACCAAGATATTGTCCGCTTTGACATCCGTAACAACCCAAGCCCGTCGCAACCAAGATATTGTCCATGACGTTAAATGTCGTATAACGATTAGTGAATAATTAAGTTTGTAAAGAGCTCATTAATTTTTAAGAAAAAAATTATGGTTTAGATATATTTATATACTAATTTTATAAGGAGAATTTGTTTAATCACTTATATAAACAACATAATTCAATTGATAACTCAAAAACTTTTATTATTAATAAATAAAATTTCATGATTGTTACAGTCTCCCCTACTTGGAGGAACTTCGTCCCAAAATTTATACAACGGAAACTAAACACTGCTTTATAAGGGTGTGGATACCTCCCCTACCAAGACACATTTTAAAACTGTGAGAGGCGGATGCCTAAGGAAATGCCAGCTGTCAAAGCGGAAAGTATCTTGGTTGCGACGGGTTTTGGGCTGTTACAGTTTGTAACATCCCACATTGGTGAGGAGGTGAACTAAACACTCTTTTATAAGGGTGCGGATACCTCCCCCACCAAGATACGTTTCAAAACCATGAGGGGCGGATGCCTAAGGGCATGCTGGCTGCCAAAGCAGACAATATCTTGGTTGCGACGGGCTTGGGATGTTACAAAATCAAGTCAAGTCCGCTAAGAAGAAAAAAAATCAAGTCCGCTAAGAACAAATCAAGTCAAATCCACTAAGAAGAAAAAAATCAAGCCCGCTAAGAACAAATCAAGTCAAGTCCGCTAAGAAGAAAAAAATCAAGTTCGCTAAGAACAAATCAAGTGAAGTCCGCTAAGAAGACAAAAATCAAGTCTGCTAAGAACAAATCAAGTCAAGTCCGCTAAGAAGAAAAAAATCAAGTCCACCGCTGAGCGAGGGTGTCAATCCCCAGTAGTACTACTCAACATTACCTCGCTATTCATTATTAACGACCCGAGAAAGTAAGGACTTTTTGTAATTAAAAATGCATTTCAGTGAATCATGTGATATATGTCGGATAATTGCTTAAACTTACTAAATACTTTTGACATAGCGTTGCCACCCTTTACCGGATGCAACTAGTTGTGTGTTATAATGCTCATCCTAATATAACTAAATGAATTAAGTGAAACTCGCCTTAGGGTGCACTGGTACTCAACACTTGTCTTTAAAGGTTGGTTATGAGTGACCTATTTTAATAAATACGGTCTAACCAAGTTAGAGGTTGTCGCTAGGACGAGTTGCTTATCATAAAGCACTTATGTTATCATGCATTCACCCTGGGTCATAACACTTAGACACAAGTCCTAAACTTGTAGGAAAACATAGATGCACCTTTCCAAAACAATATGTACAAATGAAAATTTCACATGTTAAGCACAAAACACACATTTGTAGACACACATAATTTGCTCCACATTTGGAGTTAGCTTCTCAAATTTTACATGAATATACTTCACAACATTTTTTACATGCTGCAAAAATAATCAACCTAAAAGGTTAAGTATTTAGAGAGTTATGCGTGTCTGAAGTTGGCTAAAAATCAACTTTGTTACCATTAACACACCATTTGTAGATACGCATAATTTGCTCCACACTTGGAGTTAGTTTCTAAAATTTCACAGGCATATACTTCCCAACATTCTAAACGTGTTGCAACAGGAATCAACTAAATAGGTTAAGTATTGAAGAAGGTACGCGTATGAGTAGCCAAATTAAAGCTAAGACTTATAATATGCATAACTAGGTCAAAACTTGTGGTTTGCTTACCAAAACTTTCAGATCTTAATGTTAATATATAACCATCATTTTCATTCAAAAATCCCTTCATTAATACCCAAGAATCATGTCCAACAAAATTACATAAGTTGACAAAAAGATGAATTTTTACAGCCCTGCACACTTAACTTGTATCAGGTTTTTCAGTGACCAAACAGAGGTATTAGAATGCATATGAGTAGCCAAATTAAAGATAAGACATGGAACTTTGCTACGGAAAAATAATCACTTGATTTCGATGAAAATTGAGCAAGTTATGGCCTGTACAAGACGACCTAATTTCTTGGACAGAATTTGTCCAAAACGGGTCATTGTAAAAATTTTGTTTCAAAGTTTTCGGTTAACAATTTGATCTTTTTTATAGAGATTTTTAATACCATATGCAACATTTCACCTAAGAATCACATCCCTCATAATACCCATATGATGATCATAGAAAATCAAAACATGAAGCTTGCATAAAAGCACATACACTTAAAAATTCATGTTCAACTACTCAAGCATTATACAAGAACATCCCATGGCAGATTTTTACCTCAAAAATATAGCCCTTATAACACCCAAGATCAGCCCCAAATCATAATTTAACTTGACCCAACTTAAAACATGTTTCATGAGCATACATACACACCAAATTGCACATAATCACAAGATTAACACATGAAATCAACCAATTTCAAGTTGGAGATTTCTAGGGCTTACAAGATGAGGAGAAAATGGCGGATGATGATGATGAGACGAGATTGAAGCTTCTCCTAGTTGTCTTAAAGCTTGAATGAGCTTAGGAACTCAATTTCTTACTTGTTTGATGGTGGGATTCAAGAATTTGCAAGAGTATATGTGTGTGTGTGTTTGAACCGTGAAGAAGAAGAAGAGAAGGAGAGATGTCGTGAATGAGGGAGGAGGGGGGGTGGGGTTAGGGCAGATTTCTACTTTAAAGAAATTACACATTTAGTCCCTCTAGTCTCCTTTTATACTCCAACGACCCAAAACAACTAATAAGTGGGTTTTAAACCCAAAACTTGGTAAATAAAAGACTAGAAATATTTCCTAGTGTTTATAACTTATTTAACATCTAATACGTGGTCGGGAAAAGTCTAGTTATCGTGTACACACATAAAACTTAATTCGCGTATAAAAACATAATTTTTCAAGAAATGACAATTTCAATTAACACATAAAGCCACGAAATAAATTACTAAATTTAATTAGCAATTAAATATATATATTTTCATATAAACATGTAAATAACACACCGTGGCACATAATAAATTGATATAATTTATGTTGTGATTATTTATTTCACATAATGCAACCAATCAAATTGTGAACGGGAACAGGCCCGGTCACTTAAACGCACGTGACACTAACATGACACAAAAAGTATAATTGGGTTGTTAACGAGACTAACGGAAATAGTTAACGGTGTTAAGCTGGGAATTTGGCAGTTGTCACACTTCTGGATAAGTTTTTTCTATCACGTGGCCCTTAATAACCTTCATACACCTTTCAAATTGATCATCCATCAAAAGCATATTGGCCCACATAATTTTACCTCCCTAGTAAGGTGCACCGTCAAATGAAGCATAACATCAAAAATGATGACGGGAAATAATTCTAAAGTAGCCATAGTGTCTCACAAAGATCTGCTTGCAACTTATCGAGTTCTTAGACATTGATCTGCTTGCAACTTATCGAGTTCTTAGACATTGATCTCTTTGCTGCATATTGAGTTAAAAAAAATTAAAGCCTGATAATAGCATATCTTGTCGGTTCGGGC
The DNA here is from genome assembly GCA_039602395.1 of Deinandra increscens subsp. villosa. Taxonomy (NCBI): domain Eukaryota; kingdom Viridiplantae; phylum Streptophyta; class Magnoliopsida; order Asterales; family Asteraceae; genus Deinandra; species Deinandra increscens. The sequence goes on along the minus strand of JBCNJP010000012.1, from coordinate 72,195,376 downwards.
ATGATTGACCGAATTGCAATCGGCAGAAACTGTTGCATCAGCATATGATAATCATGTGACTTGAGCCCCACAAATGTCTTGTCCTTTAGACTAACCAAACTAGAAAATTTAGAACAATAGCCGTGTGGAACCTTCAAGTTATATAACGTGTCATAAAACTTTTCCTTTTCATCTTTTTGTAATGTGTAACAAACTGCAGGAAGTATTGTGTTATTCTTGTTCTGTTTAGGCTGGAACTCTGGTCTTAACACCAAAAAGTTCGGATCTTTTCTAGCATTCAGTCCATCCTTCATGTAGCATCTCTTTCAGCAAAACTAAAACTTCATTAAAAAACTTATCTGATCCTCCATGCTTATTCTTCAAGTCCAGTAGTTGAACCAAGGTAGATAACTTTGTGAAGGTACGACATCCTTCATACAAGGGCTTCTTAGCATCAATGGGTAGTTCTTGAAACTTCCCATGGTCCTCAGTGAAATTTTCTTTAAAAGCTCTGACCATTTCTATTGTTTCTGATGCATCAAATAGAATTCCAGAATCGAAAAATGACTCCGTGTGAAGCTCCTCTCTCGCGGGCTCGTGTTTCTCTCCATGTTTAGTCCACCTTGTATAAGTCAGATCGAATCCCTTAGAGTACAATGCATTTCTACATCGTCAACAGGATAAGAGTAATGGTTTATAGAATTAGCACAGGGACATGGAATTTCCTTCTCCTTTAAATTGGTAACTGCAAACTTTAAGAATGAATAAACTCCATCAGAATATGATTTTGTGGTTCTATCGGTTGTATCCAAGACTTATCCATGTTTGTGTTATCTAATAGATACACAGACAGATTTAGAGAAAAGCCCTAGAAGGTTAGAAAGAACGGATAAGTTATCGGAGAGGTAGGACGGAGTGATAATTCGGTCAATTAATCAGCGATGGAAAAATGGGGAGCAGGTAATTGGGGAAACTGAGTGTGTGATTTGGAATTTTTAAATGAATTCACTAAATAACCCGCCGGTTTTAGAATTTGTGGGCCCATTTAAAGCTATATTTAAATAAATTATGTAATATTGTATATTTTGGTATGTTGTTCCAGATTGTTAACGTTCATCTGGAATAGATGTTCTTCCGGAAATAAAACAATTGTGACCCTTTAATTTCAAAAACCCAAACGGTTTAATGAGTTTTCCTGTAGGGATAATTTAGACCTTCGACCACTCTAACAGCTAGTTTCCCTTTTCTGTTGTTTATTTGAAAAATTACAAACCTTAGACCACTCTATATAAACAACTTAAGATATATCAACAGTTAATTTCGACCACCTATTGTGTACTCTTCGATCAAGATGACAGCAGAATGGACCGAGAAGGAAGAAATAGAGTAGTACGGAGCCTGGATGGAGGTAAAGTATAGAGACTATATGTTGCCTACAAGCCCTCCCCTAACTAGTACGTTTCTTGATCTTTAATTAATTATTACCAATTATATGATGTTTACCAATCAATTATTAATTAATTCGATGTTTATTAATCAATTAGGTGAAAACAATGAAAACACAATACTCTTTTGGGTTGATGTTAGCATAAAGGTTCATATTGCTATGAGGCGTTTTGAGAAGTACCGTGACATAGGCGTCTTAAGATCAAAATGGATAGACATGGACTAGAATACCAAAACATTCGACAAGATATATCAAAATGGATAGACATGGACATGAAACAAGGTTTCCTTGAAGATCGCCCAGCTGCATTTGCTCTGTTTTAGAATTAGAGATGTAAATCTGTTGGAATTTTTGTGTATGAAATCTCAGTATATTTATATTATGTATGAAATCTTTTGAATGGAAACTAATATTGTTTTGCACAATCGATCTTTTGAATAACAAAAACCCTAAACCAAGAAAACAAAGCGGATCAACAAAAACCCTAAACGCACAAAACATAGACGGTCAACATAAACCCTAAGCCTAGTAAACTTTTTGCACAATCTGCATTCCGATCAACAATAGATAATTTTAGTTTTGCTAAACCTTAATCTATTTGCACAATCTTCATTGCGATCATCAAAAACCCTAAACCCAAAAACAGAGCGGATCGGATCAACATAAACCTTAAACAAGGGTCTAATTACCTGTTTATC
>JBCNJP010000012.1:72171813-72192752 GCA_039602395.1 Deinandra increscens subsp. villosa | reverse complement strand
GTATAAATGATACTTATACTTGTCCCGACTAAACATTGTATGCTAAACGAGTTTAAAAACAATTAGAAACATTTTTAGAATCTTTACTTCACAAGTTTTTAGTTAAAACCCATTTATTTGAGTTTTATGCTAAATGTGTTTAAAATGGAACTTAGAGGGACCATTTGTGTAACTTTTAAAACATAGAAATCTGCCCTATCTCCCTCCCCCTCCTCCATTTCACGACATTTTCCCCTCTCTTCTTCTCCCATACGGTTCTTCACACACACACACACACTTGGAGATTTTCGGGTTTCACCTCAAATCAAGCAAGAAATCGGGTTTGTGAGCTCAAGTAAACTTCAAGGAAGCTAGGGGGAAGCTCCATTTCTGCATCACCATCATCATCCGCCCCTTTTCTTCTTCACCCTCGTAAGCCCTAATTTTTGAATCCGAAATTAGTTGATTGCATGTGTGTTTTTGTGTGTCTATATGCTAAATGGAGTGTTGTTATGCTCGTATTTCATGTTTTAGGTTAAGATGTGTTAACTTATGAACTGGGACAGATTTGAACTCGGGTTTAGAGCTGGGTTTTGAATTCAAATTTCTGCTATGAAGGTTCTTTTATGCATGTTGGGTGTTTGGACATAGAAATTGGGTATATGTGCTTGAATGCTAATTGCTATGTTGGGTTTTTGCTATGAACTTGATATGAACATGTTGAGAACTGAAAATCCATGTTAAAGTGTTTATAATTATGTTAGTAGGTGTTGGATGACCAAATTTTTGCTCAAAATTAGAAAACCGAAATTTTTGCAAACTATAAAGTATGGACAGATTCGTCCAGATTTTTAGGCTGACTTGCAGAGGTCATAACTCACTCAGTTTTTATCGAAATCAGTTGATTCTTTTTCCGTAGTAAATTTTCATGTCTTAGCTTTACAACGCCTACTCGCACACTTTCTAAAACCTCCGTTTGGTCATCTAAAACACAGCTGCAAGTTAGGTGTGCAAAGCTGCCATTTTCTGTGAAAAGTAGACTTTTCAAATTGGTTGAGCATGCTAATCTTGTTTTATTGGCAAGTTTGCTATTTGTAAATGATGTTTATATGTTAAAAGTAAGATCTGGAGAAGTTGGTTCATAAATTCAAAACTTTGAGTGAGTTATGCAAGTTTTCATTTTACCTTGACTTGTTTGCTAAATGCCAAAAGTGTCAACTTCCGACGTGCATAACTTTCTCATACCTTAACCTTTTTACTTGATTATTTTTGCAACAAATCCTGATTGATATGTAGTATATGCCTGTAATATTTAAAGAGTTAATTCCAAGTATTGTGGATTTTAGCTATGCCACTAGTTAAGTGCTTGAAGTTTGACTTTCTGGGTCAACTTTGACAAAAATTGCAAATCCTTGAATTTCTCTCAATATGAGACTTGTGTGTGCTTTGTTTGACTTGTGTGGCTATATGTAACATGTTTAGGAGCTAAGATTGCTATTTTAGTCCTCGCGACACCTCCTAACCCGTTTAGGTCATATTTGCCCGGATTAGGTTGATTGTGACCAACCTATTGCTTCTTTTGGCTGAGTACCAGTGCCCCCTCAGGTGATTTCATTACTATATGTTGCTATGTCCATTCAGGGACGATAATGCGCAACGGTAAGGTATTTCTTACTAAGTAAACTTTTTGCGATCAAATATCATATGTATCATTGAATTGATTGTTAAACTTCAAAAGTCCTTACATTCGGACCGTTAATATAGAATAGCTAGGTGATGTTGAGTAGTACTACTGGGGATTGACACCCCCCGCCCAGCGGTGCATGTGATGCACCAACCCGACTGGAGGTCGGACTGGGACCATGTTATCCTACCCTCCGTGGTCTTTCAGGACACGGGAAGGCAAATCCGTAGGTAATCCCTATACATTGTCAGCTTCGGTTGTGAACAATTCAAATGTGCATAAATTAGGCTAGCTACCTACGATATGGAAAATTTTACAGGTCTTATGATATTGATTGTGTTGTACCTGTCTTTATCATAAAAATATAGGTCTACTTGTGACGGGTAGACCGCTTAGTGAACTCACCAGCCTTGGCTGACACTTGATTGTTGAATGCTTTTCAGGTGGCTTAGAGGATCATGGATGGCACGGGCGTTGGCAGTACTTGTTCTTTGTAAAACTCTTTTGAAAGTCGTATTTCAGATACTTTAGTAATCACTTTTACTAAACAACAACCTTGTAAACTTTTAATGTTTCCGCTGATTTTTGTGAAATGTAAACTCTGATTTATTTAATGTAATACATGACCGTTTACCCCTTTAACTATGGCTTGGTTGTAACCAAAGACTTGGATCCTGGTCTGGATCACACCCCACACGGTTATACTCCGTTAGTGGAAATTGGGGGTGTGACAATATTCCACTCATATATGTGTTTTCCATGATAAGAATTGTTTATCTCATATTCTCTTTATTCTATGAGGACATCTTGAGGAGTAGGCCTTGGATAGTAATATAACCTTTGTGTAATAATATCAACATCTTTTTTAATAATATTAACCTCATCATTAATCTTATGTTTATAATCAATTGCTTCAAGGTTATCTGAATATTCTTTGAGAGTATTTAATTTTAGACTCTCAAATTTATCCATTAATCTTTTAAGATCTTCTAGTTTTTCTTCTAATATTTTTGAAATATCATCTTTTTCTTTTTTTAATTTAAAATTTGTTATTACAGGTGGTGGTTGTAAACCTGGCGTAGCAACTACTTCTTTTATTGAAGAGTTTTTTTTTATATTTCTTATGTGGAAAGTTAAGTGCAAGTTAAGTCACTGACTTTTTCTTGTAGAGACATTAATTGTTCTCATATGATAACCAGACATATGTTAGTGTAATTTTGTTGTTTAATTATACCATTAATATGGGAAATAGTAACAAGTAATGTATCATTTTCCAATAATCTTTGGAAAGCTTGATAATATCTAATCTCCTGATCCTTTTCAATTTTAAAAGGCTTTTGAGGAGGAAAAGTAGTCTTTAGAACTTTTCCATTAATATCGTATTCTCTTTGTATAACAGAGATTATGCTTGCTGTATATTTAGTTATAAACCACGGGACAAAAAATATAATATGATTTAGTTCAGAATGTTCTTTATAAAAAACCCCTTGGAATAATTTAGTATCTTTTTCTTCAAAATCTTTGAAAAACCATTCTCTAAACAAATCCCATTTAAAAGACTTAAATTCAGTACTAATTTGTTGCTGAGAGTCTGATTGGTACCTTGTTACACATCCCTGGAAAGACAAAAGATGGATTGGAGGCTCGGATGGATTTGGAGTCATTTGGTTTAAGACCAGAATTACAAGCTAAGAAAGAAAGCAACAAAACAATACTTCCGGTAGCTTGTTACACATTAACAACCGAGAAAAAAGACAAATTTTATGATACCTTATACAAGTTAAGGGTTCCACAAGGGTATTCTTCTAAACTTTCTACTTTGGTTCGTCTAAAGGATAGGAAGCTCATAGGACTTAAATCACATGACTACCACATGCTCATGCAACAGTTTTTGCCCATTGAAATACGCTCTATTATGCCGAAACACACAAGAAATGCTATTACCAGGTTTTGAATTGTATATTTTTGCCATATCATTTCTAATTCATAAATATATCAAAGTAGTTGGAATTACATCTACGTCATATATTATGCTTTTTTGTATCAGATTTTGCTTCTTTTTCAAATCAACATGTAGCAAGGAAATCATAGTGGAGGAGCTTGATAAATTGCAAGCAGAATTATGTGAGACGTTATGCCTTCTTGAGACATACTTTCCCCCATCATTTTTTGATGTTACGGTTCATTTAACTGTGCACCTAACAAGAGAAGTGAAGTTATGTGGTCCGGTGTAAAAGCATATAAGGATCGTTTCCAGATCATAGAAGGATAGAGACGGAAGTTTATCATTCAATTTATGTCGAATGGTTACAAATCGAATGACTATACATCGTTTGGAGCTCTGGAGGAGGTTTGGACAGAATCTCCTCTCTCACTAAGACCACACAGAACAAAATGAACAAACTTGAAGATGACCAACCAATCAAACCTATTTATAGGTGTTGCTCAGCGAACCATTTAGCTAACTTACCATTTGGTTTGCTGGTTGGTTAGTTGACATCATTACATTCAATAAATCACATAGACAACTAATCTATTCGCACAACAACGACCACACATAGCTATTTGTCCTAACAGATTCCCCCTTGCACGTTACTGTTGAATGTAGGTATTTAACCTCTACCAATCTTCAATCAGCTTGCTGCAGACACCTCTATCTTTAGCAAACTCCCCTTGACTGAAACTTCAGGTATGCAGGAAACTGTTTACCATCATGTACAACCATCACAACCAATAAAGTTCCCCCTCACTTCAAGCACCTCCACCTTACGCATATGATAATGGTTCACTTCATAAGTTATATCCGGAAATTGTAAAGACACCCGAACATCACTGCATATTGACAAAAATCTTTAATGTTCACTGAATTGTAATATACTCTGATCTTAATGAAAGCTGACACGATCAGCATCTTATATCATAGAACTTCCCCCTCAGAATGAAATCCATCCCAATATATCATCAATCAAAGGCTATAACGTCAACTTCATGACTTAAACTGTATCGGTTATAATGAAAGATGTATGAAGGTTATAAAGGGGCACGTGCGAAACAAAAATAAGCAAGAAGGATGCATTGCCGAAGAGAATGTTGCAGAAGAGACGATTGAGTTCTTGAGCGAGTTCCAAAAAAAAACTTGAACACTATTGGTTTACCACCTAACAGGCAGAAAACATTTGCAAATCATGACATTGAAAGTAACAGGGACGAGAAATCACTATCAGCGGGTAAACCGACTAAAGTATCTCCCTCCAAATATCTTCATCAAAGCACATTTCTTTGTGATGCAAAATACATCTGAAGTTGAACCTTGTATCACGTAAGTATTATTTACATGTATTTTGTTACTTTATATATATATATATATATTTATTTATTTATTTATCTAATATACTCGTTAATTTACAATCGGCACATGAAATATCAGGAAGAAAAAACCCTTCTAAAGGAAAAGGATGGCTAGAGAAGGAGCATAGTAAAACATTTGGTCAGTGGTTATGAGACGAGGTAAATTGTTTTCATATTATGGTCTTGATCTTATTAATTATTATTATTTTTTTTTTTTCTTTTGACGAACCTCAAATTAATTTCTAAACAATTTCAGGTTGAGAGAGAGTTAGCTGTCTCCATAGATAGTATACCAGAGACTGTAAGGTGGATTTCACATGGACCAAATAGGAATGTAGTGAATTAGGAAGTGTATGACATCAATGGATTTATATTTCGTATAAAATCCCCTGAAGGTAAAGTTCATCAGAATATGGGTACTCGATTATCATTTTCGAAGAATATCTCTTTTCAAGTCTGACTGGGTAGACAATAAGAATGGTGTAAAGAAAGATAGCATTGGCTACACATTGGTTGATCTAAGTAGATTAGGCCACAAGGATGATCCTTTCATACTGGCCTCACAAGCCCAACAAGTATTTTACGTTGCACGCCAACTTGATAAGAGGTTGTCAATTATCTTCAAGAATACTCCGAAAAATTATAGAGATGCGTATGAAGATGAGGAATTTAGTACCGTGGTTCTTCCTGACAACGAGAATATACTGCCATCTTTAGACCCACTAGAGTTGCGTAAACAATCCAGAAACAACTATTTCCGGGACGACTGTCGGGGTATAGTTATACGTAAGGTATGTTTCTTTTTCCATAGTGCAATTCTTACATTTGTTTTATTTCAAATGCATGTAAACATGTCCTCATTTAAATTTATAGAACCTAATATTCTGTTTGCCAAATTAGTTCATTAGCTAATGCTAATATATATTTTTATCAGGCACATGAGAACATTTAATCACGAAGTCATTTAAAGAGAGTCAACTTCAGCAAGTGTTGTTTGTTTGTCATTGAATTTCTATTTTTTCATTGCAAAGTGTTCATTAAATTTATTGTTTGTCATTGAATTTCTCTTTTCATTGCAAATTTATAAATAATACAATGCAAATTGGTGATGAATAGTATGCTTTTAGTATCTGAGACTTTGGCCACCATTTTTTATGTTTGTTATCATTTTTGGTATTGTTTTTTTAGCTTTGGCCAGATTTGGCCCCTCCCTTTTTCTGCCAACAGCTTTGTTGTTTTATGTGCTAGCTGTTTTCAATATAGCTGCCAACAGCTTTGTTGTTTCTATGTGCTGGCTGTTTTCAATATGGTTTATATGATACTTTATCTCCCTCTCTCTTCATCATATTTACTTACTCTCTCTCTCTCTCTCTCTCTCTCTCTCTCTCTTATCTTATACACATGGTTTTGTGGAGATGACTAAGATTTTTTTGTGCAAAAGAAAGGCTTAATCACCGTACACGTGGACGGTTTTCACCTCTAATCTCTTTATCACCCACGTCCCTCTGTACTTCAACCCATCCAACCCATTTGAAGATGCACATCTTCCATATTTCTCTCTCTGGGTGGCCGGAGTTTGTTCCATTTACTTCTCTGTCTACATCGCAGGTTATGTTACCGGTGCGGCGACTGTTAACAGTGGCCGAGCTGTTGACGTTTCCTGCCGCCGATATCGACGTCGTAGCGGCTGTCGTTTAGGTGTTGCTCCGTTGAATCGGTGGCACTTAGCAGCCACCGATCTTTGTGCTGTTTTTGGGGATCATGCAGCGGCGACTTAGGGTTTATTGGTGCTCTCTTTGACCAGAGCCGTTATGGCGATGATGGTTACGAATTTATGGTTTTTGATTCATCATCTTTTCTCCGATTGAAACCCTAATCTACGATTTGTTGTGTTTTTTGGCAATGATGAACCTTCTGGATCTATTTTTTGGCTCATTGTTTGGTGGATTTTAGATCTGTAAATCGATTTCATGTTACGTATGGTATTTCCGCCGGAAACCCTAGATCTAACAGTTGGGTTGGTGATGGTGGTTGTTTGTGGTGTGGGTTTTCCATCGGAGTAACTTTGCAGTTTCCGGGTAAATTTACCTGATTTTATCCTCTTTTTTTAATTCATCTGAACGTAAATGGCGATGATACTTTCTGTTCTATAGCTTTTGTATGATTTTTAGATGTTCTGCTCGATGAAAATATTTGGCTCTACCTAGCTGATTTAATGCATGTTTACTTGATTTGAGGCCTTAGCCGATGCTGATATGTAGATTTTTTAAAGGCTGTGATGATTGTCGCTGTGATATTTTCCAGCTTAGGCTTTGATCGGTGTCTTGGTGGTGCGGCGTAGATCATATCTGTCGCAAACATTGCATCGATCTGTGCCTGAGATATGGTCTGAGCCTTGGTGGCTATGACGATCGGCTGTAATCTGAGCCTATTCCGAGATAAATGTTGTGTTTATGTCTGGCTCTCTCCATGCGTGACTGTTTTGTTAACCAAGGAAATTGATGGATCTGTCTTCATTTATTCAAGAGTTGGTATGTTTTGGGTTCACTAACGTAATATTTGAGACACATTTCTGATCAGGCTATGATGTTCACCCATATTTTGATGATACACAAGAGATGCAATATAGTTTGTTTCTGGCATGCCATTTCGTATTTGCAGCCACAACTACAAATGCATTTCTTAGTGACACCATCACATGATATGATCTGAGCCTTCTTTGTCATTAGCTATGCCTTCCTTGGCTAATATGGCGAGTTTATACGATGGTTTGATGATTTTATGAAGCTGCTTTATATGAAATATAGGTGATGAATAATATGCTTTTAGTATCTGAGACTTTGGCCACCATTTTTTATGTTTGTTATCATTTTTGGTATTTTTTTTAGCTTTGGCCAGATTTGGCCCCTCCCTTTTTCTGCCAACAGCTTTGTTGTTTTATGTGCTAGTTGTTTTCAATATAGCTGCCAACAGCTTTGTTGTTTCTATGTGCTGGCTGTTTTCAATATGGTTTATATGATACTTTATCTCCCTCTCTCTTCATCATATTTACTTACTCTCTCTCTCTCTCTCTTATCTGGCTGAGGATTTATCTTTCTCTCATCTAGGGTCTCTAACCCCTTGAAATCGCCGGCAAGGAGGGTTCCTTATGAAATAGTTCTCTGATGTAGTACTCCGGTAACGTCGAAGTGACCTTGCGTTTGCTCCGTTTTCGTTGAGGAAAGTACGTCTACGGCCACGTCTATGGCTTTCGGCTTCGCTCCCTCTCTCTCCAATTGCGTAGCGAAAGATTCGGTTGCGGCCGGATTGCTGTCGGATTTAGATGCCTCAGTTTGTGTGGTGGCGATTCTGTTGATACCTGATATGTGCGTCGTGTGATGTATCAAACAAAGTACAAGATCATGTCAAACTAGATCTGGCCGAACTAGGTCCGAACCTGAAGTTCGGACTGGCCGAACCTGAGGTTCGGCCGAAGCTCGGCCAGCTGAGTATAAATATACGTTTGGTCTTTGTAACTGAGTAGTTCTGAGCGTGCGAGATATCTTAAGTGTGTGTTTCTGAGTGTGTATTCTCTGAGTCCATTTCTAAGTGTTTACTGATTGTAATTGTTCTTCGTTGATCAATAAAACAATCGGTTAATTACGTTTCGATGTCCGATTAGCTAGATTGAGTAGACGATCTGATGCACACGCATTTTCAGATTCAGATATCTTTGCTATGTTGCTCAGTAGCATTGACGGTAGTCGGCTTTGGTTTCAATTTACCCTATTTGGCTTTCGTCATTGTTGCTTTGGTCCTTTTATGGCAACCGGTTTTTGTCGGCGTCGATGTCGGACTTGGATGCCGGTGAGGTACTCATCCCATGTCTGTAAACGGATGACGGTGGTTTTTGTTTCGCTATGATCTTACCGGCGATGATGTACCGTTAATCGGTTTTGTTGCAAGTATATGAGCGATTTCGTTGATTATTTCTGTTCAGTTTTTATCTTGAAAGATTTATGATGTTGATTTTGAAAAATCCAGATCTGAAAGTGATATGGATTTTAGTTGGTTTTTGTTATGGTGTTATGGTCAGGATGTATTCCTTTCTTAAATCACCACGGTGGCAATGACATTTGCTACAGCTCCGTCCCTAATTTTTTTACAAGAATCTTCGTTGGTTAAATGACTATGATGATTATTTATTTTAAAAGTCATGAAAATCAACGTGTAGGCGGGGCAATTTCTTTTGCAGCCACCGAGGGTTTATGATGTTCCTTTTACAAATCTGAGCCAAACTAAAAATTTAACCATAAATTTGTTATATTTTCTACCTTCAAAGTCTTATATTTTGAAACTGATTCTGAAAAAAAGCTTTTGAGAAATTACTGTTTGGATAAGGTTAAAAGACCCATTCTTTGGTAACTAATACATAATAATATTTGAGGAATATTATTAACTAAATCAATGAAAAGATAGACACAATCAGATGATGTGCTAATTCATATAAAAGATCTTATATTATTATGTAGGAATGGTGTCATGTGAAGAAGAAATGATGCCACGTTTAAAAAAACATGTAATGAATGAGTAAATTGTTAACAGAAATTGGTATGTATAAAAAACATAATTATGTATCTGAATGACATTAAAGAACTTGGTATGATTTGGGAGATACTAATTCAAAAACTGATAATAAAAAGACTAAACAAACGACTAATGACAAATGACTAATGGTTAATAGAAATGTTAAAAGTTGAGGGATGATTCACGAAATCAGTACACACAAAATAGTAGATGTCACAGGCCTATGTTAGCAGACTACCACTTAAATTTTTTCTACTAATATTATGATGGTAGTATAATTGTTTAGTATATATGTTGTTAGACATGTTTAGCCTCATGTTTACTATATGAATTTTTACTATAACTTAGTCTGCAGTTTCAACCCCGCGGCAACGCGCGGGGGGGGGGGGGGGGTCACACAACTCGTTGTTAATTAATTTTATTGTTTGTGAATGAAATTCTGATTTCATTGCAAATTGTTCATTAATTTTATTGTTTGTCATAGACAAATATATCAAACTCTAAAGTCAATTACAAAGTTATAGAACTGTTGACCAAAAAAAGGTCAAACAGTTTTGTACAAAAAGTCAATTTTCTACAATGTTGACTAAAAGAGTCAAACATACTACTCATCTTCTAAACTCAATACTCGATAGGACCAAACACATAACTAAGAATTAACATAAACAAAACCTGACTAAAGAGTTGAAACTGCCACCACCATTCAACATTTCAATGAAGCCAATTATCCAAACCAACACCCTAGTTTCTAAACCCAGCCTCACCCCTCAACCCACAATGAGAAAACTGATGATATATCAACAAAGTTTAACAATAACTAATATATAATTTAAGAACAAATAAATAATTAACCAAAAGGCATTAAAAACTAAATATACATTCAACCAATTAAACTGTTTCATTATTTATCATTCAAACATATATATTCATCAACAAAAAAAAACAGAAACATTTCTTCCACAACATTTGACCTCCTACCCAGATCAACAACTTCACAAAAAAACCAAGTCCCGAAAAAGCTTTACAAGCAGTAAACTTTACAAAAAGTTTAACCAAAAAACACAACAAAAAAAAAAAACTTCAAAAACCCCTTCTCACAAACCTTCATCACCGGTAACCTCCTTTAACAGCTTCACCCTTTCCTTGTTCAGGTCATCGATAATGGCTAACATTTGGTCCATCTCCACACTCACCGCTAGATCATAGTCATTCTCCTTCTCCAAATAAATCGAAGCTCTGTATTGTAAAAGATAATGCACGACTTTCTTTGAAGTGCCTAACCCTGGCCTCAGCCAAGGTTCTGTTCTCTGAAGCCGCTTCCAAACGAGCGATGTTTTTCTTTAACACAGTGATCATCTCCTCCGTATGTCGAAGATGTTCCCTCATAAGGGATTTCACTTTGTCCAGAATCTCATAATATGGCATCTGTGAGAATGAAAAAGGTGGAGAAACTGTCATGATCGTGGAAGAGTAGAAACTCTCTGTCATGTTAATAGCAGAAGAAGACGACATTGTAAAAAAAGTAATTTTTTGGTGTTTGATATGAAGATGGCGGTTCTGACTATATAGATACGGATCAAATAAAAATATGACGGTTTACTGATTTCGTAGGCTTCTTATGGCCATCATTAGGTTTAAAATCATGCATGTGTGTCTCGTCGCCTTTACGTCCCTTCACATCTCCACACACGTCTTCACACATAAACCGACCTAATCACCTATTTACATATTATTATTAATTTTAATTATTTAAAAGATTCAGTTTCCCACGTTTACACCAATTTAGTTTCCCACCAATTCAATCTCTATCATCAATTGGGATTCTCCTCCTATAAATAAAACAAATTCGGAAACAAATAAAACTACTTTTCCCTAATTCCTGAATTCACTCACCGCTTAATTACCATGGCCGGCCCTCTCACTTTTACATCTCTCCCCAACTACAACAACACAAAAGATGGATCCGATACTTGCAAATAGTATCAGCAAGCCAAGTACGTTGACGATGGCTTAATAGCCGCTGATATGGACGCCATCGCATACACCCAACAGAAAATTACGACAGAGACGGAGAACGTCCTGAAACATGTTCGTTTCAGTGATAGCCTGTACTTCAAAAGCCTGCCGATTGTCCACCGTCTTACTATGACCCAACAACAAAACAAGCTTCTGTAAGCTAGGCTGAAGGAAATCGGTCCAACCATCATGAAGAACCGTGATGGGAAGAAAGATTTTGCGATAAGGGCTGATGCTTTCTAATAGTTTATTTGTTTTTTTTTTGTAATAAACTCATGGATGTTTTGATTTACTAATGTTAATTTTTAATGAATGAATGATTTCTGCTTATCTATGTTTTTGTATAAATATCTCTGTTAATTTTTAGATGTTAATCTTTAAATTTTTAGTTATTAATTAATTTAAAGGTAAAATATGAGTATTAATTTAACATTTTATTAAACAACTTGGGATGGTTAAAATTTCATGAAATTTTTATTTTATCTACACAATGGCTCGGAAATCATATTACATAAAACATAAAAAATAATTATAGGGCTCAAGCGTTCGAACCCGGAGCCTACAAGCTATAAGTATAATGTGGCCAGAACAGGTTAAGTACTTAGTTTTTAAATAATTTTCGTTCTCAGAGACTAGCCTAGCGGGTTAGTCTTTTGATTTTCTTTGATAGGTTGCTAGCTCGAAACCTGACAAGTGGCAACACTATATATATATATATATATATATATATATATATATATATATATTTATTTTAAAAGTCCAATAAAATGAGAGATGACCAAATACTTATAGTCACATATTTTTTCATTTATCGTGACCAAAATTCATCATTAGTCACATATCAAATTGTCATAAAATAAAAGATGACCAAATTATACTTATAGTCACATAGTTTTTTCATTTATCATGACCATATTTCATCTTTAGTCACACAACAAATTGTCAAAAAAATTGAAAGATGACCAAATTATACTTATAATCACATTTTTTTCCATTTATCATGACTATAATTCATCTTTAGTTACACACCAAATTGTCATAACATGAAAGATGACCAAATTATGCTTATAGTCACATATTTTATTCATTTATCATGACCAGAATTCATCTTTAGTCACAAGTCAAATTATCATAAAATTAAAGATGACCAAATTATACTTATAGTCACATATTTTCCAATTTACCATGACCATAAATTATCTTTAGTCACACATCCAAAATTAAAACTGTGACCATAAAATATTTAGACCATCATAAACTTTTCTTAGTGTTAATTTTTAGTCACACCTAATAAAATGAAAGATGGCCATATTATACTTATGGTCACATGTTTGCCAATTTATTGTGACGATGATTTATCTTTACTCACACGTACAAATTGGAAATGTGACCATAAACGGTAACTTATAGTCACACCAATAACTATTTTGATCAAAATATGTATAACTTACTGTCACACTCAAAATTAACGTATCAATATATATTACATTTAGCCACATTTAATTACATAAACAATTTTTTCACGTAACCATATACGTATCTATAGTCACTCGTATATATTATCAGAAAATGTCGCAAGTTGTGACATTTGGTCACATTGTTCGAAATGTGACTCGTAATTGTCACATATGTAATGTAAAAGTGTGACCATATTAACTGATCGGGCTTCCAATGGTCACACAAAACGATCTAAAATGTCACCAAAACATGTCTAGAAAATTAAAATTGACCTACAGTCACACTTTTAATTGAAAGTGTCACAGGACTAAAACGTGAAAAGTGTAGTCGTATGTCATATATGTACCAGTGTTATTCTTTATCTACTTTTCTATTACATGCTTATCTATTATCTTTGTAAAAAGAGATACTGATATCACTAAGAATAATACATTTCTTCTCTGCATTAATTTGTTTCAATAACCAAACTCATCAATAGTTTTTTTTTTTTTTAATTTATCTCTATCTTTATATTCTTTATAGAAAGAGGAATATTATTTTTATTTCAAGAGCAATTCATTACATTCACATTTGATACAAATTAAGCCCTATAAGCTTTTTATTTAAAGAAACATCACGATTATTCGAGTACTATGTAAATATCTCTTGTGAAACATGCATTTTGAAATACGTCAAAGGCAATAAATGAAAAAGAAAGTTTAGGGAATCAAGAAGTTAAAAAAGTGGTATGCCTTTTAATTTATGCATTCCAAAAACCAATATGGTCAATGGAGTTTTTTGGAATTTGGTTAGAGTGAATGCAGTGCAGTGGTACCATAGATAGGTATCTTGTTCACAAGTTCCTTGTCTGATTCTATATATGCTCGAGACTCCTTAGATCCCACATTTGAAACATCAAACCTAGTTTACAATAAAGGGGTACCAACCATGTCTATATTCGTGTTTAAAACAGGGGGTATATTATACGTTAAAATTTGTGTTTTAGGGAAATATGCAATTTTGTTCTAAAGTAGAAGATATATGCAATTACCCCTTAAATTATTAACCCAAATCTGAATAAAAATCATGAAAAGATTCAAACATAGCCATTTATCTTGTTTTTCTAGATAAGTCGAATTGAACGACAAAATAAAGTTAGTTGTAATAAAGTTAACCACATGTTAAATGGGTTGATGGATTGTATATGGATATAAAAGAGTTGAGCACTTAGGGGAGAGGTATGGTAGCCATGTGGCTTCCTCAAGCCATGTAATCAACCAATAATATAGTATCAACTCATTTTAGGTGTTTTTAAAGCCATTTGGAGCCACACCACATGGTATGGTGGTGGTGTGGCTTCAAATCCAAACCGAATTCTATCTTTTTTTTGTTTTTTTTTTTAATTTAAACAACTTAACAAAATAACAACTTTTAATAAAAACAAAACATTTAATACTAGGAATTAAACCATACAATACTTGGAATTTAAAAAAAAAACCTAAAAAAAACTTAAACAATACTTGATTTTTTAAAATATAAAAACTTAAAATGGACAGTTCCATCCATATTCTTCCGCTATTTCTCGTTTTTGTTGAAGCACAAGTGGAAGGAATTGAGGATCAACGTCGTCGTGCGGTTTCATGAAGTACTCGAGATCACTTTTCTTTTTGTTCACGTGCTAGTTTGTTCTCGATCACTTTACGTTGAGCCGCCATTGTAATTTTCACCTCATCGTACATTGTTTGCTTCTTTCTAAACGTTTCATCCCGAATCTTGACTTCATCTCCCTTTCTTTCATCCAATTGCTTTGAAAATCCGACATCATCTCCAACGCCCTTTCCGAAGCCGAACTCTTTGCGGTGGACGAAGACTCACCCGACTTGTTTTTTCCTTTATGTTTTGGGTATGTAGGGGTTAAATTCTCATTTAAATCGGGCAATTGAGTCGACCCAACTTCATTTGAAGTTGTGTAGTGCCCCGACTCGGACGTCTTAGTCCTTTTAGCCGGTTCCGGTATTTCACCGGCTACGACCGGAACCGAAGCCCACTTGGGTTGGTCTTTCACCTCGAGCCAACACGGCAAATGAGAAACCCCATTTTTCTCGTATATTTATTTATACAAGTTTTGGGTTTTCAACAAAATATCGACATACGGACTCCCGCTTGCCCAAGTGTTACTCTATTACAACAAATAAAAATAAAAAAAAATTAATCAAGATATGTACATTTATAAATCTCAAGTTAATTAAAAAAATAGTTGTTTTTTTACCGTTTGGATGTAGAGAGCGTTGAAGTTTGACAACTTGGTGTTCAACTTCTTCCACTTTGAGGCTACTTGGTCCTTAGTTCGCCCACTAGGTTCACCCATCAATCCGTCGAAATGAGCAAGAACTTTACCCCAAAACGAATCGCGACTTTGTTGATCCGCCACTTTTTCCCTTTTGCTCGCGAGTGAAATTTACCTTTCTTAATCACTTGGACGTCCACATCCATCGCCTCAATCTCCTCCTCTTCAACCGCAACTTCATCACCTTCTTCCTCTTCAACTTCTTCTTCATTCTCTTCTTCTTCGGTTTTTCGGACTCGATTGCACGCCTTGGATTACGATATTGCGTGTTTTGGTACATGGCGTTTGACGAGGAGAATTGTTGCACGTGTGTTGAACGTGAGGGATAAAACTCCCCTTGAACCCCGTAACGACCGGATAGAAGTTCAACAACAGATTGTCAATATGATGCGGTTGATTAGTGTAAAAAGCCGGTTGTGGCATGTAGGGAACGGATTGTGATTGTGGTGGAGGATTTACGTTGGAGGTTTCACCGGCATTTCATACCTTTGGTTTAAATTTTTTAGGAGGAGCGGGTGATTTTTTGGTGAGAGCGGGTTTTTTCTTGGATGATTTATCCATGGTGAAAGATTATGGAGAAGAAAAAAAATGTGAGATCAAAAGATTGTACAGAAGAAAAAAATATGTGTGTTCAAAATATGTTAAATATGGTGGTATTTATAATGTGTTAAAAAAGTAAAAAAAATTAAAAAAAATAGAAACTAGCCGTTGTAACGGCTAGTGCAACGGTCACAACTCACCGGCTTGGCCGGGTTTCTGGAAACCGACGAGAACCGCGAAGGAGGGAGCCGGCCTAGGAACCGGGTGAGAGAGTATGGTGAGCCGGTTGAGCCATGCGGCTCCATTTGAAACCGGCTCCCGGTTTCTCAACCATACCGGGTCCCCTTAGCACATACAGATTATACATGCATTTTGTGAAATTTTGTAATTATAATTTTAAAAGGGGCTATATCAACTCAAAATATATAGCACATGCGTGTTTGTTAAGTGGATTGTATTACCAAATCTAAAACCTAATTATTTACGCGTGACGTCTCGACTGTGTTAGGCTATCCGTAGTGGAGCTCCATGGGGGCTCCATGTTAAATATAACGCCCCTCATGGAGCCCCTTCCCACCCCCTAGGGCGCCATGTTAGTCAAGAAGGGGGAGAGCGCTATGTTAATGGCGCCGGTTGCTTCTTGTTTTTTTTTCTTTTTTTTTTTACTTTTTTCTTATTGGTACACCTCATACCTCATAACCCCCATCCTTATAACCCCCCACTACACCACTTTAGCCATGGAGCCCCTCTTGATGACGTGGACGCCACATGGCGCATAACGCCCACAAGGGGCTCCATCCACTACGGATAGCCTTAGAAATTACAATCCTAGTTTAGGTAACTCTTTTCATCAAATAATAGGTATCTCAAACGGGTCACATTTTTGTTGGCCTTTGGTTTAATGCCATTGACATGCAAAATGAATTAGAGTTTGGTATTTGGAAGTCACATATATATTCCATCCTACCTCTGAGAAGTTATTTTATAGTGGTGGGTTTTCTTTTGAACTAGTGAATTAAATGTGGTGTGATTATATACGAGTTTTACGTACTAACCAATCGATTGTTTTCATTAAAAAAATTTAGGCCACCTTTACAATGCGGTTTCTCAAAAAGCCTAAATTGATATCAGTTATGCAGGGCATGTGTTACAATCTATAATAGTTGAGGAGCATGGGACGCGCACGTCATAGTTATGCTCACACGAACGTAATGTTGTCTATGCGTGATGTTGCTATTTTAGTATAATTAACTGGATTAATTATGGATCGACACGTCTTCTAACTTATATAGATTGGGTTCGGTGGTGCGGGGTAGTGCACACCCATATCATCAAGGTTAGGGGGATCCTAGGGAGCAACGCCCCATTGGTAAGAGTTCAGGGGCAGTGCCCCCGAGAGAGCGGGGTCTAAGGGACAAAGCCCTTAGCTAAAAATTTTATTTTGACAAAAGGTCCTTCATAGAAAATGCATTAAATTTTATTTTCGGCTCAAAATGTTATTAATTAAACTCGAGGGACTATTTGTGTAATTTGCCTAAAAGCCAAATTTGTAGTTATCTTAAAACTGCAAATACGCTCCTGCAGTTACGTACGTATTATCATCATAAAGATTTCTGGTTCGGTTTCTTCACAATCGAATTTGATTCTTGAATTCGAAAAGATCTCCAGATCGTATCCGATTGAAATCTTGAACAAACCCTCGAGATTATCAGTCCGAAAGTTCATCACGTTTTCTGGAGTTTCGAAGTATTCGAATTTCTAACACTTGAGTTATCCGTAAGGGTGACTATGAGCATATTTACCCACACTTGAGTTAACAAAAATCCGATTGTTGGACATGGGAATCTAACCATTGAATGGTCCAAAATTATATCTTTATTAATCCTAATAATGCAATAAGATGGTTGTCACATGTTCATTTTCTAGGGTCTTCACATCATCATGTCCACATGTTAATACTAAATTAAATCGATATATAAATTTTATAATAAATTCAATGTATTATTTTAACTTCCCAATTATAAACTGAACCTTACATTTAATAAATTTTAAGTTTCTAACTAAATGTAATGAAACTCAAATTTTTTTAAATTTCTAAACTTATATTTTGAAAAACTTAAATTTGAAAAATTTATTATTTTAACTTTCCACTTATAAAATTCAATATTACATTTAATAAATATTAAATTTATTATCGACCTTGGACATAGCCCCGCAAGGGTAGGTTTACACGTAAGACCAAGGTCGCCTAATCGATGCCGTTCCAAAAAAAAAATAATGTAAGTGTGAGATTTTAAAAACTTCTAAATTTATATTTTACAAAATTCAAATTCCGAACATTTATTATAATTTTCCACATATAAAGTACAACAACACAATTAATAAATTTCTAATTTCTAATTAAATACATTTAATATATTTTAGATTTCTATTAAATAGTTGTTGTAATGGTCAACAAATCCTTAATTTTTTTAACTATTGTAAGATAACTTATTACTATGTTGCAACAATTAAAATGACAATGATGATGGTTATACTGTTTTACGGCCAGCAAATTAGGATCATGACAATATGAGTCAGTAAAGGGTCGACTATCTAACATTAACTACAACAACGAAAATAAAACATTAGATCGGTTAAACATGATTAGTTGACTATTGAATATATTACATGATAAACGAAAGTCATATTTATGTGGCTATTAAATTTGAACAAACTCAACCCAGGTTAAACAAAGCCAAAGTTGATTAAAAAAATTATTTCATTCATATTTTTCAAATCTCTCATCATTTATCTTCTTCCATTAATCTCATTTTATAAATTTAAATTCAACCCGTATAGTTTACGGGTTATTAACTTAATGAAAAATAAATAAATAAAAACTTTAAACAACTTTTTTACCTATAGATGCTCTATTAATATAATTATTCTCTTATTTGTCTTTCACATTTATCAAATATGTAATTTTTTTTAAAAAAAACAAGTAGTAATAACTGTTAAAATTAATCACTAAATATTAAAATAAAAAGTCACTCGAATTACCTCTCACTAAGTTTTTTTTAATTAACAGTAATTTTAGATTTTTTACGATAAATGTTTAAACAATTTACACTTTTTAGATTCATATTTTGTAGGACGTGAACCTCTCACATGTATAAACGCATGTGCTAAGTTAATTAAATGTTGATTCACACTTCTAACAACGACACTCTATGCAAAACAAGAAGTTGTAATTTTAATTCACAATTTACGAGGTTTCTGGTCTTCAAGAAAGAACCCGGATTTAATTACAAACTTAAGACGACTAATTAAACTTGCTGTCTATACATGTTCACAAGTATGCTAATGTTTCTTATATGATCTTGAAACTGATGACTGTTATGGCGTGGGTTTTGGACCTTTTTTTTTGTATAAGTTGCCTCTTTAATTTTCTATAAAGAATATGTGTTTGCATGTTACAAAAATCCACCAAAGTGTTTAGGTTTAGGGTTTATTTTACTATTATCATAACCAGTTATAGTGAATGATCTCTCTAACCGGATGATATGATTAAACTCACTCAGTAAACATACATAGTGGTCATGGAAGGAAGAACCTCGGAAAGGTGAAAAACTTAGATCGGTCAAAAATGAGCCTAATTAAGTATTAGCTAAAATTGTTTAGACCTAATGTAACCTTTTTATTAGCTAATGTAACTTTTTTTCTCAAAGAGTTGTATCCAAAAAAGATAACTATCTAATGCAACCTTTTTGTGAACAAAAATGTTATATTAGTCTTATTTTTTCTTTGGTATTGTGTGTAGTTGTGTTTAACCGTTTAAAATCCTTCTTTTCTAGTGCCTTGCTATATTTCTTTATAGTATATCCACCGTTCAAAAAAATTAAAAGTAAATAAGATCGGTCTAAAAAATTTACAATGGGTATTGTTCAATGTATTAATATGAAGCATGATATGATATGTTGAAAACTAAAAGGAAACGTGGATCTAGAGTTTAAGCTTAAAAAGCCTTACCCAAGACTCAAGATATGACTTACTAGGGATTCAATGATCAGGAAATGATTATATATGTATCCAAGAATATTCTTGATTTCATGCCATAAAGGCAAGTCATCATGAACCTTTTTAACCACAATGTAGTGTCTTTTGAAGGATTTGACATCTTACCGTATTAAGGATATCCCCTCGGAGACCTGCTACTAGCTAGCTAGTTTAACATTATAAGTAACTTCATGCATACCTCAATTGGATGAAACCTGATTATACATATATACATACAGCAAGAAACATAATCATGATGATTAGAGCTAAACTTATAATACCACTGAAGTACAACATGCAAGAATCCATAAAACCATATTAGTTTATTTTAACTATATATCGATCTCTAACCATAATAAGATCATCATCCAACAAACATGAACAATTAATTATGAATAAGCAAAGCGGTTTGAGAGGAATGAAGCCTGGTCCGATGCCGTCACATATTCTAGAGAATTTTTGCAGATAGAAAAAATCATTTAATTGCTTCGATCTCATGTAAGTGAATGCATCGAGCCAGCCAACATCCCCCACAAACCACCAACGGATCTGGTTTTCGGAGAGAGAGATAGGATAGGAAGAAGATTGATGGCATGGAAACCCTAATGCCACATTGAAGCTATATATATAGAAGGTGGGGGTGGGGGAGTAGTTGGGGGAGGAAGATAAATAATGGGTCATGTCTTGAACCACGAAGACAGCTCACCATTAAATTTATTTCTGCACTTCCAACTTGCATTTTTAAACTGCTAATTACTAACTACACTACTTTACCTATATATTCTTTTAACGCAGCCACAAATACTACATTTCCTTTTAAAACTAACCCACCCACTGAGCATGTGTTAATGTGTTATTAGTAAAAATCTAGATTGTAAGTAGGGTACGTTTTGGTTTTGGAAAAATCATGAAAATATTCAAAGGGTGAATTAATTCATGCACGTAGACATGAGAGGGTGGGAAGGCCTCCTTTGGCAAACTTTT
>JBCNJP010000012.1:72136400-72171313 GCA_039602395.1 Deinandra increscens subsp. villosa | reverse complement strand
GTAGTCCAATTTGCTAGTCTGGATATTCTCTTTATATATATATATACTAGTATTATGGCTGGCACGTTGCGGTTCGACCGTGACTTGATTTCAAATAAAATTCATGTTATTTGATATTTATCTCATATATCTAAGAATTTAAAAAAGTCACTAATGTCAACAACAAATTTAAGTTGTGACGAACTTTATCAACAACATACATAAAAAACTTGGTTGAATATTTACTACGGGTAAAAAAAATTTACATTAGATTGAGACGATACAAATTGTTAGATTTTACAGTGAAAGCTTACTTAACAAATATGTTAGTTTGATCATAATGTAGGAATTTGATACTTTGTATCGGTAAAAGGTTTTTTTTTATGTGTTTTGAGTGTATGTGACATAATTTAGAACATATGAGAATATGGGTCCAATTTAAATAATAGTTGGCATGGGGTAATGATTGGGGACTAGAGATCTTTGATGTTTCTAAGTTCAAAACCAGAGTAAAGTGGGGTTTTCAAGTGGTATGTTTCTTTTATGATAGTATTTCTGGATGAGTCAAGCCTTAAGTATCAAATCTAGTATGAATAATTGCAATCTCGTCTTAGAAATAATCACTTATATATTAAGGATAATTTTAAATGTTTAAAATTTCTTAAATCATAGCCGTCACTTAAAAAAAATATAAAAAATTAAAAACTGTCACTTTGATATTACAACTCAAAGTCGTTATGACATAAATTAAAACATAATATTTTTGAAAACAATAAGTCATTTCATTATATATAAATCAAAACAGTTATATGAAGAAAAAAACATTAAAATGCTTAGAAAAACAAATAAAACTAATGTTTATATTTTTCTTAATCGTAAATTTTTTTAATTCTATAATCTCTACTTCCTTTATTTTTTTGTCATTATTTTTGACGATAAACACCCGTATACAACGGTTCAGTTGACCCGCATTAACACCTGAAGTCTAATGGTAAGTGTTAAAATTATTGGAGTCGTTCGGGTTCATGTTGTTGTAAAGAAATTGAATAGAAGATAGAATCTTTGTAAGATTTTTGATGGAAAACATATGTAGGTTGAATTGAGTTTAAATGGTAATTTTTTTGGGTAAATATATATTTTTTAATTTTCTACTCCTGCGGTCATATTTTTTAATTATTTTCCCTTCTAATAGTCGGCTTTCTTCATTTTCACGTTGTAGCTTTTCTAACGTCAAACAACCCACGCCACTAATCACACGCGTGAGAGGCAGTGTTTCACGTCGTGAATGTCTTTCACCTCACGACTAACATAGGTATGCCCCATGTTCTTAGTGGATAATGATCAAAACACATGGTTTAATATAACATTATAAGAGAGCATATGCTCAGAATGCCCAGAATTATTAAAACATGATTATATTTATAAATACACAGTTTATAAAAACATTATTAAATTAAAACACACTTACTTAAAACTAGTAATCCAGAAAAACAAAAAACACGATTTCATAAAAACACTAGTACCCTACCACTTACTAGTTTTTACTTTTTGAACAATCATGTACATTTCACAATTTGTAAAATGTACCTACCACGTATTAATTTTAATTTTAATTAAAACATTTATTTAAGTTTATTGATTTTGAAAAATCCATGGGTAAATTTCAGGCTTATGGAAAACCATTTTTATATATACTTCAACTGGCAAAATAATTGTAACAAGGTCAGTACAGGTCACGCCCTAAAACGCCTTAACATGTCTTTACTCGGCCAAACGGCAAACATGGGCTACCATAATTCGACCATTGTGTCAATAATATGCCTGTTTGATATATAACTATCCCAAAACTATCCACCCATGATTTCTTCAAAATATGTTGGTACATAATCTTTGCGTCGTGTGAAGTATCTGATCAAGATGACATGAAGATCTGAACAAGTCAAAGTTACTGCACGAACTGAACCGAACTGACACAAACAAGTGTCATCCGAACTAGCAGTTTGGATGGGTTCGGACCAGACGAACCATCGGTTCGTCTGAGTTCAGCTAGTCCTGTATAAAAAGACTTTATGTTTTGTAATTCAGTAGCAGTTAAGAGAGCAATCAGTCTTAAGTGTGTGTTTTAAGGGGTGTTTCTCTGTGTCTGTTCTCAGTGATTTCTTGAGTTGTAATTGTTCTTTCTTGATCAATAAAATAACTTTTAATATTTCTCGTATCTGAAATAGCTAGATCGAGTAGACGATCCACCGCTCACGCACTTTCAAGTGGTATCAGAGCTTTCTGGTTCACAGTACTGATCCGTGGTTCTTATTTTCGGAGTTTTTGGTTCAAAAAGTGTCGTTTATCACAAATTTGGAGTGTTTTTTGCGAGTTTTTGATCATTTCAGTCGAGAATTTCGTGAATTTTTTTCTTCTAAATCATTCATTATTACTTTTTCTGATTTAGTGCTGAAAATCTCGTTTAAATCTGTCCAAAATCGTGATTTTTGTTCGAAAAATGTTCAGTTCGTTCGAGTTCGTGTGAGTTTTCTCAGAACTGAAAATAACCGTCGTCCGAATAGTTCGTCTAGGTTCGTTCGTTCGTTCGAGTTAGGCTCAATTCGGTTACCTTCGTTTGGTCTATGTTCGGTTGATCTAGGTTCGGGTCCAGTTCGTTCAAACGAGGTCACGGTTCGGACGAGTTCGGGTACTGTTCGGCTCACACAAAGTATCAGTTCGGAAGCATTCGTTTGTTTTAGTTCGGGTTAATTTCGGTTCGGATAGGTTCGGATAATTTCTCAGTTCGGTTAAGTTCGGGATAGTTTTCGTTTCGGCTACTCTTAGTTCGGCTTGGTTCGGCTGAGTTTGGTTGATCATTTTCACTTCTGATTCAGTTCGGTTGGCAGATTTGAAATTATCAAAATGTCGGATTTTCAAGATTTTGTCGTTATGAAAAACACGATGCAAACCTTGATTAATTTGACAACGAAATTGGAACAAGTCAGAATGTTCCCAAGTTGTTACAATTGGAGGATTATCAAAATTGGAAACAACAGTTTTCTGCTTACATTAGTACAAATGATATCGATTAATGGATTCCAATTCGAAAGCTTTACATGCATCCAATTGATCAAGGAGATTTTAAAGAAATTCACACTTTTGATGCTGCTGAAAGGAAAAGCTATGAGCTTGAGCAAAAAGTCTTTGGTTATCTTACCATGGCTTTACCTACCGAATTACTACATCAATTCAGCACTTGTAAGAAATCGAAACAATTATGGGATGCGTTATCGGCAAGATGTGAAGGCAATGATCAATACAAGAAGAGTCGAAGAAAGGTATTAAACAAAGAGTTTGATAACTTTCACCATTATGAAAATGAAAACATCACGACCCTTGTATCAAGATTTTCACATCTTATTAGTGAATTGCAAATTGTTAGGATTGAGAAAACCGATGAAGAGTTGAAAGAGAAGATAATGGAAGCTTTACCAGAAAATGGGAAAATTATGTTTTGTTACTTACACATGACAAAGAGTTTTCTACATTATCGTTTCATGAATTAACTGGTAAACTTCATGCTCAAGAAATGAAAATGATGAATTCTAACAAGGCAACTGCTAAATTGCAAAATCCAGAATTATATCATGGTGTGAATGCTGCTAGCATAACTACTAAGGCTAAACCAGGTCTTAGTTCTGCACCATTTACTGCTTTTATTGGAAATTTGTCTGGAATTTATGGTAATACTGGTTCATCAAGAGGTTGCAGCTTTGCAATTCCAGAATCATCAAATCAAAATGCTTTTTTTGTCAAATCAGTTGATGATTGTGCTAAATTGATCTCTGCTCTCATTTCATCGTCTTTTGGAATGATTATCAATGATGTCAGAAATGCTTAGTTGACTGAAAAAGATCTTAATGAAATTGATGACGATCAGTTAAATGAAATAGATATGGCATGGCAATTTTCTATGTTGACTCAGAGGTCCCAACGGTTTTACAAGAAAACTCTAAGACATGCTTTTCATGGAGATGTTAAATTGGGTTTTGACAAATCTAAAATAAAATGTTACAAATGTTCAAATCTTGGACATTTTGCAAGAGTGTGCCAACAATCTCATGTTCACAAGTCTGATTTAAAAGCTATAAATTGTTCTCAACCGTCATCAAGCGATTCAACTAAGAAAGCTTTGACTGCTACTGCTGATTGACTTTATGATTGGGGTAAACACTTTGACACATCAGCTTTGATTGTCACACATGAACAAGATGATTATTATTCTGATTCAAGTTCTTATGAATCTGCTGAGAATAAAAATTCTGAATCGAAGATTGAAAATTTGTTGAAGGAGAATGCTGGTTTATTAAAAGAAATAAGTTTGCTTACCGAAGCATTGAAATAAGTGAAATCAGATCTGAAGGCATCCAAGGAAGAATTCAAAGAGTCTGAGCAGAAATTTGTTAAATTGTCTGAAAAAGAATAATGAGTTAGTTCAAGAAGTTAAACAATAGAAAGCTGAAGCGAAAGATGTTGAAAAAGATTTCAATGATCTATTTGAAAAAATCAAAGATTAAGCTTGATATGCTTGTTGGAAAAAGGGTGTCCTGACCGGACAAAAATTAACGAACCCGACCCGATATTGACCCGTAAGAGTTACACATGGGTCAACGGACCATAAATCTAATTACCCGTTAATTAGTATTAAAACGAAAAATTGATTAATTAAATAAACTTGTTTATTTATTTAATTAAACGACAAAAATGTTTTCGGCTAAAACGCTCGTGTATTAATTAAACGGATTGATTAGTTGTTACCGGATTAACAGACTAATCAAATTGGTGATGTGGATAAGATCGTGACTAGGCCCAGTCCGCGAAAGGGCCCTGGTCTACGATTTTTTTATTAGAAAAATAGGGAGTAGAGTTTTTTTTGGAAGCAACCAAAACACAACTCTAATTCTCTCTCTCTCCCCTTGCTTCGACTTCAATCGGCGCCACCATCCCCGTCGCCGCCGACCACCGTTCGACGCCACCATCACCGATCCTCGCTTGTTATATGGATCCCCGTTTAGCCAGCGTTATCTCACGTTTGGAACAAGAAGTCGTGAGAGCCCGAGCCGCAGCCGCTAGCCGAGCCACGGACCAAGCCGAAGCCGAGGCCAGCAGCACCACCGCCACCGCCTCATGTCCGCCGTCGTGCTATCGCCGACCGGTGGTCCTCGCCCTGTCGGCGCAGCCGAGGCCACCGCGCCCGTCCTCTCGTCGTGGCCTGCACCGTTGTATCCGCCGGTCATCACCACCACCGTGTCGCCGTCACCGTCCTCCACCGTTGACGAGATAGTCATGGGACGATTCCTATTGTGATCCCGGTTGATCATGTTTTGTCGTCACCGCCGCCCGTAGAAAGTCTACCACCACCGTCGCCGTTGCCACCGCCGCCACCCATGGCTGCCGCCACTGTAGACGATCTGACCTGCAGGTTCGAGTCAGATGTCTCAGTTTGTACTAGCGACAGTCCGTTGAATCCGGGTGTCTCGAGCGGTTGCTCGAATCCCGCCAAGGTATATCTAACTCGCTTAGATATTTTTTATTTTAAATTAATTATTTTATCTGTGTTTGTTGCGATTGGTGACTGATCCTGTTTATGGGTTGTATTCGCGTCGTTAAAAAATCATTTCCGCTGTTAAACTAATCTCGTATTAATTTATATAATTAAAATCAGTAACCCAGATACCCACTGTAAAACCCAACAGTGGTATTAGAGTCATTGTCACCGCGCGCAAACCAGAACCAGCCGTTTAGTAACCGGTGGTTCGCAATTTCAATAAATATCCAAGTTGCGAATTATAATTAATTGTACTGTTTAATTTTAATTCTATATAATATATATATTGTGTGTTACGGCCAACCCCTATTTTAATTGCATAATTGTATGTAATGTGGCGTGGTTGTTTTCTCTGGTTGGCCCTATGTTTTTGGCCCATTTGTTTTTCGTTTTTGGTTTTGGTGGACCCGTTTTATGGTTTCAAAGTTGTATAAAATTTAATGCTAGGTTACTACTAGTTTAGTAATTGTAAATTTTGTAAAAACCAAGACTCGAAGACTGGACACACCAAAGGGATGTCGAAGCTAGTGGGAGCTGAACCGGATCCAAGAACGCACTGGATTGCCTCCTTGGTTGTTCACTATTTATATTCATTTAATTTTATTTAAATAAGTCCCTAATGATCTCGCTTATATGGCTCAAGCGAGATCAAGACCAAAAGCCGTTTAACACACAATGTGCCATTCGCGACAACTTAGTAATTTTAATTAGGTTAAATTAAATTACGAGTCCCGAGTGGTGATAGGGTTTATCGTTCGTGTCTGACGATAATTAAATATTAAAAGCAATTAATATCCCTATATGGTAATTATTAAAACTGATAGTTCGTGCCATCCTATCTCAAGTCAAACTTGGAACGTATTTACCGGAGCATCAGTGTTGGAGTATTTCAACACCGCACTTGGTGCCGAGGGTACCTTCTGAGGCGAGGACATTGGAGTATTTCAACACCGTGTCCGTCGCATCGACCGATTAGGATTACTATCGCTTTAGACGTATATGTTCGTAGTGTTGGAGTATTTCAACACCGCACTACGGGTGTGTATTTCTAAAGTGGGCACGGATGAGGCTAAACGTATCGCAAAATACACTTGTATGTATTTAGCGGCCTCATACCAAGAGTTGTGACTTGAGTCTCACAATTGACACCCGTTGTCAGTTTGTTTACACGGCCTTGCTCCTGAGGCTCATTTGGCGGTCTCAAGTAATGTCGCCTAAACGAATTCTCGTTTTCTTATAAAATAAACTTTACCCATTTATTTTGAAGAAAAAAATAGAACATCGAAAATACTAATTTAGATCTACTTTGCTTATTTCAGAAGGCTATTGAAAACTCACATCCATTAAGTTCAATGGTACAACTTGACCACTTCACTGAGACTGGCTTTCTCGCGTGGCAAACTACCCTGAGGAACCTTTTAAGGCTCTTCGGTAAACTCTATGTTATTGACCGACCTGTCCTGAGTATTCCATCTTACTTGCTAAATGAGAACTCGCGGACTGAGCTCCAAAAGCACATTGACGATGATAAGGACGTCACTGACCTGATGCTATCTAGGATCAGGATTATCGATACAATTTCATAGGGATGACTGCTTACGACATCATGCGTAAACTCAAAGATTTATTCGAGTTAGGTCAAAAGACTGAGCGAGCTGAGGCACTTTCAAAATTCGTGAACTGCACTATGGCAAGCGAGTCCTCGACATACGATCATGTCATGCTAATGAAAGCGTATCGTGACAGACTGATCGACCTTGGCTACTCCATCCCCGAAGGGATGGCTCTTGATGTAGTGCTCAGATCTTTGCCAGAACGTTATCGCATTCTTGCGATTAATTGTTTGGCTCAGACGATCGAGGAGGTCATTCCGTTGATTCCTAACGTGAAGATCAGGACCACGTCGGACGTGCTCAGAGTCACCAATACAAAGATCTCCAAAACCAAGAATTGAAGGCCAGAGAAGGAAAAGGCAAGAAACCACAGGCGCCGCCTCCCGAGGAACGCATGTGCTATGAGTGCAACAAAACGGGACACTGGCGTCGTAACTGTCCCATTTATCTTGCGAAGCTGAAGGTGACCAAGAACCCTATTAGGGGTTGCTCATCAGGTATGTCAATACACGTTATTGAACTTTTCACTGTTTCCTCCAATTCATGGGTATTTGATACTGGATGTGGTCACCACATTGTTAATGTTTTGAAGGAACCTGAGAAGTGGAAGAAGACAGAACAAGGCTGCATGTACCTCATCGTTGGTGACGGGAAAAAAGTCCGATTACTTGCTACCGGCACATATTCTTTTTCATGCTCGTCTGGCCTTGTAGTTACTTTAGATAACTGTTTGTATGCACCTGGTTTATCCAGAAAGATTATATCTGTTTCTTCTTTGTTTGAACAAGGTTTTCGGTATAAATTCAATGGCAATTCAATTTCTACTTACTGTACTGATATCTTTTATTTCGAGGGTAAACCTCGACATGGTATATATGAGATAGATGTTCAAACAAATGATCAGCTCTATCATGTTTCAAAAAGAAGCAAAGCTGACAGTAACGAGTCCTCGTTATGGCACCATAGACTTGGTCACATAAGCAAGGCTCACATTAAGAAGCTTTAAACTGCCGGGATTCTCGAATCTTAAGATGCATATTCCTTCGATCAATACGAATCATGCTTATCTGGTAAATTTAACCAAGTCACCCTTCACTCACGTAGGTGAACGGGCCCAAGGATTGTTAGGCATTATTCACACCGATGTGTGCGGACCCTTTCGAACCGAGACGAGAAATCGTGAACGGTTCTTCGTGACTTTTATCGATGACTACAACAGATATGCTTACGCCTATCTGATGAAACACAGGCATGAAACGTTTGACAAGTTCAAAGAGTTTTAAAACGAAGTACAAATCAGCTGAATCGAACTATAAAAATAGTTCGATCTGATAGAGGTGGTGAATACCTAAGAACTGATTTCCTCAATATTCTAAAGGAATGTGGTATTATTTCACAACCTACTCCTCCCGGTACACCCCAGTTAAATGGCGTGAGTGAAAGGAGGAATCGAACTCTGCTAAACATGGTTCGATCGATGATGTGCAGGACCACCTTGCCACACTCCTTTTGGGGGTATGCCATCTTGACCGTCGCTCGCCTAATAAATCTGGCACCGACTAAGAAAGTAGACAAGACCGCATATGAGATATGGCATGGATCCTCTTATAAACTTTCTTACCTCAGGGTATGGGGGTGCGAGGCTTATGTCACCAGCGAATCTGACAACAAACTCGAGCCCCGAGGCGAAAAGGTAATTTTCATTGGATACTATGGTAATACCGGCTATTACTTTTACCATCCTGATGCAAATACTATTTCCATCAAAAGGAAGGGTAAGTTCCTTGAGAAAGAATTCCTTACTCAAGGAACAAATAGTGATCTAGTGGATCTCGAAGAAATTCAGGATACACCAAACCCTGAAACAGTCGCTGCGTCTGACCAACAAATAGTTATCGCACCATCAGACCCAAGAACAAGCACAAGTGTTCATAAAAGTGATAGGGCGCGCAAAGAGCCTGAACGATACCTTGGCTATCATGAACCCTTGACGTTATGTTAGTAGCCGACTCTAACGATGAGCCTACTAACTACAAATTTGCTATGTCAGATCCAGAATCTGAGAAATAGCTCGAAGACTTCCATGCGTGACAATCATGTCTGGGACTTGATTAACCTACCCCCCCCCCCGGTTCACGGGCAGTAATGAGCAAATAGATCTTTAAAAGAAAAACTGACATGCATGGAAATGTCCAAACCTACAAGGCACGACTTGTAGCAAAAGGTTTCACTCAAACCCAAGGGATTTACTATGATGAAACCTTCTCGCCCATTGTCATGACCAAATTGATGAGGATCCTCCTTGCCATAACCACATACTATAACTATGAGATATGGAAAATGGACGTCAAAACCACTTTCCTAAACGGACAACTCGAAGAGGATGTCTACATGGTTCAGCCTAATGGTTTTGTCGATCTTGAGAATCCAAACAAAGTTTGCAAACTAAGCAAGTCCATTTATGGACTTAAGAAAGCATCTCGAAGCTGGAATCTTCGTTTTGACCAGAAAGTCAAAGAATTTGGCTTTGATCAAAATAAAGACGAGCCTTATGTTTATAGAAAGGCAAGTGAGAGCGGTATATCGTTTCTCGTCCTGTACGTAGATGATATACTTATCATAGGAAACAACATACCCATGCTTAACGATGTTAAGAAATGGCTTTCATCTTATTACGCTATGAAAGATTTTGGAGAAGCCGCTTACATTCTCGGAATCAAAATCCACATAGATCGATCTAAGCGCCTTTTATGTCTCCCTCAAAGCACATACGTTGATAAGATCATAGCACGGTTCAACATGAGCAACTCCAAGAAAGGAACAGTTCCCATGACTAAGGGAACAATCTTGGACAAATCTCAAGCTCCTAAAACGGAACAAGAGATAAGCCAGATGGCATCGATCCCATTTACCTCTGCTATTGGATCTATCATGTATGCCATGCTATGCACACGACTGGATGTATCATATGCACTAAGCGTGCCTAGTAGATGCCAATAGATGCCAGGACTCTCGCTCGCAGTCGGGGTTCATATTCACTCTTAACGGAGGGGTTGTTTCCTGGAGAAGCTCAAATCAGCCAGTAGTAGCAGATTCTACTACTGAATCCGAGTACATAGCTGCCTCCAAAGCTGCTAAGGAAGCTGTGTGGATGAAGAAATTCAGATCAGATCTCAATGTCGTGCCAAGCATAAGGTAGCCAATCGAGATGCTGTGCGATAACAGAGGTGCTATAGCTCAAGCCAAAGAGCAAGGGTCTCACAAGAAGGCCAAGCACATTGGAGGAAGTTCCACTACATCAGAGAAGTAGTCGACCGAAATGAGAAATGATATTAAAATAAGCAAAGTACATACAGATCAAAACTTAGCTGACCCCTTCACTAAGCCAATGACTCAGGAGACTCATGTTCGCTACAGAGAAGCGATAGGGCTTTGATTATCTAAAGACATGTTTTAATTTAGTATTTGGATGTATGAACATTAACAGTTATCTATATTATTCTTATTCCATCTATTTTATGCAATAACGAATTACATAACTGTGTTCAATATTAATACGTTTAATCCTTGAACAACAAGTCATTGTTCTAAATGTTCGTAGTCGATTAGTTTATTGGGAGCTATACTCAAGTAAGACTATTGTGACTACTTGAACCTTAAAACGGTTTAACGTTTTAACTCACGGACCTCATAACTGAGTGACGTTGGACGTAACTCGCATCATGCAATGCAATCATGGAAGTCTTGCTTGCTTGATTAGTGCAAAATCTAATGTATCCTTAGACCTAAGACGCATATTCGAACTCCCGTATACTAAAGACCGTTGTTTGATTGTAGCCTAACGTTGTTGCGTAACTGCCAACCATAACGGTTACTTTTGGGAATGGCTCTGAAGTTTAGTGGGAGCTGTATGCCTCAACATAGAATTCTGTACTCTTGCTTCGACAACAGTTAGGCATAATGGCGCCCTTGTTGATTCCAAG
The DNA here is from genome assembly GCA_039602395.1 of Deinandra increscens subsp. villosa. Lineage (NCBI taxonomy): Eukaryota > Viridiplantae > Streptophyta > Magnoliopsida > Asterales > Asteraceae > Deinandra > Deinandra increscens. Next base: position 72,160,151 of record JBCNJP010000012.1, on the reverse strand, counting down.
TGATAAGTGTGAGGCCTCAACCAAACTTACTGTGTATTTGTTGGATCACTTAGAATTGTAACGAGAACGATAATCGATGAATCACATATGAGAGTCCATGTCTCATGATGCATCAATGTCTTTTACAGAAAGGAACATATGACAGTGAATGCACAAGTCATCAATCTGCTTGCTTTACAATCATATATACTTTGGCTGACGACTTAAAGTGTCAATATTGGTTGGTGTAGCCATGCATAGCTAGAGTGCCTTTGACTGCGCTCGTTAAACTGTCACGTTCAGTCCAAGTAGGAGACTGTTGGAAAAAGGGTGTCCTGACCCGACAAAAAATAATGAACCCGACCCGATATTGACCTGTAAGAGTTACACCCGGGTCAACGGACCATAAATCTAATTACCCATTAATTAGTATTAAAACGAACAATTAATTAATTGAATAAATACTTGTTTATTTATTTAATTAAATGACAAAACCATTTTCGGCTAAAACTCTCGTGTTATAATTAAACGGACTGATTAGTTGCTACCGGATTAACAGACTAATTAGATTGGTGATGTGGATAAGATCGCGACTAGGCCCAGTCCGCGAAAGGACCCTGGTTTACGTTTTTTTTATTAGAAAAATAGGGAGAAGAGTTTTTTTTTGGAAGCAACCAAAACACAACCCTAATTCTCTCTCTCCCCTTGTGGTGACTTCAACCGGCGCCACCATCCCCGCCGTCGCCGACCACCATTCGACGCCACCATCACCGATCCTCACTTGTTCAATGGATCCCCGTTTAGCCAGCGTTATCTCACGTTTGGAACAAGAATCCATGAGAGCCCGAGCCGCAGCCGCTAGACGAGCCGCGATCCAAGTCGAAACTGAGGCCAGCAGCGCTGCCGCCGCGGCCATGCGATCGCCGGCCGGTGGTCCTCGCGTCGCTTGTGCAACTGAGGCCACGACGCCCCGTCCTCTCGTCGTGGCCCGCGCTGTTGTATCCGCCGGTCACCACCACCGTGTCGCCGTCACCGTCCTCCACCAGTGACGAGATCGTCATGGGGACGGTTCTTGTTGCGATCCCGGTTGATCATGTTTTGTCGTCACCGCCGCTCGTGGCAAGTCTGCCACCACCATCGCCGTTGCCGCCCCCGCCACCCATGGTTGTCGACACCGTAGATGATCTGACCCGCAGGTTCGAGTCATATGTCTTAGTTTGTACTAGCAACAGTCCGTTGAATCAGGGTGTCTCGAGCGGTTGCTCGAATCCCGCCAAGGTATATCTAACTTGCTTAGATATTTATATAATTTATTTATTTTAAATAAATTATGTTATCTGTGTTTGTTCTGATCGGTGACTGATCCTGTTTACAGTTTGTATTCGCGTCGTTATAAAATCGTTTTGATGTTAAATTAATTTTGTATTAATTTTTATAATTAAAATCGGTAACCCGGATACCCACTATAAAACCCAACAATGCTTACCAAGACTTCTGATGAAAATGTTGCGAAAATTCAGACATATCAGATTGACACGGAAAATTTGTTGCATGAAAAGAGAGAGTTAGCAAGAGTGAACAAATTGCAAAGTGCAAATCTTGATATTTAGAAAAAGAATGAAGATAAGTGGAAGAAAGAGTTGTTTGCTGAGCTTGAGGGTCTAAGATTTCAAAAGTATGAAAGTCACAAGGTTGCTAAAAGATTGATAGCTACAGAAAAGGAATTGGCTGAAGCACAACAAAAGATTTCTGATTTAAAGGTCCAAGTGATTGACGCAAATCGTCTTCTAAACAATGTCACCAATTCACAATCTTTCACAAGTTTCTTAGCCAAAGATGAAAATTTTGAAAGAATGATTGATAAGTCAGTGTCACCTCCGGGAAGTATCAAAGAAGCTGTTAATGAGGTGCAGGAAAAGGTGGAAAATTATGATTATTCTAAGTTTGCTGATTCCAAAGTTGATCGATGAGGACAAGAATGTAAGGAAAAAGAAAAAGAAAACCAAAAAGAATAAAAGGAAGGAGGAGAAGAAAGCTGAAAGTTTTAAAGTTTCAAAGTTTGTGTCTGGTTCGTCGTCAACAGAAAATGAGAAGTCGGCTATTTCTACCGAGAAGATTCATTCTCAACCTGATATTGATTACGATTTTCTATGCCAAAAAGAATGTCAATGAAGTCAAAGCTGAATTTTCTCGTCTGACGAAGAATGGACATAAATCATCAACTTCAGAGGAGCAAGTTTATGGTAAAAGTGTTGGTTTGGGTTTCTAGACTAAGGTTGTTGAAAATAATGGCGCTCAAGATTCAAAATCACAAAATCTGAAGAAACTCAAATTGAAGCAAGTCAAGAAAGAAGTTTTCAGGGCTGAGAAAGTTCAGCCCGAGATGTTTTACAAGCTCAAGGGTTCGGAACAAATATTTTCTAGACCAAGAATTCACTTCACTGCGTGGATGCTCAAAAGATTTCTGAAGCTTTTGTGCAAGATGATACTTCAATGAATAAGAAGAATCAAAATGCTAAAGTTTCTTCTGGAAGTTCTATATATACTTTAAAAAGCCTAACATTAAAATGGGTTCATGATCATCGACATCAGGTATATGATTCTTTCTATTATCATTTTGGAGATATTCATTTTTTGTGAAGCTTTGCAGGTTCCAAAACGATGGAACATAAACAATCGTTTGTGTTATAATTGTTGTCAAAAAGGACATATGGCACACGACTGTCCGGTTTCTGCTGCTTCTGCTTACATAAAACAAAAAGTTCCAGTTTTTGGTAAACCTGCCAAACCAAAGTTCATTGATGAACATGACAGAGTTTTTGATGAACTTCAACCTAAACTTATCAAAAAGAAAGAACGATTTGTTCCAATGTTTTCAAAGGTTCAAAATGTAGGTTGTTCGTCACAGTCACCTGTGATTAATTTATCAAAAAATGAATTACCAAAATAATAACAACAGTGGAAACCTAAGGTGGTTTCAAAGTAGAATCAGAACACTGGTATACCAAAAGCTATTTGCTTCGGGTCATTTATTAACTGATAAGTTTGTCCAGTGTGCAGGTACTTCTAGAGGACCTATCGACGATTGAAAAGTTGTTGATGGAGGAGTATTCTGCTTAACTTAAATTTTATGATTCATCTTTCTAACCTGAATGTTTTCTGAAACTTAAAACAGACAGGTATCCGTGTCGATTGATCAATTTTCTTTCTTTACATTTCGTTTGTAGTTTAGGGGGTGAAAATTAAATAAAGTCAAAAATAGAGTATTGTTTTTATAAAATGAAAAATCCAATAATAGAGTTTTTCATTTTAAGGGGGGAATTGCAAGTAAGGGGGAGAAATGACATGTTATGGGAAAAATGCAAAATATGGTGAAGGTGAATACATGCAAAATATATTAAATTTTGAGAAATTGATCATTGGGAAATGATGGTACATTGCCTTACGTATCTGACTCCTAGATAGAGTAGATGAAAGAGCCATAAGATCATTGTTTGATATGCTTGGTAGACTCGGCAAATCAGAAGTATATTGATGTGTTATACATTAAATACTCATGCTTGACCAAGTGGACAACATCTTGAAGCGTATTTTATGATAAAAATAAAATTGTGACATCCGAGAATTTCAAGGTTAACTTCCGTTAGACAAACTCCGTTAGTTACGTTATAAGTATTAACTTAGTAACTAATGCTTAACTAGGCCGAATACGTCCACGACCTTTGGTTGATCACCGAACCCGTCCATATGTGTTATGTGTTCATTTATTTATTGTCATTACGTGCAATGTGATTTGAACGCATGATTTAATATTATTAATAGCATGACAAATTGTAAATTATTGATTATGTGACAAATTGTATGTTTTCGGTTGCCGGCGAAACTACCGAGCGAAACTACAGATTCGCCCGGTAGCTAGCCAAGCTGTTCGGATTACACGAGATCAGAGCCAGTTTCGCCTGGCCAGCGAAACTGCCAGCGAAACTGCCAGCGAAACTAGGCCCTGATATATAATATCTTAATAAACCCTAGTTTCTCCCATTTGCCTCTTTTACACAAAACACGCACACTCTCCATCTTTTCTCCTGGAAATCTGGTCAGCCGAGAATCACACCGAGCCATCGAGATCTCAGCCCCGAACCATCATCCATTGAGCTTGGAGATCGAACCGTGAGTTCCAAAAACCATTTCTATGTGTTTTCTATGTGTTTTACCTTAAAGCATACCCAAACCTTCATGAAATCGTGTATGCTTCTGTAATAATGCTTAGGAAGGCTAGATACATCATAAAGTCTGTAACTTTACGTTTGAAAACCAACCATAATGAAGATTTATGCTATTTAGGTCATTTTAGGTTTAAAATGTGTTTTTGGTGATTTGATGATGAAAACCCATGTTTAAGGTGTTAAAACTTGTTGTTTGATGTTGGTAAATGATTATGCATGCTAGATATTAAATTACATGAAATATGGAAGCTGTTAGATTGATTTTTAGGCTGATTTAAGTGTTTTTCGCGACCATCGAAACTGTACTGTTCTCTGGGCGAAATTACTTAGCAAAATTATGTATATCTTCATCCAGCGACACTATGGAGCGAAACTGTAGTGTCGCCGGGTAAACCAACCAGACCTGTCTGAACGAAACTACCGAGCGAAATTATCAAACCAGTTTCGGGCGAAACTAGGCTAGCGAAACTGTGCCAACAGTTTCGAGCGAAACTAGCCTAGCGAAACTGTGTCCTCGGGTATTGCTTAGCGAAAGTGCTGCCCGTGCACACAGCGAAACTGCCTAGCGAATCTATACTAGCGAAACTGTGACCAGACCTAAACCCAAACTTGTGCAATTTACTTGAATGTTATGCCATAACTTACATGATTATGCTATGATGAAACATGTTTGATTTCTGTGTTACGTGAACCCTTGTTTATGATCAACCATCGGTGTCGTGTGTCGGTATGTCGTGTCGTAGTACCAACGTGCTATGTTATGGGCCATAGTGACGTTGAGTTAAAGATTAGACACCAAAACTAATACTTAAGACCTAAACGTGTTCTTAGGTCTTCGATAAGCAAACAATACTTGGATTACTTAGCAAGCGTAGCAGTGCAACCAAAGGTGAGTGTCACTAACCCATTTACCGTGAACCCGGCTGGGTCACACTGAATAACTTAATGGAAAACAATGCTGACAACCTGAAGAGTGCTATGCACCTCTCTGACGAACTTGAAAAATTAGGAGTGCTCGGCACCCACTTGATGAACTTGAAGTGTTTTATGGGAGACACTTGTGAAATACTTAAATAACCATTTCTAAAACAAAACTGGAAAATTTTCGGGATTCATGAGAACCCAAAAGAAAACCGTTTTAATATGGCTAGTGTAGGTTAAAGTCTAAACCATATGATATCACATGATTTCTAAGGATTGCCTTATAACTGAAAAATTCCTCAACTAAATTGTACCATTAATTGTAAAGCGAGGGGATGTTGGGTAGATCTACTGGAGTTTGACAAACTCCGCCCCGTGGCACGGGGAGTGCACGGAGGTACAATATCAGCCTATCTGACCGTGATCCCGAGAGGACACGGGGGAGGCAAATCCGCGATGATGTAGGTCCGTAAAACATGATGGCGCTGCCACTACAATATTTGTCAGCTTTGGTACAAACTTCCTTAGTGCATGGAACAACGGATTAGCTACCCGCGATATCGGTTGAGCACTTTAACTATACAAAACTAGTTCATACCCGATAACGTATGTTACGGACATTACTTTCACTAAACCGCAATACTATGATGTCACTAAGCATTGCTTTTCACAAATAAATATTACATAAGTACATGTTGATACGATTATGATTATGAGACCGGGCCACTGCGTGACAAGCCCACTGTGAACTCACCAACCGTTAGGTTGACACTTGCGTGGTTTAAACTTTTGCAGATCGCTGAGGAGTATCCAGATGCGGGTTGGCATGGCACATGAAGACTTTTATTTTTGATTAAACTTAATTGGGAATTTAAAACACTGATTGTAAAGCACGTGGTTAGTGCTAAGACGATATATTTTCCGCTGCGTATTTTGAGACTATATTTTGTGATAAATATTTGGACTTACCCCGATTCGTTTAGTATTTGTAACTAACGGTTGTGGTCCTGGTTTGCTCGCACCCCTTAACGGTACAAACTCCGTTAGTGGTTATTTGGGGGTGTGACAAAAATTAAGTGTGGAAAAGAAAAATGAGAAGTCACTGTGTATACATGTGTTTATTTTGCAAAGATTTAAACTTGTTTGATTTTATTTATTTTTTCAAACGATCGGACTTTCTCCGCGTGCTCACAAGGTCGACCTGATTGTTGTTCGTTTGAGGTTATGCTTTATTTTCTTTGGTGTTTCATATAAATCATCGGACTTTCTCTGCGTGTCCACAAGACCAACCTGATTGTGTTTTGGTCAAAAATCAACAAAGTGATTTTGTATTCCAAACTTAGAAGGTGAGGTAGTGTGCTTTTCAATTAGAGTGTGAAGATACCTGAAATGTAGAAGTGAACACAAGGATGTAACGAGGGAAAAATCCAGGATCCTTCGAGTTGCCTCTAGGAATCCTAGTAAAAAAACCTCGGGAGCCAGCCTGAAGAGCCTGTTTCCTCACTATTTTATCGATAAGAAACTGGAAATTACAAGTGTTTTGGAGGATTCGATAGATCGATGCTAAGTGTTACAACGGTTGTATGCTATCAGAGCTAAAGTGTATCAGTGTTGTGTGTTTCTAAATCGATTGAGTCCTCGATTATATAACGAATACATGAATAACTAACATTCCGGGATTCCCGGGATCCTATCGTCCAACTAACTTGACCGTTAGAGCTTTATTCGTCCACTTGGTCCACGATCTTCACTAGCTGGAGCATGTATCTCGGAGGTAGTTGATGACTCAACGATACCTGGGTCAAATAAACACGTGGCAATTATAAGGGTTAGTCAAATAAAGTAAATCAGGATACCTGGACAAGCGAGATTCCTAGACTGTAGTAGAATTCCTGAACTATCTGAGCTTCGTGCGAGCATCCTGAAATACACCCTCAACAATTGCCCCTTGAATTTCGACAGATGTGGATAAGCTCAACAGTTGTCAAAATTCAAAAAGATTCTAAATCTACGACGTTATCACGGAAATTATGGTTAGGATGGGACGTTTTTTACGGCGTCCGATGGATGTGATGGTCATCATTGCTTTTTATTTAAACACAAGATTCTGAATTCATTTAACCTTCACCTTTTTCGGAAACCCTCACGAGCTTCTCCGATATTCCAGGTTAGTTCATATCGTCTTTCTTCTTCGTTTTTATAGCTTTTCGGCCATGGCCAAGAAAAGTACTCGTTCTTCTTCTCTGTTAAACTCCCTAGCGATCGAGAACTTCCATGATCAGGGCTATATAGTCCCCGGCGAGGAGGAGTCCTGCATATTTAATGACAGCAACATCCACAATCTCAGGGTTTCCGGTATCTTTCCTCCGGGAACGATTTTCCGACTTTTCGATTCTAGGGTCAAATCTGATTTCACCTCCACCACTTGGGTTTTTTTTCATGTACTACCCTTTCCTGCTCGGTATGACATTCCCCTTTCCGGAGCTGGTTACCCAGTTCTTCAAGACCATCCGACTCTCTTATGCCCAAACCATGCCTATGGTTTGGAGAATCTTGTACTCCCTTGATCAACTGAACCAAACTTTGAATCTGGAAATTGGGATTCCTGAAATTTGTGAGGCCTACCAACTCAGAACCCATGGTTGTAGTCGTTTTGTGCTGAAGGCTCGCACCTCCACTTCTTAGTTGATTCCCCGAGCTTCCCATAACGATCATGATTGGAAGAAGCATTTTTTCTTTGTGAAGCGTGACTTGATCCCTGGGGGTAAAGAATTACCATTGAAGTGGGTTGATAAGGGTAGGATATTGATTTCTCTTTTGTAACTGAATCCTTAATCTGTGTTTAACTTCTTTATTGTTCTTTGCAGCACCCAAATTTGAGAATCTTGTGAAGGTGCAGCAGGATCCCAAGAAGCTTGAAGCACTTTATCAGTTTCCTGCCACTGACAGAGCCCTGGTTCTCAAAGCAACTTCTAGCGAACACAACTACTCAGCCAACCACATTCCCGAGATGTCTGGTAAGTTTTCACGGGTACCTGAACTGCATACTTACTTGAGAATCCCAAATGTTGACAACCCGTTTCCCTTTGCAGCCCCCAAGTCCAGCTCTTCGTTCTCTTTGAAGGACCTTGAAAACCTCCTTAAAGTAAAAAAAGGAGCAATTGGAGCAGCCTGCCACCTCCAAGCCACCTGTCAGCCGTCCCAAGGCCTCGGCTTCTAAGAAACGAAAGACTGCTGAAGCCCCGTGTACCTGGAAACTTTTGAAGATCTCGCTCCCTCTGAGGTTAGCAACAAGGTTCTCTCGACGCAGACAATGGTCAACCTGGTTAGAAGCTCAACAAATACATATGTTAGTTGTATACTTATTGCAGCTGCTGATCAGGATTCTTGTTTCCTTGTGTAGGGCATCGAGAAGCTGAGCACCCAGGCCATGGACATGGAGAGGAAGCTGGCTGAGGCTGAGGAAAAGATCCAGGCCCAAGCTGACATCGCCAAGGGTAAAACCCTGTTCTATGAGCATAAGCTCACTGAGCAGCGCCTGGCCCTGAAAGCCATGATGGCCACTAATGCTTAAGTGGGCCAACTTTCGGCTGCCCGGAGCGTACTGGAGTGCAAAATCCAAATGGCGGGTGAGGCTGAAGAGGTTGGCTTCAAGGTGCCTGGCTGGGATATTGCGGACTGGAAGGCTATTATGGAATCGTTGGGAGGTGGTGATGGATGCGTGGCTGGAACTGGGAAGGATGGGACCGATGGCTACTCCTCGAAGACAATTTCGGAATCCCTGGTGGCGGTGACTAGGGCTTATGTGTTGGAGCTTGGCGAGGGTAAGAAGCCTGAGGAGGTGGAGAAGCTAGTGAAGGAAGGGAAGGCAATGGGCGATGAAGATAATGCAACAGTCTGAGCCCGTTTTTTAGGTTTTTGTGTTAGGTTGGTGGTTTTTGTGAAACAATTTGTGGTTCCTGTAAGAGACAAGTAACAAGCAACAATATACAAAGGTAGGGATCCTGGTGGAGGGATCTTGTATTTTACAAGACGAAACTAGGATTCCTAAAACAAACTTTTGACCTCTGAGCTTCCCAAGCGGAGGGATCCTGAGGTTTTCAAGACGAACCTTGGGGAGCTCAAAACCCGTTTACATATGTTTAATAATATGACTATATTTTGTTTTTACACTTTGTGTTTTGATATAAGACTTTGCTTATAAGAATCATTATGAAATTTTGCTAAGAATCTCAAAAAAGTATTTGCATATTAAGAAATCATTTGAGATTTGATAACCGAATAGGTCAAAGTTTAAAATTAAGTAATAAAAATATATGTCACCTGACCTTCAAGTTTGACCTTAGTCGGCTTCCCGATCCAAACCGCTATTTCCTATCTTATCTCATTTAGGACTCTGGTAGGAATCCTGAAAGACAACTTTGCCAGTTTATCTTGATGTCCTGCCTTAGGAATCTGAAAAGAGTTTAATAAGATTTCTGTCCAGGGCCAAATGAAGTTTTTCTGAAAATAGGATAACGAATTTAGAAATATGTTGGGGATAAACCCGGGATTCTTGGGACTAAGCCAAATCTGGGGACAAGCCTATTGTTTCTTGGGACTAAGCCAATACTGGGGACAAACCCTTATATACTTGGGACTAAACCAACTGGGGATATACCCGTACATAAGTGACATGAAAATGCCATAGCCTTAGTTAACACGCTTGTGTTAAAAACCTTGAGAATCTGCCCAGCAGCCTACAATGACAAGATTGTTAGCCACCCATGAGATGGACTGGTCCGACCATTTTGAGCATACTGGTGGATAACGTGCGCTTCTGGCAAGGGTCATGCGCTGCTGACGATTACCCAAACTTGGAGAGGTGATATCCTCTCAAACCTTAGGAGGTATGCATGATACTTTAATCGGAAGAGAGGTGATCAGCCTCTAACTGGGGATATACCCAAAATACTTAGGATCCTCAATATCTGTAAAACACTCAATGCTTGGTGAGGGGTGGGTGTTAGCTTAGCTAACACCACTCCGATTCTTAAGTCAGTATCATGTGATAGGAATAATAAGAATAATATTGAAATATGATTAGTATACATACCTTGTAGTATTTAGATAGTGAGGATCCTTGGGATTCCAAAGGAATTCTCACATAAAGTAAGCTTTGAGATGGATGGCATTCCAGGCTCTTGGTAGGGGTTCTCCTTCCATGTTCACCAAACAGTATGCCCCTTTTCCTTCATCAGAATCTATCAAGTACGGGCCTTCCCATTTGGGTGCCAATTTCCCACCGGCTAGATTGGTAGTGTTTTGAAATGCCTTTCTCAGTACCAAGTCTCCCACTAGAAATATTCTTAGCCTGGTATTCATGTTATAAAACTTTGCCACCCTTTGTTGATAGAATGCTATTCGGATTCTGGCCATATCTCTGAGCTCCTCAACTATTTCGAGATCCTGAAGCAGGGTCTGGCTGTTAGTTTCAGGATCGTAGCAAGTGATCCTGGCTGTAGGAAACACCATTTCTGTGGGGATCACAGACTCAGCTCCAAACACTAATGAGAATGGAGCTTGGCATGTTTCATTTTTGGGTGTTGTCCTATCTGCCGAAAGAACAAACGGTAGCTATTCAGCCCACTTGCCTTTCTTGGAGCCCAACTTCTTCTTAAGGTTGTTAATGATGATCCTATTGCTGGATTCTGCCTGCCCATTAGCTTGAGGGTGGACATGTGTTGAAGTAATCATTTTTATGCCCCAGTTTGCACAAAAATTTGTTGTTCTTTTTCCAATGAACTGAGAGCCGTTGTCACATATGATTTCTGCCGGAATCCCAAATCTGGTAAGGGTGTTTCTTTTGATGAAGGATATCACCTCTTTCTCTCTCACTTGCACATAGGCTTCTGCTTCAATCCACTTGGAGAAATAGTCTGTCATTACGAGCATAAATACTTTCCCTCTAGGAGCCTTGGGCATCTTACCCATAATATCCATGCCCCACTTCATCAATGGCCACGGGGATACTATAGTATGCAGATGCTCAGCTGGTTGATGCAGAATATTGCCGTGCCTTTGGCAGGCATCGCACTTTTATGAGAAACTCATGGCATCTTTCTTCATTGTAGGCCAATAGTAACCAAATCTGAGAACCTTAGAGAATAGTGCTCTGCCCCCAGTGTGGTTTCCACAATCTCCACTATGGATGTCTTCAAGCACCACAAGGGCTTCTGATTTCTCTAAGCACCTCAAGTAGACACATGCAAGAGATTTCCTATATAATATATTATCTAAGATAAAATAAGGTAATACCTTGGCGCGAAAAGCCCTAGGATTTTCACTCTTAGGAATCTCCCCGTCTTTAAGATATTTGATAATTAGATAAGTCCAAAATTCCTGGATATCCTTAGGATTCCCAACGTCTACTTCTTCATTGTCATCGATCGTGTGAGCTTCCTGTTGAGCTATTGCCATTGTGAGGATGTGTGTTATAGGAATCCTGATATCCTCAGGGATCCTGAGCGATGAAGCCAAGTTTGCTAAAGCATCGGCTTCTGAATTGTCTTCTTTTGGAACCTGTGAAATGTTAAAATTTTCGAAGAGCAACAATAATTTTTTTTAACAATATCAAGATATTTTATTAAATTCTCCCCTCTCACTGCATAAGAGCCATTAAATTGGTTAGTCAATAGAAGGGAATCAACAAATACATGAATACATCAGATGCCCATATCTCTAGCCAATCGCAACCCATCAATCAAAGCTTCATACTCAACTTCATTATTGGTAGCCTGGAATTTATAAGATATGGATAGTGGTATTATGTCCCCTTGTGGCGATTTTAGCCAGATGCCTAACCCAGTTCCTCTAACATTTGAGGATCCATCAGTGTAAAGGATCCAGACTTCTTCGAGCTTCTCAAGCTGTTGGACTTCTTTGTCAACTTCTGGTTCTATGTCACTGCTGAAATCAGCCACAAAGTAAGTCAAGGCTTGAGATTTGATTGTTTTCATTGGCTCATACTTAATGTCATAGGCACTCAGCTTGACTACCCACTTAGCCATCCTACCTGACATTTCTGGCTTCCTGAGAACCGCCTTAATAGGATAGTTAGATTTTACAATTACAATATGAGTTTCAAAATAATGTCTAAGTTTAGTGGAAGCCATTATGAGAGTTAGGATTAATTTTTCAAAGTGAGAATACCTGGACTCTGCATCTAGCAGAGTTTTACTTACGTAATATACCGGATGATGCTGACCTTGATGGTCTTTTACCAGGACTGCACTAACTGAGCTTCCGGAAACAGCTAGACATAAATATAGGTCTCAAAGGCGTAAGCCTTACTCTAGATCTGAAAACTCTCAAGTGAACAGGGTAGACGAGGGTGAAGAGGAGGAGGAAGAATACCCCACCTTCACTGAGTTTTGTTTTAGCACTGATGTTGCAGGTGTGATCAATGCCATGCAGGATCTAGGAGACAAAGCAAGGTGGCACAGGAAAACTGACAAATCCATATCCTAGAAGGACAAGTCTAAGTGGTGTGCCTACCATGAAGATTTCTGTCACTTGACCGAGGATTGCATAGCCATATTACAAAGACATATCCAACGGCACTAATCAGAATGCAAAATCCAGGGGCAGCGACCAAACCCGGGATGCTGACAGGCCACGACGGCATCCTGAGCGAGCTGCATCCCCATCTCCGGATGCTAAGGTAATACATTTTATTCTGGTGGTTCTGACTTTGTGATACTTCTTATTTTGCAGCGAAGAGACATGCAAGGGAAACCAAGTCAGATGTACCAAGAAGACCGGTCAAAGCCTCAATTCAATCGGATGTGAGGGATGTAATGTTTGGGTAGTATGACAGGTGTAACGTCCTAGATCCTCACCATGATGGATTGGTGATCACACTCTACATTGCCAATCACTTTGTCAAAAGAATCCTAATAGATGGGGGCAGCTCAGTTGACATCATACAACTCGAAGCCTTGACCAAGATGGGAATACCCCATGAGGATATCATTGCCAGATCCACGGTGCTTATAGGATTCAGCGGAGAGACCAAGAACACCCTGGGAGAGGTCAAACTCCCAGTGTACGTAGAAGTTGTAAACTCAATGCAATGCTTCTGTGTCATGGATGTGCTATCTGGGTATAACATCATCCTGGGCAAACCCTGGATTCATGACATGAAAGTTGTCCCGTCAACCTACCACCAGTGTGTAAAATTACCAACACCCTAGGGGGTAGTCACCATCCACAGTGACTAATAGGAAGCAAAGGATTTCTACACGTTATCGATGAAGATTTCAGTAAAAAGCCGTTAAGGATAGCAATTAGAGAAGAAATCCAGCGACACCCTGGAAGCAAGGGAACAAGACGTCAAAGAAATAGTGCTTGACCCCTGGCACCGTGGGAAAAAAGTGCTAATAGGCACTAACATCCCTAGACCTATTGAAAAAGAACTGGTAGAATTCCTCAGATCTAGGATGTCAACATTCCCCTGGAGTCACGAAGACATGACAGGTATTTCTAAAACTGCTATTACCCATAAACTTGGAATTGATTCTTCTTTCATGCAAGTACAACAAAAGAGAAATATGCCCCATAAAAGAATATAATAATCCAGGAAGGACTGGATCGCCTGCTCAAGAACAGGATGATAAGGGAAGTGAAATTCCCACAATGGCTTGTAAATGTGGTAGTGGTACAGAAAAAGTACGACAAATGGAGGGTTTGTGTGGATTATACTGACCTTAACCGAGCATGCCCCAAAGATCATTTTCCCTTACCACATATAGACTCAATGGTGGATGCTACATGAGGGCATGAAATGCTGACATTCATGGACGCAACCTCAAGATTTCAACAAATCCAAATGGAGCCTGATGACCAAGAAGATACTGCATTCATCACTCTTATAGGTATTTATTGTTATATTGTTATGCCTTTTGGATTGATAAATGCAGGTGCAACTTACCAGAGGTTAGTGAACATGATATTCAAAGAGAAGCTGGGGGGACACCATGGAGGTGTATATCAATGATATGGTGGTCAAATCCGTGAAAACAAACATCCATGTCCAGGATGTAAAGGAATCCTTTGACATCCTGGATAAGTATAATATGAAGCTAAATCCTGAGAAGTGGCATTTTGGAGTGGGTGCTAGTAAATTCTTGGGATACATGGTGAAAAAAAGGTGGACTTGAAGCCAGTCCTGAACAGATCCGAGCAAAATGAACCTGAAGTCACCAGAATCAACCAAGGATGTTCAAAGATTAACAGGCAGGGTCGCGGCCGCGAACAGGTTTATTTCGAAATTCTCGACAAGAAATTCGAATGGACGACCCAGCATGAGAAAGCTTTCCAGGACCTGAAAACATATCTATCATCGGCGCCACTCCTAATGAAGTCAGAACCAGGAGAACCAGTCTCTTTACCTTTCAGTCTCAAGAAACACGGTAAGAGCAGTCTTGACCAAGGATGCACAAGGACAGCAACATCCAGTGTACTATGTAAGTAAAAGGCTACTCGATGCTGAGTCCAGGTACTCTCATTTAGAAAAACCTATTTTTAGCTTTAAGTATGGCTTCTACTAAACTCATACATTATTTTGAAACACATACTATACATGTAAAGACTAAATATCCTATTAAGTCTGTTTTGAGAAAACCAGAGATGTCAGGCAGAATGACAAAGTGGTCAGTTAAACTAAGTGCCTATGACTTAGTCTATTAAGCGAGAACAAACATTAAATCCCAAGCTCTAGCGGACTTTGTGGCTGATTTCAGTGATGATGTACAAAAGGAGGCTGACCAAGAATTCCAGTACTTACAAGAAGAGGAAGTCTCAGGATGTTGGATGATGTTTACAAATGGAGCATCAGATGTCAGGGGGACTGGTTTAGGAATCATACTGAAATCGCCACAGGGGGACATGATGCCCCAGGCCGTAAGGTGTGGATTCCAAGCAACCAATAATGAAGCAGAATATGAAGCCCTGATTGCTGGGATGCAATTGGCTCTACATCTCAGGATTCAACACATCTAGGTATACGTCGACTCCTTGCTTTTTGACTAACCACTTTAATGGTTCTTATGTAGTGAAAGGAGAAAAGTTAGCCAAGTAGCTAGAAATAGTGAAGACCATATCCCAGGATTTTCAAAATTTCAATATAGAATAAGTACCTAGAGAAGAGAATGCTGAAGCAGATACATTGGAAAATTTGGGCTCAGCATTCAAGGCATTGGAGGACACATATATTCCCATAATCCATTTACTAAGTCTTGTTATGAACCGAGATGAGGGATCAGAAGATGCTAATCCTGGTGGCAAGATCTTAGTATCCAGTACCCAGGATGAGTAACATTCTGATTCTTTAGAAGATGCTATGTCCTGGACCAAGCCGATAATTCACTATCTACAAACTGGATCCATCCCAACAGAAGAAAAGGATGCTAGAGCATTCAAAACTAAGGTGGCCAGGTACGTCCTTATAAAGGGAAAATTATTTAAAAAATCAATTGCAGGTACATACCTAAGATGCTTGGAAAAGGCTCAGGCCCAGGAAGTACTCAAGGATATCCACGAAGGAGATTGCGGAAACCATACTGGGGGGCAGGTCTCTAATGTCCAAAATCCTAAAAACAAGATACCTTAGCCAACCTTGAGAAATGATTCTTAGGATTTCGCCCTTAAATGTGATGCATGCCAAACACACACCAACATACCTCACCAGCCAGCAGAACCTTTGTATCCTATCCCTTCTTCTTGGCCCTTTATGAAATGGGGAATGGACATCGTGGGAAAGTTACCTAGGGCCCCAAGAGGAAAAGTTTTTATGCTAGCAATGATCAATTACTTCTCAAAGTGGATAGAAGCTGAAGCATATGTCCAAGTTAGAGAGAAGGAGGTCATATCCATTATCAAAAGAAACATCCTGACAAGATTCGGTATACCTGTTGAGATAGTATGTGACAATGGGTCACAATTCATTGGCAAAAGGACTGCTGGATTCTGTGAGAGTTGGGGGATAAAAATGATAACTTCCACACCTGTGCATCCTCAATCTAATGGCCTAGCAGAGTCTAGTAATAAAATCATTATCAAAAATTTGAAGAAGAGACTGGAGGAGAAGAAGGGAAGATGGGCAGAAGAACTACCCTTGGCATTATGGGAAGATAGGACAACTTACAAGAATGCCACTGGCCAAACCCCTTTTTCCCTGGTCTTTGGTACAGAGGCAGTAATCCCAACCGAGATGGTGGTCCCAACATTCAGGGTAAGCAGTCAGACCCAGGATGATAACAATAGATCCCTGGCTGATGACCTAGACGCGGTAGATGAATTATGAGAACATGTTGCCTAGAGAATGGATGCATATCAACAAAGGATTTCAAAGACGTGCAACAAGTATGTGAGGATTCGAAGATTCAGAGAAGGAGATCAGGTCCGGAGAAAAGCATTTCAGAACACTACGAATCCTAGGGACAGGAAGTTGGCCCCTAAATGGAAAGGTCCCTACTTGATTGATTCTGAGGATGGTAAAGGAGCATATTAGCTTGCCAACATGGAAGGTGAACTACTGCCAAGGCCTTGGAATACAATTCACCTAAAGGCCTATTTCATGTAAGCCTATTGTCCAAGGATGCTGCATCCCAGGTATGTTTTCTGACTAGTAAACCTCTCAAGGTATTGGACTAACTCGTTTTCTTATTTTTTACTTAATTTCTTTTCATTCTTGTTTATTACTCTTTCAAAATTTGCTAACATTTGTTATGAAGACATTTGACATAAAGACAGGTGAACTCTGGATGCACGAGCCGATGATATTTTTCTCCTAAGTTAGAGATTTGCCATCTCTCCTCCGTTATGGGTAATTACAAAGTCCCCACTAAGGTTTGAAGATAATAAGTCTTCCTTATGATTTAGGCTTTGACGCCTCGCCAGTTGCGCACGATGGCTTGGTGTGATCTAGGATTATGGGATCGACTCGTGTTGATAGCATGGGCGACACCCTCATAATTTATGGACATACGCAAGTCCCTCAAGGTTTTTGATATTTACATATCAACTTAAGACACCCGAGGAAAACCCCTAGAGCGTTGGTATGCCACGAGGGTAGACCCTAGAATTCTCCAGTACGGCAACGGGAGTTACCCCAGTTCGTCGGATCGGCACCGGGCTTGACCCCAGGATTTAAGGGTTTGACCCCAAGATTTATGGGATTGACCCCAGGATATATGGGCTTGACCCTAGGATTTATGGGCTTGACCCCAGTGTTTCGGGTTCAACCCTAGTATTTACAGGTTTAACTCAAAGGTTTTTTTGGATCTAATTCAAAAATTAATGGCCTAGGATAGCAGTTGATGCCAAATCCTAGGTATTTGCTATCGATTAACTAATAATTTACGGTATTCCTAAACGTGCAGGAAATAAGACACTTAATGATTGAAGAAATGGTGTGATCCTGCTTTAAAAAGCTTAACCATCCAGGGTATACCCCAGGATGAAATAGGCGAGGACTTACCTCCTGTAACCTGTACATTTTCTTTATGTTTATTTGTGCAGGTGAAAATCATACAACAAATCAACAAGTAACTAAAGCATAGTGATTTTATAATTAAAACCACCCTGAGGTTCGAGCAAACTGTCCAACCACCCCCGGGTGGGGCATGTCAAAAATTATAGGCATCAAGCCTATGGAAGGAGTATTGTGCGACCTAGAAAAACCCTTGGGCATCCATTACAAAAAAAAAATATTATAAAAGTTTCATTAAAAACATGAAGAGAAATGGAGGACCACGGGATATTGAACGGTACCCGTGGCTGCTGCGTCAGCAGCCTCAACATCTCCTTCTTGGTAGCTTCATCCTTGCCTGCTTCACCTTGCCCCTACGCATCCTAAGCCCTGGCCTGATCCACCTCCATTTTCGTGCTAGCTCCGACTGCAACCAAGGCCGATTCCCCTGCATCCTGGGTTGCATCTGGATCATATCTCTTAGGGACACTGCTACCCAGCTCGCGGAGCTTCTTGAGCCACAACTCATGGTTCCAGTTGGGATTCTCGAACCCAGCTCCCTGGCCTCCTTCACCATTTTGAGCCTGGCCTGTAGCAGGGAAATCAGGGGAGATGCCCTGGTGGTCTCCACAGTCCTCACCAGGGCGGCTTCATGATCAGCCTTTGCCTACACCGCCTTCTTCTCATTCTCGGCTATAACTTTCACAGCCTTGTCGTGGAAAAGATTGGCCTTGGTCGCTTCTTTGGTGGCCTGGGAGATCTTTACCTTGGCTGCAGCTTCATCCTCGACTGCTCGCTTCTCAGCGGCAACCAAAAGGTCCAGAAGATGAGAGGTGGCCTGAGACAGAACATAATCTAGGGTTAATGTCGATACCAATAAGTCTACCCTACCTTCTAGAAATACACAATGATTACATGGTGGACAAGGGACTCGCTCTCCGCAGCCGAGAGCTCCGAAATTGAACTGGGGGCAGCAGCATCAGGGTCAGTAGCGGGTGCGGCACTTGAACCTCGAGTCTTTCTTTTGGTACCGGAGGCCCTGGATGGCGGAATCCTAGTGGGGAGGGGGGGGGGGTAGGTTCAGTCTTCATGGATCCGAGGACCAGCAAATCATCCTAGGTGCCAGGCCCAGAGCTTAGGACGACGTCCATATCGTCGAGATCGAATTTGGGGGAAATGGTTAAGAAGAAATCCTAGAATGTCAGACAATAGATACGAGTGAGAAAAAACATATGTAATCCAGGGGTACTTACAGCTTGACATGCTGGGAGTCTGGTATGAAGCAGTAGAGTACTCGTCGGACCGGAACGCACGCTCTAGTTTAGGGATACCCATGAATTTATCCAATTTGGCTTAAGTTTCTTCTTTCTCAGGCCCGAATTCCAACAAGCTAGACACTGTAAAAGCAAACATTCATGGTCAGCATTTCAATAGTTATATATATTAACCCTAAGTTCTATGACATGTCTTCCTACCCTTCACACTCCATCTATAAGGAAGCTGGTCACCCCCAGAGATACTTGAACGCTTTACGAAAAAGAACCGACCTATCCATTCTTCTCGCTGGGTAGCATGATGTATCAATTACAGGTCTTTTGACAGGAATTTGAACATAAAACGGGTTGAACCGTGAGATTTTAACTCATATGTCTGAGCCAACTCGGGCAGACCAAATAATGGCTCGAAAGAACGGTTTAAGCGGTCAAGGGTACTTAGTATGCGCCAAACCATAGGAAGGGTTTGGGCATAGGAAAGACTGGTGGCTTCAAAGAAAACGGCGACAAGCCCAGAAAAGGGGAAAGAAAGACCGATGTTAAAAGGAACCAGGGGGAAATAAAACCAGGTTTTGGATGCGAAACCGACCTCAAGCTGGGGTCGAATGGTCGGATCTCAACGGACGTGGGGAGCAACCCGGAAGCCTTTTAACGGATACAATGTCGGCATCGGTGAACCTGCATGTATCCAACTCAGGGTTTTGCAGGAACATTTGGTCTATAAAATCCTCAATCCCGGTAGAGGTAACCACCGACTCATGGCGACTCCGCCTCTTGGTCATTGTCGGATTGAGAAATTGAAAATAGGAAGAAAGGAGTACCTCGTTTTTCTCTTTATAGAAGTGGGTAAAAGGTAAACTAGAGAGAAGAATATTTATGGGGGCAGAAGTTACAGAGTTGATGCGATTTGGACGGAGATCGTGACAAGGTGGAAATCAAAACAGATGGACCAGATTGAAGCAAGTGGGATAACTCACCAGAATTAAAAAATTCACAGTTGTGAAATCTTATCCACTAGCTGCGAATTTGGGGGCAATTTTTATACCCTGGATTTCAGTTCTGTATTTTCAGTATTCATTACCAAGTTTATTGTCCCAGGATGTCATGCATCCAGGGATTGCTCATTCACATTATACTATCCCAGCATGTGTGGACACCCAACATGCTGGGTCGTCAATACTAACGAGTTCTTTTGACTTTTTTTGATCCATAGCTAGGTAACAAAGGTCGAATAACAGTCACGAAGACTTAGTCAAAAGATGGAACACGTGTGGAAATGAAGACTCGCCGTTAAACTCGGTCAATAACGGTCATATTCCGTTGGAATGAAGATCCCTAGAATCTCGCAATGTTAGTTAGACAAATCTATGTATTTAAACGCGGCATAGGTTTCATTTATAGCACGTACGATCACTTGTTGACACACCCCCAATTTCTACTAACGGAGTATAACCATGTGGGGTGTGATCCAGACCAGGATCTAAGTCTTTAGTTACAATAAAGTCATAATGAAAAGTAAAATAGTCTTATATTGCATTTCACAAAACAGAGTTTACAGTGTAATTCAACGAAAGCATTTAAAAATCTATAGAGTTGTTGTTTTGCAAAAGTATGTAATGAAAGTTTAATTCCCGAAAGAATTTTTCAATAAGGAGTATTGCCTACGCCCGTGCCTCCAAGATCCTCCTAGCGACCTGAAAAGCATTCAACAATCAAGTGTCAGCAAAAGCTGGTGAGTTCACAAAAGCAATCTACACTTTACCGTGTAGGCCAAGAATGTATACGAATAATGAAAGACCAATTCGTAAGTTACAAGTAATATCCATATCGTTAGGTAGCTAGCCTATGCTTATGTTCACCTGAATGTTCGCAACTAAAGCTGACTATGCGTCACAGTTTTTAGCCTGTGCGATTTTCCTTCCCCGTGTCTTTCCCGATCACGGTAGTTTCTAGGCTAATATTGTTCTCAGTCCGACGGCCAGTCAGGAGGGTGCATCACGTGCACCGCTGAGCGGGGGTGTCAATCCCCAGTAGTACTACTCAACATTACCTCGCTATTCATGATTAACAATCCGAGAAGTAAGAACTTTTTGTAATCATAAAGCAATTCAGTGAATCATGTGATATATGTCGGATAACTACTTAAACAGACAAAATACCTTTGTCATTGCATTGCCATCCTTTACCAGATGTAACTAGTTGTGTGTTATCATCCTTAATAGGATATAACTAAATAAAGTAGTGAAACTCACCTTAGGCTGCACTGGTACTCAACACTTGAGTTTATAGGTTGGTTAGAATTGACCTATTTTTGTAAATACGATCTAACCAAATAAGAGGTTGTCGCTATGACGAATTGCTTATCAATAAAAAATATGTTATCATGCATTCATTCTGGTCATAACACTTAAACACAAGTCCTAAACTTGTAGGAAAACATAGATGCACAATTCCAAGTCAAATTGCATAATAGCAAAGCTAAAAAGTCAAACACAAAACATACATTTTGTGACATGCATAATTTGCTCTAAACTTGGAGTTAGCCTCTAAAATTTTACAGGTATAAACTTTATAATATTATGAACATGTTACAAAAATAATCAACACGAAATGTTAAGAATTGAGGAAGTTATGCGCGTCGGAAGTTGGCAAAAATCAGCTTTGTTGCCATTAATACACCATTTCTAGATACATATAATTTGTTCTATGCATGGAGTTAGTTTCTAAAATATTACAGACATATACTTCCCAATATTATGGACACGTTGCAAAAACTAATCAACCAAAAAGTTAAGTATTGAGGAAGTTATGCGCGTCGGAAGTTGGTATAAATTCAGCATTGGTGTTGTTTTGTAAAATAAGAAAAGTAGCCTTATTTATTGCATAACTCGGTCAAAACTTGTGGTTTGCTTATCAACACTTCCAGATCTCAATATTAATATATAACCATCATTTTAATTCAAAAATCCCTTCGTTAATGCCCGAGGATCAAGCCCAACAAAATTTCACAAGTATACAAAATGCTGAATTTTTAACAACCCTGCACACTGAACTTGCAGCAGGTTTTTGGGTGACCAAACGGAGGTCTTAGAAAGTTTACAAGTAGCCCAATTAGAGCTAACATATATAAGTTTATTACATAAAAAGAATCACTCGAATCCGATAAAAATTGAGCAAGTTATGGCCTGCGTAAGACGACCCAAAATTCTGGACAGAATCTGTCCAAATGGGTCAAATTGCATAAATTTCGGTTTAACGGTTTTGGCCAATCTTTTGATCATCAAACCTCATGTAAAGACTTGTAACCACTTTTATAACATGTTATAAATGATTTATAGTTGTCATAACAATCATACAGTTATCATAGCAAAAATCAAGTATGTCACTTGCATATAAGCACATATTCTTCAAATTCAAGTTCTATTGTACCCAAATTCTCCAAGAACACTCCTAAGCATGTATCCACATTTAATTAAATCACAGCCACAATACAGTATCAAATCTGTCCCAACTCATAAACTTACCTGTCCTAACATAAAACATGATTTTATGAGTGATTTCACACCCCAATTAACACATAAACATAAGATGAACACATGTATTCAACAAATTTCATATTAGGAGATTTTAGGGCTTACAAGTAGGATATGAATCAGTGATGAATGATGAAGATGAGATGGAAATGGAACTTCTCCTAGTTTCCTTGAAGCTTGAGCTTAAAACCTCAAAATCTTGCTTGATTTGAAGAAATATCCAAGAAATTGAAGATGTGTGTGTGTGCTTGGATGTGAGAACCTTAAGAAGACAAGATGAAGGGAGAATGGACGTGAATGAGGGAGGAGGGGGGGGGGTCTTTAGGGCAGATTTAAAACTTTGAAGAAATTACACAAATGGTCCCTCTAGTTCCAAATTCATGTGTAAATCCAAAACAAGTAGTAAGTGGGGTTTAAACCCAAAACTTGGAAATTAAAATACTAGGGATGTTTACAAGCGCTTATAACTTATTTAACATGAAATATTTAGTCGGGAAAAGTCTCGTTACCGCTTACACATATAAAACATTAATTGTGTATGAAACCCGTTTTCTTACAAAATGCAATTTTTCAAGAAACACATAAAGTCGTGAATTAAATTACTAAATTAATTAGTAATATATTTTTATATAAACATTTAAATAACGGGTTACGGGTTTGCTAACGGAACTACCGGAAATAGTTAACGGTGTTAACTGGGAATTTGGCAGTTGCCAGACTTGTACTCACACATACTCACTTAGCAATAGCCGCAGATCATTGTACTCAAACCTTTTTTCAGTGGAATAAATTGGCAATGTGTGTTATCAATGCCAGTGGTTTTTTATGTCGGCAGCTCTTGGAGACATCCAGGGGTTAAGGGCTTTTTCCCCTTGTGTTCTTGCTCGCATCCTGGGAATTCAATAGTCATGTTTGCATTTATTTTATATTGTCCTTGAATTCCACCCGTTTTAATTAATTTCGTATATATTACATCCAAGGCACCATACCTCACAAATGAATTTGGTAACAAAATCTGGTCTTGTAATTTTTAGCCAAAACACCCATTACCTTTGTAAATATTGTTGTACATCATCATTCTATGTACTAAATTCCAGATCTGTCTTTCAGCTAGACCATCTATATTCCACTCATAGATGTGTTTTCCATGATAAGAATTGTTTATCTCATATTCTCTTTCTTCTATGAGGACATCTTGAGGAGTAGGCCTTGGATAGTAATATAACCTTTGTGTAAGAATATCAACATCTTTTTTAAGTTTATTAACCTCATCATTAAACTTATGTTTATAATCAATTTCTTCAAGG
>JBCNJP010000012.1:72111822-72135900 GCA_039602395.1 Deinandra increscens subsp. villosa | reverse complement strand
GAAAACACAGTCAATCGACCGTTTCCTCTTCTTCTTGTGGGTGCAATCGAAGTTTTTGTACTCAGAGATCATCGTCCTTATTTTCTGAGTTTTCGAGTCAATTTCTTGTGATTTGCGGTCGGTTTCGTGTTTACAACACTTAAAAGGTAGTGTTGGTTGTTTTGTTTACATATTTGAGGTGTTTTAACGGGTTTACGAGTTTGTTGCAGGTCTGTTAATGGCGGTTTATGAGTTTACGATCGTCACAGTTGAAGAAGACGACTCTTGGGTGTTTCCGATCGTTGATTACGATCGTCGTGATTACGATCCGAGCGTTTACGACTGATGTTTACGATCGGGCTTAGGGTTGGTTAGCGAGATTACGATTGGGCTAAGTGTTTCCGATTGGATGTTGTTTGAACCCGATCGTGAACCCATTTCAGGATCGTAAACCCATATTGATTATCGTAAACATGAATTGTGAATCGTAAACTTACTTGATTGTTGAATTAAAATCGTAAACTCATGATTTGGATCGTAATCACTTTATAAATGCTTAAACACTTAAATTTTTTTAATCTCATCAAACTTAATTGGTTTTAAGTTAAAATTAATGTGTTTGTTAAATTGTGTTACAAAATCAAATATTTCTCTTGAACGTTTAAATTGAAATTTTCATGAACTTAACAAGTTAAACGTGATAATCAATTGAACTTCAAGGTTATTGACAAACATAATTAAGCTGTTGATGAATATGTCTGATACATATGTCTTGTCTTTCTCAGATGGCAGAAGAGATGCTAGACGAGGAGATAAAGTTTGAACAGGATCACTGCATCCCAGCGTATCTGGAAGACCCACCAGAAAAACATATGGAGTTATTCTATTCTCTGGTGGCCGGGATGAATACTTGTAAAATCAACCATGCCCTGAGAACGAATGTACTTATTGATGAGATGCTGGTCAGAGAGTTCTGGGGTACTGCAAGAGCGAATGCAGACAAGACAAGTATTTCTGCAACTGTTCAGAACAGACAGGGTTGTGATTGAGGAAGATGATATCAGAAAGGGGCTGAACATCACTGATAAAGCCACTGATCCAATCAAGTATCCGAAGGAAGTTGTTCTTGCTGGTGCTCAATCTATGGGGTACGAGGGGAAGTTTCCGCCTATTTTCAAGAAGCTGCTGCCTCATTATTGGAGGTGCCTAGCACATTATATGCAGAAGTCATTTCTAGGCAAGAGAACCAGTTTTGATCAGCTGAATCAACTTCATGGAACTGCTTTCATCTCTTTGGCTTTAGATTGGGATTTCAACTTCTCAAAGATGATGTTGATGGACTGGGTAGGCAATGCTGATTTAAGTGCCAGAGAACAATTTTTGATGACACCAAGGTTTGTGCAAATGGTGGTCATGAAGAAATACCCGATGATTGAAGAAAGGATAGAGAAGTTGGACATCAAAGTAATGGATTGTGGGGTTTTTGGTCTTCAAACCCAAGATAGGAAGGGCAAAAACAGCTTTCAAGGAAGACTTGAATGGGTTAAGAGAGGTGCGTTCCCAGAGGTGGCAAGGGAACAAGTGATGGATGATTCTGAACCAGAAGCTGACGTGCCTAATGTTAATGCATCCATTGCTGAAGAACAAGACTTAACAGCAACTCCGGCTGTTAATGTGCAAGAAGAGGATGTTGTTATACCCTCCGATGAAGAGAATGTAATGGATGATATTCTTGCTGGCCAGGAGATCACTGATGATGATATCTATGGGAATCTGGGGCCCCTTAACCTTAAAAGGTCAAGGGATGACATGATCGGATCATCAGGCAGTGATACAACCCCTCCTGAGCTGAATCTGGATGCTGAAGATGTTCTTGAAGAACCAATTCCAGCACGTGAACCTTCACCAAGAAAGAGGTCAGATCCAAGAAGCATCAGATTCAAGCTTTCTAAAACCAGCTCAAGCATTTTGTTAGTACATCCAGCAGGGCCCAGTTCTGAGGGTCCCAGTACTCAAGAAGAAACAGCTGCTGAGAATGTACAAGATCAACCTGCTCCGGCTCAGACTGAATCACCACTTCTAACCGAACGTAGCCCAGTTCGGGAAGAAAGTCAATTCATAGAGGTTGATCACACATTCGCTGTTCCAAGCCCAGTAAGAGTGAGCGCTGCTCCTGTGATAACTCAGCCTACAGCTGCTCCTAGCTTCAGGCCCTTCCAATCAGCTGAGCTTCCAATTGAGATGAGGATCAGTGCTGATCCTCATATTAACTTTCTGATGTCTCAGAACAGAATCAGAGAGAATGAGATAAAAGCTCTGCAGACTGAAAACAGAAGATTACGTCAAAAGGAAGTGGCAGACAAGAATCAAATGAAGTGGCTCTCTGAGGCTTTGATGGATCTGAAAAAGAGGTTTGATATCTTGAAGGGTGTAGTAGAGTCAAATGCTACTGGTGCCTCTGGTCAAAGCTCATCACAGGGTGTGCAAAGTACTGAAGCAATGAATGAAGACGATGGTGATGAGAATATTGAGATGTCGGACTATGCCAGAGGAGGAAGAGTGATCTCCAAAGCTCCTGAGGGTCATGACAACTGGTTCCAAGAATTCTTTCAAGGACCAGCCCCCACTAAATATGCCCTTGATCTTGGTGAGAGCTCAATTGACAAGAGGGGGAGTCGTGAAAACATCCTTTGCTGGCACTATGATACAGAAAAGAAACTTTTTGCTGTAATCCGTGAAGGCTACAGTCCAGTTGAATACTACAGATCTCGTGGACAATTCCATTCCTGGACTGAGCCCGAGATTAGAAGCCTGCTTCGAGCCCCTTTTATCAACAGATGGAACAGCAGTGATGGTGACCTCATAAGAAACAACTTGCTGAGCCATCTGGAAAACAATTTCTCTGATTTTGAGCTGAAGCAGGTGAAGTGGGTGGAGACTGGAACCGACCCAGCAACTGGTGAACCAATGGGAGAAGCAAGGAGACCACCTACCAAGCGCACAAGAGTTATCAACATGTTGGATGAGATTCAAGATGGCACCTTAGTCAAGAACTTCGACTGTTGGTTTTATGATCCGACAACTCATGAAGTGGTGGTTCTCTGCAAGGGGATGAGGCAGTTTCGCTTTTATGATCCAGTTGATTTGCTCAGATTTGGAGAAAAAGATATCAAGCTGCTCGCCTCACAGCCTATACTCGGAGATGAAAATGATATGGAGAATGCTGTGAGGGTGGGGATCTTTCATGGGACGGCAACCCGAATTGTGGCAAACAAGTGGTGGTCGAACAATGCACTGAATACATTCAGATTCGATTTACTGCTGCCATAAAAGGTCTAATGGTTCATGCCTAGGGGAAGATTGTTGGGCTATGTTTAATTAAGGCATGAACATTAGTTAATGGGCTAGTCTCTTGCTATGGGCTTATTAGATATTTGGGCTTAATTTAGTTTACGATTGGGCCATGTGGGCCATTTAATTGTTATGATTGGGCTCATTCACGTTTATATTGGCCTTGTAGTTGTATGAGTAGTATATAACCACCTCATTGTTCATGATTGTATGCAAGCTTTTCAATAGATTACAAGGCAGTTTACGATTTCTGTGTTTCTTCTTGTTTACGATCAGCTTCCAAGTGGTGTTCTTCATTCAAGACTTGATCTTTTCATTAGATCTTGTCTATTTCATCTACTTGTCTCTTGAATCAATCGTATTTGAGGTTTCCGCACTCATTTACGATCATATATCGTGTAGGTGATTTGTTATCGGGCCTACACATCACATACCTGATTTCTTTTATGTTACTAGAGTCACATTCACGCCGACTTATCACACAACAACTATGCGATTATAATGCAAGGTCTATACTGACCAAGGAAGAAAGGTGTCAACATTTTAGGGTAATAGACGCAGTTACAAGCATCCCATGAGAAATCATCTGATTCTATTCAGTGCTGCCCTAAATAAGGCTAAACGACGTTCTTTACTAACGCATTTCGATAAAGGTCTCGGATTGTGTTAATGGATGTCTTACCCAAATAGGATCTACAACGACTTCTATTTACGCTATAAGAGAGTAGGATCATTTGAGCCAAGGATATGTTGGATCATTGTCTTAGAGTCTAGACTGTCATGATCTACGCCTAAAAGTAAACCACCAAGATTGTTAAAAACAAACAATTCTGTCAAGGGTTTAAACAAGTCTGTAAGGATGTTAGGATCCTAAACAATGGATCTTACCCAATCTATGGGGCTAGTGCGGAATCATTTAAGTTTTTGTTGAAGTATCCAAGTAAGAAGATGGTGAATACACGCTTAAAAGGAAATACTCTCTGATTGCATTTTAGGTGGGTCTTACCCTAATAGGGTTCTCGATGGTCCTGTATACACTACACGGAGAGCAATGGGCATTCTAACATGTGGTACAAACAACTGCTACACCAATTTTTGTAAATTCTTCCAAGTGTCCCTTTAAAGTTCGCTAAGAACTGTGTAAGCCCGCTAAGTCATGTTCAAGTTCGCTAAGAGTAACTCAAGTTCGCTAAGAAGTGCTTCAAGTTCACTAAGAACCATTCAAGTTTGCTAAGAACAGTCCAAGTTTGCTAAGCACAAGTTCGCTAAGCATAAGTTCGCTAAGCACAATCTAAGTTCGCTAAGAATAAATGAAGTTCGCTAAGACCAGCTGAAGTTCGCTAAGGTGGAAATCAAGTTCGCTAAGGAGGATGCCAAATGCCAAGTTCGCTAAGAAGGGTAGCCAAGTTCGCTAGCTGGAAGTTCGCTGAAAGCAACTTAAGTTCGCTAAGAACAAGAGTAAGTTCGCTAAGTACAAGGACCAAGTTCGCTAACATGAAGTCCGCTAGGAACAAATCAAGTTCGCTAAGTGTAAAGTCAAGTTCGCTAAGAAGGAATCAATAATTCGCGAACCTTATACTTAGAAAGATTTTCTGACTCCAAAAATCTCCAAAATGTCTAAGTCTCGGGAAGAAAAATTTATACCCAAAATTCAATTTCCCACTTTGACACAAGACAGGAATTCTAAGTGAGGATCATCTTCAGCACGCGAGGCAGTACCATTGGAAATCACGTTGTAACCAAAGTTTTTTTTTTCAAAAACAGTTACAGTTCAGAAATTTTATTTTTAAAATGTTCTGGTTCGCTGTAACCAAGGACTCTGATACCAATCTGTCACACCACCAATTTCCACTAACAGAGTATGACCGCGTGGGGGTATGATCCAGACCAGGATCCAAGTCTTTGAATACAACCAAGCCATAAAGTGATATAATGTAAACTAAACGTATGTTTTACAAAAATAGAGTTTGGTTGAACAGATTCAGCGGAAGCAGTTACATGAATACAAGTTTGTTGTTTACAAATGTAGAAGTTGAAAAATGTCTTAAAAATGTAATATCCCAAAATTCTTGCATAAAAGTAGTACTGACGCCGCCCGTGCCATACGTGATCCTCCTAGCGACCTGAAAAGTATTCATGAATCAAGTGTCAGCCAAGGTGGTGAGTTCACTAAGGCAGTCTACACGTCACTGTGTAGACCAACAATGTATATAAATAAAAGAAGAGAAACACATAATCTAATATTCATACTTCGAGTAATTTCCATATCGGTAGGTAGCTAGCCTAAGCTTATGTCCACCTGAATCGTTCAAAACCGAAGCTGACAATGTTTTTGATAGGTATTTACCTATGTAATGTGCCTTCCCTGCGTCATTCCAGATCACGGTAGTCTTAGTCTAATATCGATCTTAGTCCGACCGCCAGTCGGGAGGGTGCATCTCGTACACCGCTGAGCGGGGGTGTCAATCCCCAGTAGTACTACTCAACATTACCTCGCTATTCTATATTAACGGCCCGATAAGTAAGGACTTTTGTATTAAAAGCAATTCAGTGCAACATGTGATATTTTGTCGGAAAATTACTTAAGTAAAGAAATACCTTTACCGTTGGATTGCCATCCTTCACCGGATGCAACTATCTGTGCGTTATCATCCTAAACCGGATATAACAATAATAGTAAGTGAACTCACCTTGGTGCACTGGTACGCGGCACTTGACCTTAAAGGTTGGTTGTGAATGACCTATTTTAGTGAATACGATCTAACCAAATTAGAGGTTGTTGCTAGGACGAATATAACTTATAAACAACCAATAAAGTTTCATACAATCATTCAAGTCCTTACACATATACACAAGTCCAGATTTAGGAGAAAAACATGGATTTGCATCCCAAGTCAAAATGCACACAAAAAGTCAAACTTGAAGCACAAATTTGGTGGTATAGCTAAATTGCTCATTTCTTGGAGTTAACTCCTCAAATTTTACAGGCATAAACTACTCAATATTTAGGAATGTTGCAATAAGAATCAACTAAAAAAGTTAAACAACGTGAAAGTTATGTGCGTCGAAAGTTGGCATTTTCAGCTTTTTGCAAAATAGTCAAAGTGGGTTTAAATTTTGCATAACTCATTCACAACTTAGAGTTTGAGTACCAAATTTCCAGATCTTACTTTTATTATATCAACCTCATTTCCAATTAAAAAACTCATCATTAAAACAAGATTAGCATGCTCAACCAAAAAGCAAAGTCTACTTTTCACAGAAAAATACAGCTCTGCACACCTAACTTGCAACAGTGTTTTGGATGACCAAACATATGTTTTAGAAAGCGTGCGAGTAGCCCAATCGAAGCTAAGACAAAGAAATTTACTACGGAAAAAGAATCAACTGATTTCGATAAAAATTGAGCAAGTTATGACCTGTGAAAGATGACACAAAAACTGGACAGAATTTGTCAAAATTTTAGTGATTGTGTAAATTGCATTCTTGCGGTTTTGTCAAATCTTTTGCTCGTTTAACTTCATGTAAATACTTGTAACACATTGGATATCATATTATCATGCATTCATAGTTGTCATAACAACCACACGACAATCATAGCAAAATTCAAGAATGCCACTAGCATATATGCTTATATTCTTCAATTTCAAGTACCCATATACCCAAATTCTTCAAGAACACCTCTAACCACATGAAAATCACAGCAATGATAGCATCTCAAATCTGTCTAAACTCATAATCTTACTTCTCCTAACATAAAACATGTTTCATGAGCATATTTACACATCAAATTGCACATCATCACAAGATTAACACTTATACTCAAGAAATTTCAAGAAGAGGATTTCTAGGGCTTACGAGGGGTTGAAAAAGGGGGCGGATGATGATGGTGGGACGAGATGGAAGCTTTCCCTAGTTTTCTTGAAGCTTGAATGAGCTTAATATTCCAAAATCTTGCTTGTATTGAAGAGGAATCCAAGAAATTGAAGATGTATGTGTGTGTGCGTTTAGAACCGTGAGGGAGGAAGAGAAGGAGAAATGTCGTGAAATAGGGGAAGGGATGGGGTCTTTAGGGCAGATTTTTGGGTTTAGGGGAATGACACAATTGGTCCCTCAAAGTTCCATTTTAAACTTATAATGTCCAAAAGTCAAGTAAATGGGTTTTAACACCAAAACTTGTAAAATAAAATTACTAGAAATGTTTCTAAAAGTTTATAACTTATTTAGCATGAAATGTTTAGTCGGGAAAAGTATAAATATCATTTACACATAAAAATTCCAATTTACGCACGAAGTCCGGTTTCACCTGAAAAATGTAAATTTTACAAGTAACACATAAAGTAACGAAATAAAGTCACGAAATAAATTACTAAAATCCGTTAGCAATTAAATACATATTTTTGTATCAATATTTAGATAACACATAGTGGCGCAGAAAACTCAGTTTAAGTATAAAAACATGATTTATTCCCCGAAACACTTATTCCAAATACTCATAAAATCATGAGATAAATTTCTAAAATAAATTTGAAAGTAAATATATGATATTTTGTGAACGTTTAAATAACACCTCGTGACACATAATAAATTTATAAAATTTATTTACATTGTGATTATCATTTTACATAATGCAACAAAGCAAATAGTGACCGGAGACGGGCTCTGTCACGTAAACGCACGTGACAATAACATGACACGAAAGTATCTGAGTTGTTAACGAGACTAACGGAAATAGTTAACTGTGAAACTGACGTTTGTCACATATTTAATGTATATCACATTTGAATACTTTCTGATTTAATGCCGAGCCTACGAAGCACATCAAACAATGACCTTATGGCTTTTTAATCTATTTTATCCATGAGTCAGACACGTAAGCCAATGTACCATCATTTCCCAAATATTTTGGATACAATTTCTCAGTTTTTCAATGTTTTTGTATTTTCTGTTTTTCAATGTATTTGTATTTTTCCATTTTATCCCCTTTAAAATGAAAACTCTAGTTTTGGATTTTCATTTTAACAATAACACAAATACACTATTTTTGGTTTTCAATTTTCTCCCCCTAAACTACATACGCAATGTTAAAGAAAGAAAATTGACCAATCGATACTGATACCTTTTCAGTTTAGCTTTTAGAAAAACTTTCAATTTTTGTAAGATGAACATTCAATTTAAGTTAAGCCGGAAACTCCAGTTTCAGCAATTGCTTGAAGCTTTAAACTTCACAATCACCAACAGATCTTCTTGAAGAAACATGCACACTGGATTTAAAGATTAGTACTCAAAAAACCCGAAGCACACAGCTTCTGGTCGACCAGTGTCTTCAATAAAATCAGTTGCAGCCGTGCTAACCACTTTAGGTCGCCACTGCATTTTTGCTTTTTCATTTTTAACAGAGTCATCATCATGTGATGAACCACCAACACTTGAATCAAAATTGAAAAACTGTTTCGTTTTAGATTTTGATTTGGAAGGTGTTGACTCAGTAAAAATTCTGCATGATTCATCAATAAATGTGACAGTTATGTTTGAAAATGATCTTTTTATAGATTCAGGACAATCCCGTGCCATATGTCCCTTTCGGCAACATTGATAGCACAAACGATATGATCACTGAGATTTTGATTTGTCTTGAACTGAAGGGCATCTATCAATGGACTTAGAATTATCAGAAATATCATCAATAATTTGAAATCACTTGGAATGTACCCATTTCGATGTAGGACTAAAAGGTGTGGAATTTGACCCAGATGATGAAGAATCCTTAACTTTTTGAGCATCTCGAGAAGAACTTTCAGACGAAGCCTTCTTCTGAATCTTACCTACAAACCCTTTTTCCATTGTAGACATGAACACTTGAGCCAAATGATATATTTGTTCCAAGCATGTGTCTTTCTTTTCTTTTGGAGTTTTCTTGGGCATGTGCTTTTTTATTTCTTCTCAAACTTCTTACCCTCACTACCCAAACCTGAACACTTATAACCTGGTAGCTTTGATAAATCAATTTGTGAACCAGAAGGACCAGCTTTAGCAGCTTGATTGAATGCTGCTTTAATATCCTTCAACTTGTTAGCTTGTACCAAGTTAGCAGCAGCTTGTGCTTCACTCAACAAACCCTCATTTTTCTCAATCACCTTGTCAACAGAAATGATTCCCTCATCAGATATAAACCCACCATAAACAAACTTAGAAGCAGATCTGTTAATTAAACTTTCCTCCTTTTTCACTTTCTTGTTTGAAATCATTGAATTCTTCTTCTCAGATTTCTTAGAAACAAATTCAGAATAATCACCAATTGTTTCAGAAGATTTGACATCAGCCAGAGGATCAGTTTCAACCAATGGGGGTGGTAATTGATTGAATTCTTCACCGCCAAACACTCTTTTGAAATTTTCATCGTTGCACAAATAACTGGTGAAAGAGTGTGAATTCTTCAAATTATTTAGTTGACGATTCAGATCTAGAATTTGAACATTTAAATCTGATATCTTTTTCTGAGCTTCACCCAATACCTTTTCTGACGCAATTAGCTGTTCTGAAACTCTATTAGACAAAGACTTTTCTCTTCTCACTTTATCATGTGCATCGTACATTTCCTGTGTAACTTTCTACACCTTTCCTTGATAAATTTATACATTTCTTGTCAACAATTTGTTTTCTTTTGTCAAATTGGTGACTTTATCTTGTAATTTCGACTGAAGGACTTGATAATCATTGTTTGAAACCATGATTTCATCATAAGCTTTCTGAAGTTCAACATTAGTAATCAGAAGTGATTCCACTCTTGCTTTTGATTTCTTAATTAAACAATGCATCGAAATCTCCAATAGCATCCTTTGCTTCAAACTCCCACTTTTCAATCTTTGTAACTAACTCAGCATTTTCATTTTGTAGCTTCAAGATTTGTTCTTTATTGGCACTGACCATCTCATCCAATCTTGTCTTTAACTCTACAAACTCTCCCATCAACACCTTCTTTTCTTGTTCCAACATTTCATTAGGTTTGAAAATCTCATCAGCAACTTCACACTTCCTTTTGTAACCTTCCATATCTTCTTCTTTCTTCTTCTGTTCAATAATCAACCCTTCTTTTTCTTGAACCAAATCCTCGAATCTTGCTATCCTTTTGAGCAGAAAATTCACAAGTTGATTCATAACCACTTGCTTCAGAATCCAAATCACTTGAGTCAACACGCAAAGTGGCAATAAACACAGATTCATTGTTACTAAGAAAAGCCGATTCATCCGGAAAATCTTTAGCCCAATCATATCCTTCCTCGGCCACAAGAGCCTTTGCATTGTTATCATTAGTGTGCTTATCCAAAGAATTCTTTTCAGATGATGATTGATTGCACTCACGAGCAAAATGTCCTAACTTGGAACATTTGAAACATTTAATCTTTGACTTATTCAAACCAAGTTTCTCTCCTTGAAAAAGAGATTGATTTCCATGTTTCTTCATAAATCGTTCTTCCTCGTTCAATTATCATAGCAAACTGCCAATCCAAATCTAACTTATTCAACTAATCATCATCCAACTGATTTATGTCATTTGGATGCAAACCAGCATCACTAATATGACTAAATATAGAACCAGAAGAAGATGATATAAAAGCAGATATCAATGCAGCTAAATCTTCAGTTGCATGAGCAATCAAATTATTTGTTGATTTACCAGAAGTAGAGAAATTGCAACTTGGAGAGTAACCAGAATATTCAGATTTTCCAGCAAGAAAAGCTCTTGATGGTGGAATACTGCTTGAAATAGAATGTGATTTTGTTTTAGCATGCGCAGTAGCAGAATTTTCTCCAAAGTATACTTCAGGATTCTGAACAGATGGAGTTGCTGATTTTTTCACAATTAATTCCATTACCCGAGCTTGTAATATGCTTATCAGCTGATTGAATGTCCAACTTGAATAGTTTGGATCATTAGATAACATCATCACAAAATTCTCCCACTTTTCGGGCCGAGCTTCCAGAAATTTCTCCTTCAATTCATCATTATCTTTCTTGACACCTACAATGTCAAGTTCATTGATCAAATTTGAAAACTTTGCAATCAAATCTGTGATCTTCTCATTCTCGCAAAGCCCGAAATTATCAAACTCTTTCTTTAAAACTTTCTTTCGAGTGTTTTTGTACTGATCATTACCCTCACATCTTTCTTTATTAGCATCCAATAATTGTTTAGATGTTGGGAAATTCTTAAACTGATGCATCAAATCTTTGGGTAATGCCATTGTGAGAAAACTGTAAGTTTTCTTTTCTCTTGCAAATACCTTCTTTTCGTCAGGGCTCAAAATCACTTATCGATTTTGGCAAAGTATTAGCGATCAACGGATACTCATATTGTTTTTCAATCGGAATCCAACAATCAACATCTTGTGAGTATATGTAAGATTCAAATCGTTTCTTCCAGTGATGATAATCTTCCAACTGAAGTAACTTAGGAACTTTCTGAGTTGTTCCGATTTCGTTATCATAGTTCATCATGGCTTGCATCGAGGTTTGAATAGCTGAAAATGCTTGAAAATCACTCATCTTTGAAGTTAAAAATCGAATGTCAAAACTTCGAACTCAAAAACGGAGGTCTTCCAAGCGGATTTTGGGGGTCAAACCGGAGGGTACTAGTCGTTAGGCGAGTAAAAGTATAGATCTCGTCGAGACAAACGTTTTGGCTGGTATTAGCTCCCGTAACTCTTAACGGAACTCAAGTTACGTCAGTTTTAGTGAACATCACTTTTCTGCCAGCGTACCAAGCCGTCGACTTGCGTACCAATGAGATTCAACATACCGCCAGCGGACCAAACAAGTCAACGTACCAACACCCGGACCAGAAATCTCAGCGTACCACCAACCTCAACGTACCAAACACTCAGCGTACCAATTTGGTACGGCGTAACTGCCAGCGTACCAAAAATTAACCGTCGCGTACCAAACTTGAAGATTGCCTAGCGTACCAAAAACCAGCGTACCAAACAATCTATGAAGATTGCCTTGCGTACCAGTTGTTCATCCGGCGTACCAAAAACTTCAACCAGCGTACCAGCAGCGTACCATGCTGAAATCTACTGATTTTTTAAATTTTTGACTATTTGGACTGGAATTTGGATCAGTGAGGTGCGAAAACACTCTAGGAACGTTCAGAAATCATTTTGACCGTT
This sequence comes from Deinandra increscens subsp. villosa, assembly GCA_039602395.1. NCBI lineage: Eukaryota > Viridiplantae > Streptophyta > Magnoliopsida > Asterales > Asteraceae > Deinandra > Deinandra increscens. The sequence continues at coordinate 72,123,400 of JBCNJP010000012.1, read as the reverse complement.
GAATCACTCAGAATTGGGAAAATTTGATGAAAAACGACCAAAACCCAACTTTCTTTCTCTAGGAATCTCGAATTGAACCAAACCAAAACAGTAGAGCAACCTGGATTGCTCTGATACCACTTGTAAAACGACGGAACGGATCTTACTACTGCATGATTCGGTTAATCGAACAACACAAACGTAAATAAAGCTTGGCTTTATTGATTCACAAAGAGGTTACAATGCTAGAGAGAGAACACCTTACAAACACACAGTTAAGAGATAGAGAAATGACAGAACTTGTTAACTCTCTCTAACACGAACTATTTATAGTGCACAACATAACAAAGGCTATAGTGCACAACATAACAAAGGCGGACCACCCAGCGTACCATTGGTACGCCAGTACCAATGGTACGGCGGACCAAGTGGTACGACCACCTTGGTAAGTTGCCACTAAGACTCACATAAACGCTCTAGTCTAGATACATTACACGAGACACATCGTATCATAGGAATATGCTCTAACAATGGGGATGTCCAGCTGAAGCTAAACTATATAACCCACAGTCCAAGAAACTAGATATGAAAAATGTTAGATGCTTTTTCATTCGGAATCCCGAACGTTCTAAAGGAGATCAATTCTATTTCCTTTCTCAGTCTACTAAAATTTTCAAGACAAGACATGCTGAGTTTCTTGAGATGTAGAATTTGAGTGGGAGAGCTGATGGTAGACGAATAGATCTTCAAGAGGAAACTAAAGATGCACCATTTATTCATATATATATATATATATATATATATATATATATATATATATATATATGCCCATTAATCAATCACTTGAAACATCTAGTGAATCGTCAATTACTCATAATGATAACATGACTAACATCAAGGAACCATCTGCTTCAAATCCTCACATGTCTCCCGAAATTGATGAACAAGTGTCTCAAGAGCTTCAACCGCCATTAAGAAGGTCTTCTCGACCTAGGTGACCCATATTTGTGACTTAACTTCATGAGACTAACTTCAATTTGGATAAAATTAATGATTTAACAACATTCAAAGAGGCCATAAATTAGGAGCAATCAACTCAACGATTTAATGCCATGAAAGATGAGTTGCAATTAATGAAAACGGACAAAGTTTAGACACTTACTGAATTACCAAAGGGTATTAAGCCTGTACATTATAAGTGGGTCTATAAAACTAAATTAGACCATTTAATAACATTCATACGCTCGCTGAAGCCTCTTATGTAATTGGCATAAAAATACACTGCAATTGAAGCATTGGGACATTAGGCCTATCCCAAAAGTAATATATTGAACATATGCTAAAAGAAATAATATGCAATGATGCTCCCCCATATGCCGTCCCCTTTGTTAAGGGTGATAGTTTTGGATCTTATCAGTGCCCTAAATCAGAGGCAGAAATTGAACAGATGAGATTCACACCTTTTGCTTCTGTTTTGGGAAGTCTAATGTATGCACATGTCTTCACTCGTTTGGAGTTGGTCAAATCCATTCAATTGATTTAGGTTAAAGAGTGGATCACCTGTGAGCTTAAAAGAGTCGATTCCGGTGAGCCCACAGCGAAGCGCCTTGTCTAGGTATTCTTCTGCCGGCTGGTGACAATCTCCTTCTCGTCCGTTTGAACTTTTAATTAACACATTTTCTTTTACATCCTTTCAGCTTTCTTGATGCTGGTAGAATAAGACTCCAATCCCTACATGAGACATACCATATAAATCCATCTTAGTACAAGTAACAAAGAGTAAATCATAAACAAAATAGAAAAATTAGGTCAACTATGAATTATCTTTTTTCATAACAGATGCGTTTGATTAAAGTAGATACCATATTAACCCTCACATAATTTCATCAAAACATAACAAATGCGGAATCAAACTACTCAAAATCCCAAATTCCACACAGAAAATCACTACTGAAATAAAAATTCCCAAAATTGTTCACACGTGAGTACCTAAGACATTAAAGTATATTTGATGTGATCTTACGGAGGTTTGAAGAATGGTGATTGGGGGTTTTGAATTGGATGGGGAAAGAATCCGCCACGCACTTGAATTGGAGGAGCAAACATGACATATGGTGTGCTACAGGCGGTATAGATGCTTCTCCATCATCTGAAGCACAATCTATGAAGCCTCAGCTGCCTTAGACGTAGACTTCTCGGGAACCAGAGGTAACACAATTTCTAAAGACGATGATAGCACAGACAACACATCAACGTCATGTGTTGTTATGGAGGAATCATAGAGAGCATCAATGGTGGTTGCTCAGCGATTGGAGGAGAGATACACGAGAGGAAGAGATAGGGTGGAGTGATTAATAAATATAACTCTTTGGTCAGATAAATTAATATAAGTGATTATATTTAATAGATTTTAGTCACATGAATAAAAAAATATTATGGCAGTTGGTCACATTTTATCGCACTTTGTAAACGTGGCTAGTAATTGTCACACTTTATTCTTAAAGTGTGACTAAAGGTTCCAAATATGTGTGCTTTTGGTCACAAGAATCAAAAATCAAACAAGTACACTGGCAGTTGGTCACATTTGAATACACTTTTCAAGTGTGTCTAATAAATGTCACACTTTTTGGTAAATGCCAGCTACACGAATCTGATTATCCAAGTGTGTAATATATTAAACGGAATTATAATTTTACGAAGCAATCCAGATAATCCGATTACTGATAAAGCAAAACCTATAATACTTAATTAGAAGCTCAACATGTCACACCCCCGCAAAACCACCCACGTAATACTCGCGAACGGAGGTGTGATGCCAGACCAGGATCTGAGTCATCAGACACGTCGAACATTCTACATGCTTGACTCAACGCTTTAAAACCAAGTTTGGATACCAATGTATCAAAAGATTTTTCAGAGTTAACCAAGATTTAAAGTTAAGACGGACGCAATATTTATAAAGTTTAAGCAGTACGTAAGTGGAAGCGACAAAACATATAAATAGTTTCTAAGTTTCTTTTACCCAAGGCAACAAAAGTGGTTATGATTATACGAACCATGCAGACCAACACCCGATGATCCTAACATGCTTCCTTAGTGAATCTCCTAAGGACCTAAGAATAACAAACTAAAAAATTTCAACTTTGGTTGGTAAGTTCATAAGTTTAAGCAGATAAATAAACATTTATCAAAAGTAGTTAAGTAACAGTTACCCTCAGCGAGGCATAACCCAAGCAAGGACCTCCCTGAAAAGCCGATTTATATACTCATGGGTAGCGAACCCATAAGAGTTTTTATAGGTTATCGTGACACCATTACTGACAGATGCAATGCCTTCCGTTCGTACTGTTTATAAGTAACGACCGTGCTAGAGACACTATAACACCTGCCCCGCTCCAAGCGGTCGAGTGAAGCTTGTCAAACCCAGTAAATCTACCTCATAATTCCCCGTTATAAACAATTCATGGTTCACCTTGTGGAAGGACTTAACGCAAAGGTTTCCTCCATGGTCTATAAAATATTTGTTATATAATATAAAGTTAAATCGTAAAATAGAGCTACCGTATGTCTTCTCCCCCAAAAGTAATAAAACGGTAAAAAGAGGGGTATGAACTCACCTTAGGGTGCAAATTTAGTATTTCCGATTAACCAACCAACAAGAGCAGTGAAGATCTCCTAGACTTCACCTAAGACACATAACAATGTAAGTGTTGACCGTGTTGACTGACCATCCCGACAACGTGCGAACACTAGACAAGTGGACTTGTTTAACACATTGGTGATCAGTTAAGGTGTTCTAACATTTGTCCTAACACGTATATCACAATAGACATGTTACATGGCAACGATTATTAGTGCTTCACGATCTATTACAACGTTATCCCGCGTACACGATGTACGATCGACAGGGCGATCGCATAAAGTCTTGTCATTCCCACCGAGGTAGGAGACTTAAAACTTGTGTGCGTGTATAACTCATAAATAAAGTTGTCTGATAACACATAAGTATCTAATCAGGCAGTTGCATTATCGTACGCATGCGTCACATATTTAATTTTATTTATTCCGGTAAATATATATTTACCAAATACGAGCCAAGTTTACATAAAAACCACATAGTTATTGCACGTTATTCGCAGGAAATCACGTTTAGCATATTTTAAGTCACATAAGATTCGCAACCTCATGCATGTCAGTTATTACACTCTACGATCATGTTCCCTACGTTAAAATAATTATTATTTAAACATATTATTTTTTATGCAAATTTTCCATCAAGCATCAACTTTACCATCCGATCGCATCCAACAACTTAAATCAAGTTAGTTTATCATAGATCTAGAATGGCTTGACCATTAGAACCCTAGATCTAACATACGACATCATAAAATAGGATTTTTATCAAATATTTCGCATAGAGCTTGTGACTTTATCACGTATCCATCATAGATCTAACATCATCCAACATCTAGAACATGATCCATGCATAAAAATTACATCTTTATCAACATGCAAACATTAGATCTAAACTTAGATCATTCATATCATCATGAAAAATAACATTTTTCATATAAAAATCCGAACTTTATTATCCTAATCACTAGATCTAACCAAGATATCATCATATCATCATGAAAGGAACATAGATCTAGCATAAAGATGAAAACTTGATGACTTTTAAGCAAGAACAAAGCAAAGAAACACTGGTTATGATTATTACGAACCATGCAGACCAACATAAAAATAGTTTCTAAGTTTCTTTCGCCCAAGGCAACAAAACTGGTTATGATTATTACGAACCATGCAGACCAACACCCGATGATCCTAATGTGCATCCTTAGCAAACCTCCTAAGGACCTGAGAAGAACATACTAAAACGTGTCAACGCTAGGTTGGTGAGTTCATAAGTTTAAGCAGATCAATAAACATTTATCAAAAGTAGTTAAGTAATCAGTTACCCTCAACGAGGCATAAACCAAGCAGGGACCTGTCTGAAAAGCCGATTTATATACCCATGGGTAGCAAGCCCATAAAAGTTTTTATAACACCATTGGTTATTGTGACGCCATTACTAACATATGCGATGCCTTCCGGTCATACTGTTTACAAGTAACGATCGTGCTAGAGACACTATAACACCCGCCCCGCTCCCAGCGGTCGAGTGGGGCTTGTCAAACCCAGTAGATCTCATAATTCCCCATTATAAACTATTCGTGGTTCACCTTGTGGAAGGACTTAACACAAATTTTTCCTCCATGGTTTATAAAATATTTGGTATATAACATCAAGTTATATCGTAAAATAGAGTTACCGTATGGCTTCTCCCTCAAAAGCATTAAAAATGTAAAAAGTGGGGTATGAACTCACCTTATGATGCAAATTTAGTATCTCTGAGTAACCAACCAACAAGAGCAGTGAAGATCTCCTATATTACACCTAAGACACATAATAGTGTAAGTATTTATCGTGTTGACAGACCGTCCCGAGAATGCGCGGACATTAGACAAGTGGACTCGATTAACACATTGGTGATAAGTTAAGGTTTTCTAACATTCGTCCTAACATGTATATCACAATAGACATGTTACATGGAAACGATTATTAGTGCGTCACGATCTATTACAACTTTATCCCGTGTACATGATGTACGATCGACGGGGCAATCGCACAAAGTCATATCATTCCCACCGAGGTAGGAGAGTTAGGACTTGTGTGCGTGTATAACACATAAATAAATCTGAATGATAACACACAAGTATCTAATCAGGCAGTTGCACTCTCGTACGCATGCGTCACATATTTAATTTATTTTTTTGGTAAATATATATTTACCAAATACAAGCCAAGTTTACATCAAAACCACATAGTTATTGCGCGTTCTTTTGCAGGAAATCACGTTTAGCATTTTCAAGTCTCATAAGACATTCGCAACCTCATGCATGTCAGTTATTACACTCTATGATCACGTTTCGTACGTTAAAAATAAATATTCATTTAAATATATTATTTTTCATGTTAGTTTTCCATCAAGCATCAACTTTACCATCCGATTCGCATCTAACAACATAAATCAAGTTACTTTATCATATATCTAGCATGGCTTGACTGTTAGAACCCTAGATCTAACATACGACGTCATAAAATAGGATTCATTTAAAATATTTCACCTAGAGCTTGCGACTTTATCGCGTATCCATCATAGATCTAACATCATCCAACATCTAGAACATGATTCATGCATAAAAATCACATATTTGTCAACATGCAAGATATCATCATATCATCATGAAAGGAACATAGATCTAGCATAAAGATGAAAACTTGATGACTTTTAAGCAAAAACAAAGCAAAGAAACACACACCGAATGATCAAGAATGATTTTTATGATGATTTGGAGCTTAGATTCACCGAAAAACTTAGAGGATCTTGATATATGATAATAGTAAGTATTGGGAAAGAATATAGTGGCTGTAGGAGAAGCTTATGGTGCAAGAAATGAGAGCATTTGCGGCTAACAACATTTATAGCTGAATGTTAGGGTTTTACCTTTCTGGAGCATTCGCAGACTGCTAATGGGTTCACCAGCAAACTCGTTGGTCCGCGAACCGCCCTAGTTAGCCTCTCCGGTTGACTTTTGTTGACCGGGTCTAGTTTTGTCTGTTTCAGTCCATTTTTCTATGTTTTCTCCCATTTTTATCATATCAAATCCACTTAAATCAAGTATTAACATGCCACATATCATATCAGACCATATATTTAAAATTACGTAACAGTTTCGCACATACTTCCAAACATGAATCAGTTTTCAATTAATCACCAATGTTTCGAGACTCCAACTTGTGTGTGATGTTTATAAAGTGTTTTAAGGCTACTAGACTCTTCTAATACCTTAATTGACATACTACGCCTATATACGCATTTCTTGGTTTTGCCGGTTTTATCAGTTTTATCCGTTTTAAGACTCGGGTCCCACCCGAAGGCCAGAATGTTGCACAACATGAAGAATCGATTTGAATAGAAGGAACTAGGGTTTGAGAAAAAAACTAAGAAGATGTACTTACTTGAAGTTCAAGACTCGTTTCTTTGGGTTGAAATCATGATTAAGGATGTTCCAGGCTCGTTTCTTTTGGAGGGATTTTGAGGATTTTAGGAGAAGTCAAGTTTAGGTTAATAGTTTGAGAGGTTATTTTATTTTTATTATGGCGCTCAAGTTAGTTTTTAAGATACAAATTTAGTGGCATATAGTAAAAGTCACAAAACTGTATGTTAGGTAATGTGGCAGAATGAAAGTGCCAATAAAACCCTATATTAGTGGCATAAAACCTAAATACCACTAACATTATGGTTAAACAAATGTATCATACAAAATGTGCCACTAAAACCCTCTATTAGTGGCACAAAAGGTAAATGCCACTAAAAGTTTTTGCTACTAATGGCAATTTTTTAGTGTATCCAAAAGGTATGGGGTTGTTCCGAATATTTGTGCTCCATTGGAGCACTTTGTTCCCGTCAAAATTCAACCTATTTGTTTAGCAGGCACAAAGAAACCAAATCGCCACGGTGGACTCCCTGAAAACTCTATCACAATCAACATCTTGATCGCGTTTCCTCATACTCTCGATCATTGTGTTTAACATGATTGATTTTGTGATTGAATTTTGAATGTGAAAATACAAGAAAAAACTGAATGAATGTGTGTGTGAGTGATGCGTCGAAGAGGAAAGAAAAACGAGGGGAGAGAGAGATTTTGAGAAACCAACTACTGATTTCAAATAACTAGATAGATAGTTACACATAGGTCCCTACAATTTATACCATCATACTAACAGTAACCAACTAACACCGTTAGTTTAACCAACTAACTACCTAACGGTGTTAACCAACATACCTAACTTAGTGGTAGGAATTGACACAAACACAACATACGGGTTAGGCTACCTGACTAATACACACCCAATTGTTCACATGGCCTCCGACCCATAATAATATTTCTAGACCCAAAAAACATAAACTAATAATTTGACCCGAAACAATAAGACGACTTACTAACAATGACCCCATAATCGTTTTTTTGTTGAGTCACCATCATGCTTGCATTCTTCACTCTTCGGGTTCAAGGAGAACATAGTCTTCCTCATTAAACCTTGCGCCACCTTGCTCTTCTTCGGGTTCATACTCACTTGTTTCGACACGAGCTTGCATCACCACTTGACCATCAATCGGGCCATAACCAACGGGGAAGTCACTAACCGCGCCAACACATATTTTCGTCCATTTCAGTTTGCCTTGAGCGACCCGGGCTTCTTCCTCTCTCGCGATCCTTGCTTCATTTCTTTTTTCTTCTTCTTTGGCACGTTCAATCTCCAAGCTTTCTTCCTCCGAATACTTTACCCGATTCTTTGCCTTGTGGAAATAATATTCCAACAAATCCAAATATTTGACATAAGCCAAACGTATCTCTTTACCCATGCCAAATCCGAACCCCATATCATGCTTGATATATCCTCACAAACCATATCATATCCACCTTCCTTTTGAATCTTTAGGTAAAGATCCATCACATCAATTCTAGTACTATCACTCACGTAGGAGGGAAACAATCCTTCCAAAGGATTCTAAGAAAATCGTTCACGAACCATTTAACTAACTTCTCGAATTCAATATGGAACGAATATTTATGTTTCATGAAAAGATCTTGGACCTTTGATAATTCTAGAAAGTTGATGCAACTTTCAACACTACGATCATTAATCAAATTAATCGACTCACAGGGCATTGTAGTAGGTTCATGGCTATTTCGGTTCCAAATCTCCTTCCTTTTATCTTCATGAATTGCAAATGGCTCCTTCTCAACAAGCATGAGATATTCTTGTATCGCTTTCTCTGCTTTGACAAAATGTTCTTCTTTCCCAGTTTCAAACATAACCGAACCCAAATCATTTTCGTCGTCACCTTCTACCGAGATGTTCAACGTTTCTACCACCCCAATTTCGCATGTAGGCCTCCATCGCGTCTCGTTCTCGTTCAACTTCTAACTTTCAATCCAACCTCTCAGATTAGCGATGTAAGTACGCATCCTCAAGATCCACCAAAGCCTCTGGAATTTCAAAATTTCCTTTCCGCTTAATCATATGTTTAATAAAAAAAATTTCACCATTGAAAACGACTTCAAACCCCTGATGGGTTAATTAATCAAAACTCAAAGAATTCCTCGTGTGCTTTGGGACATAACACACGCATTGTATCGTACGAATGGAATTCTCTACAACCATCTTAAAATCTCCGAATCCATGGATGAATATGAAGTCATTATCCCCCTCGATAATGTCAACACCAAAAGTTCGTTTAAACCTTGTGAATAGTGATCTGTTTCCACACGTATGATGCTTCAATTTTGTGTCAACGTACCGCATATCACCCCATAGACTGCCCCCGATCCCATGGACTAAAAACTACGTCTCCTTAACGGGTTTAGGCAGATCAAAATATCTCGTCGGACAAAATAACGCTGCATGTCCAGATTCATCATAACAATCCTTGACATACCTCGGTGGTTTACGAAAACCTCTATGACTCGTAACCTTCTTTTTGTAGTAACCTTTCGCCCGTAAGGCATCCAGTATCCCTCTCGAATCTTCATCAGCCATCACCACTTTCTCATTCCCTTTAGAATTCAACGGTGACTTGCCAGACATCACTGCCGTTTCCTTCAACCGTGATTGCCCCTTGTCCTTATGCGATCGAAAAAACGAGCGAGGGCTTCGGCCCTCACAACTCGTTTTCGGTAATGCCGATCGAAGACACGCGCTTGTCCCCTCTTGCGGATCACAACCCGATCTCCAATTTTCCGCCTTATCCACTATGCCTTTGTCCTTCGTTGGTCCCTGCGAATCCTGCAAACCTTTGGCTCTGATGCCACTAAAAATCCATCACGATCAACATCTTGATCGCATTTCCTCATCCTCTCAATCATTGTCTTTAACATGATTGATTTTGTGATTAAATTTTGAATGTGAAAATACAAGAAAAAACTGAATGAGTGTGTGTGTGTGAGTAATGCATCGAACAGGAAAGAAAAACGAGGGGAGAGAGAGATTTTCAGAAACCAACTACTGATTTCAAATGTTTAGATAGATATAGTTACACATAGGTCCTTATAATTTATACCATCATACTAACGGTAACCAACTAACACCATTAAACTAACTAACTAATGGTGTTAACAAACATAACTAACTTAGTGGTAGGGACTTGGCATAAGCACAGCATACGGGTTGGGCTACCCGACTAATACACACCCAATTGTTCACATGGCCTCCGGCCCATAATAATATTTCTAGACCCAATAAACATAAACTTATAATTTGACCCGAAACAATAAAATAACTTACTAACAATCACCCCATAATCGTTTTGTTGTTGAGTCACCATTATGCTTGCATTCTTCAATCTTCGGGTTCAAGGATAACATATTCCTCCTCATCAAACCTTGCGCCACCTTGCTCTTCTTCGGGTTTATCTTCACTTGCTTCGACACGAGCTTACATCACCACTTGACCACCAATCGGACCACAACCAACGGGGAAGTTACGAACCGCGCCAACACATGTTTTCTTTCAATTCGGTTTGCCTTGAGCAATTCGAGCTTCTTCCTCTCTCGCGATCCTCGCTTCATTTCTTTTTTCTTCTTCTGTGGCACGTTCAATCTCCAACCTTTCTTTCTCCGAATACTTGACCCGATTGTTTGCCTCATGGTAGTAATATTCCAACAAATCCAAATATGTGACATAAGCCAAACGAATCTCTTTACCCATGCCAAATCCGTACCCCGTATCATGACCAACTTTGTTCCATGCTTGATATATCCTCACAAACCATATCATATCCACCTTCCTTTTGAATCTTTAGGTAAAGATCCATCACATCAATTCTAGTACCATCACTCAACGTAGGAGGGAAACAATCCTTCTAAAGGACTCTAAGAAAATCCTTCACGAACCATTTAACTAACTTCTCGAATTCAATATGGAACGAATATTTATGTTTCATGAAAACATCATGAACCTTTAATAATTCTAGAAAGTTGATGCAACTTTCAACACTACGATCATTAATCAAATCAATCGACTCACTGGGCATTGTAGTAGGTTCATGGCTAATTCGGTTCTAAATCTCCTTCCTTGTATCTTCATGAATTGCAAATGGATCATTCTCAACAAGCATGAGATATTTTTGTATCGCTTTCTTTTCTTTGACAAAATGTTCTTCTTTTCCACTTTCAAACATAACCGAACCTAAATCATTTTCGTCGCCACCTTCAACCAAGATGTTCAATGTTTCTTCATCTTCGGTCTCTTGAACGTTTCTATCACCCCAATTTCGCATGTAGGCCTCCATCGCGTCTCGTTCTAGTTCAACTTCTAACTTTTCATCCAACCTCCCAAACTAGCGATGTAAGTACGCATCCTCTAGATCCACCAATGCCTCCATACGTATTGGAATTTCAAAATTTCCTTTCATCTTAATCAGACGTTCAATAAAACATTTATCACCATTGAAAACGACTTCATACCTGTTGAGGGTGTATTTTCAGGATGC
>JBCNJP010000012.1:72078515-72111322 GCA_039602395.1 Deinandra increscens subsp. villosa | reverse complement strand
TTGGTAGTGCTTCTGTTGTACCAACCCAGGGAATTAGAAACAAGGGTTGTGGTACTGATAAGCGATTGATTGGACCTGGTGAGAAACCAGTTAAGACATTTAAAAAAGGACCGAGATTTTGCAAAAAAAATGTAATAAACTTGTGTACGGACACGATTCATGAAACCGTGACAAGGTTCGACGTGCTGCTGAGTTGGCTGCTACTTCTTCCACCAATTGTTCTTCTACTATTGTTGGTAATGCTGGTAGCTCTGCTAGTGCTGTTAATAATCCTGATGAACCGGTAGCTGTCCCACATGTTGAGCTCCCAAACTCATCTGCTACACGACGTCAACCATTTCGTTCAGCTAGACGTGCTCGTATAACAAACGATGGATCCCCTGCTCTCTCACCTTCTTTCTGATTTCTATACGTTTTGACTTATGTTTACTCTTGACATCCGTTGAATTTTATTACATTACTTATTTTTTGTTTGAACTTTGTATGATTTCCTTGATACTCTGGTTAATATCTGATGAATAATTCTTAAATTGTCTATGTCCCTTTTTTATGATGGCTTTGATATTATGGTTTATAAACATAATTTTGTAATTTGCATTGTTTTAGTTTATTTTTTTAAATAGTGCACATGTGCACTAAAATACCTTTTAATTTAAAATCAACTCTGCCCACATGTTATTGTTTGTACACGTACTTTTAACTACCCCCAAATATGCTACATCTTTTATACTAAAAAATTATACATCTATACAGATTATTTCACAAACTTAAACACAACCATACACATGTACACTATTATCCCTTTTGTCTTTATGCAATACACTACATCCGCTTAATTCCAACTGAAACTAAACATTACACATATTGTGTAATGCACTGATCATGCATGTTATTTCACACACACATATATATATATATATATATATATATATATATATCGTTAATACTGTTATGTTTTTTTATTTAACTCCGTACATTCACAAACATACCAGTGCACAAGTGCACTAAAACATAATATACATTAAATATTCACCCACCTATATTATATGCTACTAAAACTCAAAAGTTGTTTAACAAACATACCAACATACACATCAATTTTATAATAACCCATGACCACCAATCCATACATTCCAGTGCACAAGTGCACTTAAACATCAAAATCATACATTGTTCAGCAACCATTGTGTATACTGACAAATATGTAATAAAGGTACTTCCAACAACTACTAGAACATAATCCAAGTTAAACATATGTAAAAATATGACCCTTGTTAACTATATATAAAATCAGTGCTGTTTTTTTAACCCTACATTGTACAACCATCCTTCATCATCGTGCATCAGCCGGCAGATTGAACGTACGTGCTTTCCATGTACTATTGATTTTGTTGTTCCAGTTGTCTTACCTTCTCCACCATCATGCTTTGCTTCAGCTTCCTTTCTTAACCCTTCCAAATCCTTTTCAATTTTTCATACTCGCTTTCCAGCCTTTTTCAGAAACTCCACATCTTTATCTGCATCTTTCTTGCTTTTTCCTGCATGTTATGTCAGCCTCGTGTTCATGATCTCTGCTTCCTTCAATACATAGTCGTGGTGCTTGTTTGTTGATGTGATCATCAGCTTTGTGGCATACCTCATACGGAGGTTATTCACTTGCGATTCTTGTTTTTCATTTTCATCACTGAACCCGCAATCGAACTTCTTTTTTTCTTCCTCTATACATTTCCATATGTCTCATCGCAAATAGCCCACAATCTATGTAGTTGTTCTTTGTTTCCCGCCTCAGATCCAACCTTCTTGGTGTTGCCAATTCCATTACAACAGCCTTAGGGTGCTTTACACTTCGCAAATAACTGCATATTATATCCTTCTGCAAAATATAATTGGTCATTTATACACGAGTTGCATATACTACACATGTGTAATAATTAACATTTATACTACAAACATTATATCCCATTCTGACCTCACACTCGTTTATACCTAAAATATATATATATATACGGTTGACTTACTACTTTGAATGGTGTTCCTTTCGTTTTGAAAGCATTCGAATCTTTCATAACGATTGGTGTTTCGTCTTTGTGCATGTTGTCAATCACTGCGATTCCAGGCGCGTCCAGATCAAAGCACACCAAATAAAAATGGTGATTCTCCAACATTGGTACAACAATTGTGTCGAACGATCATAGATCCATCAGATCTTTATTCCATACAAGCACATGTTTTAGATTCTTTGCAAACTTCTCCATCCTTTCTTTCTTTGTACTATTGGTTTTAACCATCCATTCGATCTGAAACATCAATATGAATTCAAGAAATAACATTACACATGTGTAATATAACTAGATTTGTAACATAATATCAACTAATAACTGTGTAAAATAGTTATATATATTATAACTGTTGTTGTGTAACAATATAGATGCGTTGGTGCATATTTTGTTGTCCTGATCTCCTCAATGTTTTGTACTGCAGCCCAGCAATTTACCACCTCTGTAAAAACTTCTTTTCCTGGCGCTAAAGTTGCTAAAAGGAACGGTTTTGTTTCCACGCCTGATTCAATCCCAAAAAAAATCTTGACTACATATCAGAGTAAAAGAAAAAAACATCAACACACCAAATATTATAATTGACTACAAAAAAGTACAAGTTAAAACATATAAAACATCACATAAATATGAACACATGTGTTAACATCCCACCATGTTACACTTGTGCATTAATTACTTTCTATTAAATTAATGCACATGTGTAATATACCACATGTGTAATATAAACTGTCCTATGTTGTAACACCTTCGCACAATTTTGTCTATTATGGTACACATGTGCATTGATCATAAATTTTAAATACTAGGTTACTTACGTGAACGCGTTTGTGATATTACAACTGGTGATATTACAACTGCTGCTTCGGTACTTTTATGATCCCTATTTGTGTCATCACCCTTCGTGCTTTCAGAACCTTCAGATTTTTTATCAGTATCTTGAATAGATTTGTGTTCATCCTGCACGGTCTTTCCCACGTTCTTTGTATATAATTCCAGCAATGCATCCTTTTCAACATCGTCGGCTTCTTCCTTCTCCTTTTCCTTTCTGGTTCCCTTTTTCCCATCCTCCACGAATGTCATTATATACTGCCATACAATACGCTCTTCCTCGTTCATAGGGGTGTTGATCTCAACCGGTTTCCTTTCATATTTCACGTTTTTTATTTGATCCCCCCCCCCCCCACATTGCCATTCTTGCTGTCAACTGGTGATATCACAACTGCTGCTTCGGTACTTTTATGATCCCTATCTGTGTCATCACCCTTCGTGCTTTCAGAACCTTCAGTTTGTTTATCAGTATCTTGAATAGATTTGTGTTCATCCTGCACGGTCTTTCCCACGTTCTTTGTATATAATTCCAGCAATGCATCTTTTTCAACATCGTTGAAAGCGAGCTCCCCCTCGTCTGATTACTGTGTGCTTTGTGACAGATCTACACCAAGATCAAATGATGGCATCGAATTGTCACGTTTCATCCTACTATAATTTTTCCCCCTCTGAATTTTCTTTTTACAGCTTGCAGATTGTGTTCAATATCCCCAGTATCTTTGTTTTCTTTCTCTTTTTGATTAAACTCCACGACTATTTTATAATGTGACTTGTATTGCTCTATGTACATAATTAGCTCGTCGTTGTTTGGAAATAACGACCATGCGTCCTTTAAAGCCTCTTCTATTACCTTTTTATGTTGTTGCATCGGGACAAACAACCCTGCCAACCCATCGATATGATCCTGATGTATGCAAAATGTGTGTTATCGTCATCATAATTATATGATTTATTTTGTGCACTTTCATAATATAGTATTTTTACACATGTGCACTTTTATATAATCGTATTATTACACATGTGCACAAATCATTTATATCATATGTATTAATGTAACATTTGCATAATTCAATTATACATTCAACATAACATGAAAACATTATGTACACTTTACAGAAAAATTTTATATAAACAAGTGTGCACATAATTTTTTACTCATGTGTTTTTTGTTACACATATGCACTAATCATCATTTCATAAATTTTTATACATGTGTAATATATAACCATCTATTACACTACCCGAAAGTACTACGGTTGAATTTTTACCTTCAAATTCATTTTTTCTGTGACCTTTTTGTGCTTTATTATTACATTCACCTCCCCTCCTTTTGATATTTCCAGATCGCTCTCATCTCCTTCATTGTCAACATATGTATCTCTCAACTGTCCCAGTCCAAACCCACCGTTTTCAATTTTATAATCCTCCCTTATCTTCAATGTATCTGATGTCCAGAACGTGAGAGGGCTCGTGTTTCGTTCAACGTTTATGATTGGGCACGTTATGCTATCCACGTATACCAACTACACATGTGTTTAAAACATTTACTATTATTAATTTTTTATAACGTCCATGTTATAGAAAAACCGAACATGTAAACAAGGGAATTAACTAAGGGAAATAGTGTATAAAACACGTACCGTTAATAGTGCTAGTGGCCCCGTGAATCTTGGTCCGCCGCCACCACTCACCCATGTATCCTTGCATCTTTTAAGTGCATCCTTTACATATTTATTCCAATTTATATTATTCAGATTTCTTTCGTCTTAAATGGATGACACAAAATCGAGCTTCATATACTCGTTGCTTCCAGACTCGGCCATCACGCTTGAAAACAATGCTATGAAGTCTATTTTGAAGAATATACCAGGATTATCAGCATCCTCCCTCATCTTGCTTACAACTTCAGCACGTGTCACGTATGATTGTCCGTATCGTGATTTCCACGCTTTAGCAATTGCGCCCAATTTCTTTTGTGATGTCACCTCAAGAACAGTACCTTCATCTTTCAGGCCAAACAATGTTTCAATCTTCTCTTTATCTATCAACAACCTAATCTTACCCAAATTGATTTCCATACTTTTGGGGTTGAATCTGTCAACTACAAAGTATGCAATCTTTGATGGTATTCCATCCATTCTGAACTTCAACATTCTCCCCAATCCCATCTCTCTAACCGATTCACGTTGCTTCTTTAATAGTTTTGCAACCGCCTTACATAACTGTGTTGGTGTTGATCTCGTCCTCAATCCTTCACCCTTTTTAACAACACCCTTCTGACCTTCTTTCTTTGGTCGAGATGCTTTATCTGGTTCAGCTCCTTTCTTCGGTTGAGGACTTTTCCTTGGTTTTTTTTGCCAACATCTTCTTTCTTTTGACCCCAATAGTCTTCTTTCTTTTGACCCCAACAGTTTTTTCTGTTTTGATATCTTTAAACCATCCAATATGTTAATATAACAAATGTGACTGACTTTTATATTAAAATTTTATTACGTTGATCATTATTACATTTGTGTAATAATCAGTATTACACTTGTGTAACAATACTGTTATTATTTTTTCATCGTTATTTCGTGTTTGTAATGACCAACAAGAAAAAAATAAAAATAATACTTTATGTTGTAAACATGATAAAAAAAACATATGAAATTGTATTACATTGATCATTATTACAGTACACTTGTGTAATAATCATTATTACACTTGTGTAATAATCATAATTTTTATTACACATGTTCACTGTTTTTTACTTCCCTCCATATTCAATATAATTATTTGTGTTTTGTTTTTTACATGATACAAACAACATTGTATAACAAGAAAAAAAATGAATACTTGATAAACTTCACATGATCAAAACTTATGTGTAATCAATTTACCTTTAATAACATTCTCGATTATGATCTTTTCCGGATCATACTCTTCATTTTTTTTATTTCTCCCTCTTAATTTCATTGTGTGCTCAAACGTACCTTCTTTAATATCCTTCAAACCATCTGCAATACCAACAATTCAATTCTATTGTAATTTATCGCTTATGTGACATAACATAATGCACATGTGTACTGATATTGGTTTCATACATATCTTTATGTTTTTAATTAAAATGTACCTTCACCTTGCACATTCACATCCACCAGGTTTTGTGTTCTGCATTCTAACTTGTAATCTGAAACAATATTGAAAAGAACAAATCATATAGCATGCCTTACTTCATGAATCATGTCTAATATGTTATCGTAATTATTGTTATTAATCAAACTGTTACCATCTGTGTTATCTTCAGATTCGGTGTCTTCGGAACTGTCATTCTCAATCTTATCTCTACTTTCATTACCTGACCGTCCAGATTCGCCACTGTCATCCGACCCGTCATTTTCGCTTCCGTCGTCCTTACTGCTTTTTCCGTCATCTTCTCCATCGCCTCTTCCAGATCCATTACCAGTTGTGTCACTGTCTTTTGTTTTGTTATTTGAATCCCTGTCATCCATTTGTTTTTCTTCATTATCGTTCTTTTCTGAATCTTTTTTTGTTGCCCTTGATTTGTCTTTTTCTGGATTGTATACACTCTTAAATCGTTTTGCTGTCATTTGTTTGTGATCACCATTTTAGTTCGCATAATGTAATTTATAACACTGTTTTTGCGTTAATCTAACCTGTGATTGGTTGATGTTCTTCATCGCTAGCTTCTATAATATCCGGATCGGATGGTTTGTTTGTATATTTTGAATTAAAATGGTAAGCAATCCTTGAACTCTTCCTTCCTGTTGATAAACACAACATACATGTAAACATTATGTGACATCAGGCATTATTAATAGTTTGTGTTTTACAAAAAAAAATAGCTTACTCGTTTTGAAGTCTTCCTGTTCCTAAAACACACAAAATTTTGGTTATGTATACCAGCATAAACATTTCAAAATTTTGTTATGTTTTAATTTTAGTTTTAATACACATGTGCACTAATTGTTTTATACATGATTTGTTTCATTTTTGTGCTTTGCTAAACATGTGCACTAATGATTTACACATGCACTAATATTGTATGATCATTCTTGACAGTGTCATGTTTTTTTTCTTTACACTTGTGCACCAAAATTTTACATATATTGACATATTCTACCTAAATAAAACATTTCATTACACATGTGCACAAATGTATGACACACATATGAAACAATGAATTACACATATGCATTAATAATTGTTTCTGATTTTTTATAACTCAGGTTTTCATTACACTTGTGGGACTAAAAAATTAAAGATTTGTATATATACTAGTCTTTTAGACTGACTTATTACACCTGTGTACTTTTATTGTACACATTTTCACTGATGTTGAGTTAGCACATCTTTCATCATATTTTTTATTACATTTGTGCTCTGTTCCTGATCTAAACTCTTTCATCATCATTCTGAAATTTGTATTCTGTATATATATCTGTTTTGTTACACTTGTGCACTAATATTGAATGTGCACACTTTGTAAATTATATTACCGTTAGTGAAATTTCGTACGGTTATTTACTTTTCTCATGTTGACATCATATGAATTCAACACCGAATTTCACTGGTATTCTACAATTTATACTGTATGTATACACTGACTCGCAAGTTCGAATAGATATATTTGTTTGTCGTAGTTGTTACGTTTGTTTCCGAATGCATTTTTTCCAGTTAAAATCGACAAGCATTTATAATTTATGTTACCTTCTTCATCGAACATACTTGTTACGGATTCAGACGTCCGATTGAGCGTACTTTCCGGCTACGCGATCGGTTTTTTTGTTGAGCTTCGTGTTCGTCGTCTGGAGAAGG
Organism: Deinandra increscens subsp. villosa; assembly: GCA_039602395.1. Taxonomy (NCBI): domain Eukaryota; kingdom Viridiplantae; phylum Streptophyta; class Magnoliopsida; order Asterales; family Asteraceae; genus Deinandra; species Deinandra increscens. The sequence goes on along the minus strand of JBCNJP010000012.1, from coordinate 72,103,619 downwards.
AAGAGGCGGTTAGGGCTTTTTTAGTGAATGTTTTATTTTTATCTTAGTAATTTTAATTAAATGTTAGTATTCAAAAGTTAAATGATAAAAAATAAAAATAATTAAAAAAAAAAGTTAATCCTAAACAACTTGTTTAAGACCATACTCTCCAAAAACATCTAAAAAATATCATTTTTTCTCTCTTCTAATGTTATTCTCCTATTAGTTAAAAAAGTTAATCCTCAAAACTTAGTGTAAGATCGTACCCCTACCTTACAAGTGAAAACCAGCGGTTCTATATGTAATGTGTATGTCATTGTGACGTAACATGTGATAAAAGAAAAGAAGCTTCGGCCGGCCATTTGTGTATAACCAGAAGGTTTCCATGTGGCTAAAAGTCAGCACATGCATCCTGACTTGAATGCATAAAATTACAAAAAGTTGAAAACAAATATAACATAATAAATAACAATTTTATAAAATCTGCATATCAAACAGATAATTTTGCGGAAGAGTTAAACATATGGATGGTCTCTCAGGTTACACTCATTACACTTTCAGTCCCTATAGCTTTCAGAAACTATATTATTATTTCATTCTAGAGTCACTTTATTTAGTCTTAGTATTTTATTTATTAAAAAGTAACAAGAACAAGAGGGTGTTAAAACGTAATTTTCTGTCAAGGGAGTATCAAGATTTTAAATAAGTTTATGTCCTTGTTTCATTTTGGTGCTTTATTGGCTAAAAAAGTTAATGTTTGTAGCTTGACTTTACATGCATATTTTGGATCAATATATGATATTTAATAATTAGTATGCTAATTTTCTTTTTATGAAAGTGACAATAAAAATAAATATGGTTGGTAAAATAATGATTTAAGAACAAAAACATAAAATAATAATAAAGTTTATGAAATATAGAATTTATGATACTTGTATGAAACTTAAAAAGTAAGTATTATTTTGTATAAACTCATTACTATCTATGTTAAAACCTAACATTTTAGCCACAGTTAGTGTTTTGTTTTATTTCCCGACCAACAATATGGTTTGCTATGCACATACTTTTAAAAAAAAAAAGTTCAGTGCTTATAACGTTAGCGTGGCGTTTTGGACAGCTCTTTGTCCCCGAGATGACCCAGGTTTGATCTAGTGGCGTAACTTTTAAGGGGCGGGAGGGGGCGTCCTACCCCCCGGAATTCTTTTTGCGATGTAGGGGGTATATAATATTCGTGTAGAAAATTTCGATATACTCCGGTTTCGACCCCCATTTACCCAATAATTGGCATTAAGGGAAAAAAAAATTAGATCCCGACCCCCCACTTGATATTTTCAAGCTTCGCCACTGGTTTGATCCTCAACCTAGCCCTATACTTCTCTTTTTCTTGTAAAAAATATCAGTTTTTAGATAAAGCGCCACCTTAGTTAAAAAAGACCCGGTTTGTGTGGCACTTATGCATCTCGATCCCCCTCTAACCTCTTATGCATTTTCCTTTTTGGTTTTTACTTTTTGGCTATTATTAAGCTTCTTTCGCTTTAGTTTTAGGTTAGTTTATCGTCTTTATGCTTTCAAATCCATAGTTATTTAGAAGGACTTTTATGTTCAGCGGTCCGACTCACGAACTCATCACGTGGGGAAACAACCCTAGTAACTATCAAAGGACATGTAGGCTATGTAACTAGCCCACTAGTATCTAATAAAATACATAATTACTTCTTGATTGTCTTTGAATCGAATATCACATGGGATTAAAGACACAATTGACTATGTAAAGAACCAATGGCCTTGTTTTACATTTAATTATCAACTCTATAAAAATGTATATAATTTACAAATCATGAGTAGCTTCCACAAGCACAAAACTTCTATAAATCTTGCTATCTTGCACCTACCAAATTATCAAACTCCTTAATAACGAACTCTGTATGGGAAATTTTCCCAACTCATGCTCTAAAACTTATACACAAATCACAACAGGATTACAGTTTTTAAAAAATTCTTGATTCACCTACCTAAGCATGTCATTGGCTTGCAATTGCAGCCCACTCAACACCGGTGAAATGCTAAAAGTAGTACCATCTCCGGTGAACGAAGGGTGGCCGAGGGGAGTCGGCCTATCGGGAATCGCAGGCACTTCGATATCACCTTCCAACATCTTCAAAGCATCCATAATTGTAGGCCTTAAAGCCACCATTACATGAGCACACAAAATTCCCACAAGGACAAATCTTTCCATAATCCCTTTAGGGTTCATAGCCTCATTACCCGAATCATGTCTCAATAAACATGGATCGAAAACTTGTCCGATTTTCCCTTCTTTTATAAGTGACCAAGCCCAATCAGTAATCAAAAACCCTCGAGGGGAATCTGTGGAAGACAAGTCGAGAGCCTTTCTCCCACACATAATCTCCAGAATCACGACTCCAAAACTATAAACATCACTTTTTTCAGTCAGCTGACCGTAAAGCGCATATTCAGGGGCTAAATACCCATGAGTCCCGGCCACTCTTGTAGTGAGATGAGATTGACCTTCTCTACTTTGCTTGGCTAACCCGAAATCCGCCACTCTGGCTCCCATTTTCGCGTCTAGAAGTATATTCGTCGCTTTGATATCTCTATGATAGATAGCAGGTTTCACTCCATAGTGAAGATAAGCTAAACCTTTTGCTACGTCTAAAATTATGTTCTTTCTTTGAGGCCATGTTAATGGTGGTTTTCTAGTTGTTGATGGAAACAAATGGTCATCAAGATTCCCACTCGACATGTACTCATAAACAAGGTACCTTTGATCATCTCTTTGCTCGTAATCTTCATCTTCACCATGAATACAACATCCTTTTAGCGGAACAAGATTTCTATGCCTCAAATTGCTAATGATCTCAACTTCATTACAAAAGTCATCATTCCCTTCGAATTCCGATTCGATAATCTTCTTAACCGCAACCACTGAACCGTCAGGTAACACGCCCTTATAAACGACCCCAAATCCACCTCTACCTATGAAATTTTTCGGCGAAAAGTTATCAGTAGCCTTTTCGAGCTCTGGCAGGCTAAACCATATAGAACCCGTATTCGGCCGCCTTCTTAGCCTACCCGATTCGAATTCATCCATACCCGATTCGTCAATTTTGTCCCTTTTCCTCTTTCTATCCCACCAACAGTATAATCCCACACAACAAGAAGTTACAACAATAGCAACAAGTCCTCCAATCAATCCAAATATCAAAGGGGAACGACTAGTTCTATGCGATTTAGGTAAAATGGTAATCCCAAAAGGACAAGATACAGCACCATCACTTTCAGGCCCAAACTGATTAGCAATACCAGCAGCATAAAGAACAGCAAAGTAAAAACAATTATTTGAATGAGAAGTGTTACCATCGATAGAATTCAGGTCCTTATGAACACTTAACCCTGCATCAACACAATTAGCACAAGCAGTAAGATCAGTGAGATCATTTCTACACGAGGAATCAAGCAGCGTGTTATTCCCCAATTTGTTGTGCCAATCTTGGAGGTTCTGAATTGCAGCACAGGTGTTCGACGAAATGACAAACTGAAGAGGGTCAAAACAAAAGGTTCCAAGATTGTCTGGCAGCGAAAGAGAGCTGAGTTTCCTGTCAAAATCCGATAGACAAGACGTGGATGTTGCAAGATCAGGGAGATTGAATTGAGAGGTTGATTTGAGGCGTTGTGCTAAGCTGATTCCGTACACACTAAGCAACGTTTGACAACAGCTGGTGGAATTGGCAGGGGGTTTTGTGGAGTCGCCGGAGTTGCGGCAGTCGGCGGTCGGCCACCGGATTCGAAGCACGTAGTCGAAATTCATGGGGCAAGAAGTCGAATTGGCGGGGGGTTGGGATTGAACTGGAGATGAAAACGAGAAGAGTATGGTGAGGAGGGCGGCAGTTGCGAGAAGATGCATGTTGGAATTCAGTAAATTGAATAATAGAATCTGAGAGGAAAAAAGAGGGGAAATAGAATCGAAATTGGGGATTTCATAGATGGTGGCTGGGATGGATGATTAAGGAAACATCGAAGAAAAGATGGATGGCAATCTACGAATGGCGATGTTGACGTTGCCGAAACGATAGATTGATTGATTAGCAGTCAAAGGTTATAGGATGACGATAATTAGAAGTTGGGTTGTTGGGTACACTAGAAGTCAATAACACCTCATCTATTGATATGGTTACATTCAATGTGATCAATTTGTAGCGGGTTTGGATTTTGAAGAGATAACTTGAAATCTTAGTAGGTAAATATTTCCGGTGGCTAGACCATGATAATGATCCGGGACATTCAGTTTAGGTTTGAACGTAAAACAGTTTTGGATATAGTAAGCTGGTTGCCTCCTGCGATCTTCTAGGGTGAGGGTGTCGCAATCCAATTTGCTAGTCTAGGTATTCTCTTTATCAGGGGCGCAGCTTTTAAGGGGTGGGAGGAGGCGCCCGACCCCCCGAAAATTTTTTTGCGATGTAACGGGTATATAATTTTTGTGTAGAAAATTTCGATATACTCCGGTTTCGACCCCCATTTACCCAAAAATTGACGTTAGGAAAAGAAAATTAGATCCCGACCCCACTTGATATTTTCAAGCTTCGCCACTGCTCTTTATATATATATACTAGTATTATGGCCGGCACGTTGCGGCCTGACCGTGACTTGATTTCGAATAAAATTCATGTTATTTGATATTTATTAGATATATTTAAGAATTTAAAAAAGTCACTAATGTCAACAACAAATTTAAGTTGTGACCAACTTTAACAACATACATAAAAAACTTGATTGAATATCTACTACGAGTAAAAAGAAATTACATTAGACTGAGACGATGCAAATTGTTAGATTTTACAGCGAAAGCTTACTTAACAAATATGTTAGTTTGATCATAATGTAGGAATTTGATACTTTGTATCGGTAAAAGGTTTTTTTTTTATGTGTTTTGAGTGTATGTGACATAATTTAGAACATATGAGAATATGGGTCCAATTTAAATAATGAGTAAATTACGGATTTAGTCCCTGTGGTTTGCACAAATTTCAGGTTTAGTCGCATTCCTCTCGTAAAAATTCGTTGGAACTCACGCCGAGGTCCAGAATATACATGGGAACGAGAAGATCAAATGCGCGAGAAATATCCACACCTCTTTGCCAATGCTGACAACCCTGGTGGTCAAGACTAAATTTCGGGACGAAATTTCTCTAACCGGGGGAGTATGTGACAACCCGTATTTTCCAGGTATATTTTAATATATTAATTATGTGCAATTAACTGAAATTCTATGTGCATTAGACTAATTTGATCAAATTAGATGCCTTTACGTGCGAACGTAGACAATCTAGGTCCGACAACAATTACCCGTAATGGAAATCAACCAAAGTTCCACCACTATTCAAAATGGAACTTCAATAACAAGAAAATTCATAAACAATGTTTTGTGAAATCTAAATATAAAATGACTAGTTTATATTTTCTAAACTTTTACGTTTGACAAACGTATTTCAAACACGTCCTTTATGCAAACGACCATTCTAGTCCAACAATACTTTGGTTTTAATTCTAAAACTTATTCAACTTCAAAACCATTTATTTTTCCTTCAAACTATTTAATTCCGTCAAACAAATTTCGTTATACATTTAAACGAAACCCGCTCACGTCGAGCAAACATTTTAATTCAAGTTTGAAGTACATCACTTATGCACAACAACATAAACACCAAATCATGACAAGTGACAATTCCATTTATCCGTAAACATCCGCAATAAACAATATTTTATTGTTACGATTACTCGTTTCACGTCAAAAAAATCCAATTTTCAATCCGGACATCGTTTTTGCGCAAACAAAGTATCATTGGACTCGTAGGACCAAACCGGACTCAACCCGACCCGACTCGAGACCCGGTTCGGCCCAGAAGGCCCAATGGGCCTACGGCCCAATTCCTTTTTCTTTTCTTTCTTTTTCTCGGCCCACAGGCCCGCCGGCCCATTCCCTCTTTTCTTTTCTTTCGGGCCGGAGCCCGTTCTTTTTTTTCTTTTTCTTCTCGGGCCGAAGCCCAATTCTCCTTCTCTTCTTCTTTCGGGCCGAAGCCCGTTTCCCCTTCCCTTTTCTCTCGGACCCGAGTTCAACACCCACCATCCACCTTTATTTTTTTTTGATTCCTCCCTTCTTTCTCTCTAGAACCGGTCCCAACCAAAACCAACTAAACCAACTTCTTGATTAGTTGTGTCACCATGATCCTAAACATAATGGTTGGCCAAGTACTAGACCAAAGCCAAGGACCCTTGGTTAATGGTTATAACCACTTACACAAGAGGCATGCTTGTTCCCCATGAGCAACCTACTCTTCTCCTTTGTCCCATCCTTTGGCCGGCCTACATACACCCCCACCATGCTCCTATGTTCCAAGTTTCAAGGCCACAAGTACAAAGGAACTCAAGAACTTGTAACCTCCTCCTTTCTCCTTCTTGTTTACGGTTCACACACAACCGAACCAACCCCCCCTTTTTCGGTTCCCTTGTGACCGAAACCTCACACCACCACCTAACCAACTCCTTTAAACACTTAAACCTTTCATTTCATTTCTCACAACTTCAAGAAACAAAAACACACTCTTTTCTCTCTCAACTCTCTCCCTCTCGGCTCTCTAAACACCACCGCTAACCACCACTATTCCACCATCAACCACCACTCATTCTAGTTCCTAAACACCCATCTAGTCAAGGTAATTCATCAACAACTTCTACTTCATCATTTTCTTTCATTATTCTTTCTAATCCTTCATAAACAAACCTTTCTAATCTTTGTTTTTTTTTCTTGTCAAAATCCATGACAAACTCTTGATCTCTCATCACCATTTCCTTCACATTTCAAGATCAAGGTTGGGTTTGGAGCTAAACTTGGAAGCTAGTTCAACAACCCATTAACGTCATTACCGATCCGGAAAGCTTTAAGTGAGGAGAACTTACTTTCTTTGATTATTTCTCACTAAATCTTTCATTTCTATATGTCACATGTCATGATTCATGATTAAGTCTTGATTTGGTTGTTGTATGACTTGCTAGCAAACGTAAATGTTAGTATGGTTATGTGTTTGTGATGGAAACTAGATATGTTAAAAAGATCATTTGACAAAGTATATAAATAACTTGCATTTTGTTAAAAGAAATCCCTTTAAATGACCAAGGTTGGAAAATATTGGTTCATGTATGTTAAATATAATTTGGAACACTTATCTTGGTGAGAAATGGACATACAAAGTGTTAAAAATCGAATTTTATGAAAAATATAAGTTTTATGAAAACTGGGAAGAGATGACACACATTCTGCGTGTCATAAATCTGCTGTCATCTGTGAACCATATGAACAAAAACACTGAACAGGGATGACACTTATTGCTGCGTGTCATAAAACTGCTGTCATGCAGAAAAATATATATTTTTCTAAACCTCCAAAACACTTGTATTTGACTCCAAACCAAAACCCAAGTTCACAAAAGGATGATTTTGAGTCATGAAGGTGTTTACCAAGGATTTAAACATGAAACTTCAAGAAAAATAGAACATGGAATTTTTATGACAAAGTTACCACTTATTTTTATGAAAAAAATTAAGTTTAAGACTTTTGACAAGTTGTGACCACTTAGGACTTGTAATGTATTTCTAGGGATGCCAAAGGTGTTTTACTAAACATACTAAATAATTCGAGAAGTCAAACACTTGGAAACAAAAGGGTTAAATATCTTAATTACGATGTTTCGATAAAAATTGCAAATTATTTCCAATTGAGAATTGGGTCTAGTTCAAAACATGAAACATGTTAGTTTTGACATATAAAAATACTTTATAAAGTTCGAATGAAGAAAAACATGTTTTATAAACAAACCGGACAAAAACTATAACTTTCGGTTACTCGAAAACGTCGGATTTCACAAGTTAAACTTCCAATAATTAATTTGGCAACTCAAAACCCTAAAACACATTAGGACAAGTCCACTAACAAATCCTAAGTATTAGAAAACTCAAAATGTCATAACATCGTCATAACAGTCAAACTGGCGAAGCCGGTTAACCACCGGACGAACCTACGCTTAATTTTACCAAAATATAACTTCGTATATTTGTGGAAACAATTATTCATATTAAAGGAAGATTATATTTATTAATCGAAAAGTCCAAAATCTTACAAATATTTAGTGAATTAAATATTTACGATTTTTCCTAACGTTTAATGAAAAATAATCCATATTATTCAATAATTATTTTTCAAACGTAATCATTATTTATTTATTCAGATAAATAATAAACTCCATCAACCCCAATACTATTTATTTGACAATAAATAAGTCCTAGGATTTCCATCACCTTCATTGGGTAATAACCAGTCGAGACTTAACCTTGAACATAGAGTGACGTATTCACTAACTCTAGATAGCCAAACCCTAATACGTCATAACATTACTTTGTAGACGTTGCTAGGCTAAGTTCAATCAAACATACCTGACATCCACCTTCAAACAAGTGAGTCTTCACGGCCCCTTTTCCATTTCTGTTTTCTAATTTGGGGGAGAATTTAATGAATGCATTTCAATTTCAAACTGTCTGATATTATGATAACTGTACGACGTAATGATTGCATGTTCTTTTCATATCCCCACACTTGTGTATTCATGTTGATTCATGTTATATGCCTAAGTCCCACTATTAATTGGATTCAATTAGTTCATTCGAAACGATAGCTTGTGAATAGATCTATTTGGGTTGACGACCCTACTCTAACTTGGTCGCTCCAGTCATGACTCCATGGTTATAGTCAAGGGGTACATTTGTTATTCTTGTCATTCGGTGTTCTTGGGGAAGAACATCAGGAGTGGGTAAACAGTTAGTTTTGAATTCAAGGTTCATGTTTGATCTTTACAACAACAGTGTTAACAAACTAATATCAAGACAAGCCAAACATTTTCCAAACATGTTTTCAAACAGTTCAGTGTCATTAAACCTGTGAAACTCACCAACAATTCTGTTGACTCTTTTTATTCTTGAATTCTCAGGTGATTAAAGACTGCAACTCCATGTTTTTCTGTTGTGATCCTGCTTGTCATATCATGGTCTGCCTGCTGTGTGTTCATGCATTTCATTTTGGAGATTTAGACGCATTACGCCTTAGGGTAGTTATGTTTATAAATCTCATGACTTGTCTTTTGGAAAACTTAACATGTAACCACTACTCTATTTCCGCTGCCACGTTTTAGATGTTTAATTTAAATGTTTGAAACTTACATTTTCAGAAGACAAATGGTTTAATTAAATGTTCATTAGACGTCATCATTCATAACCATGACCATGATGCCAAATCAGTCACATGCCCACATTTAGTCATTTTCTCGGGGTGTGACAGACGTGGTATCAGAGCCATGGTTATAGTGAATTAGGATGCATCGGTCTGCACCTAGTCTATAACCTAAGCTCTGCATCATTCATTTGTGTGTGTGTGTGCATTCATGCATTGCCTTGTATGTGTGCCAACTTGCAAACTAATGTGTTTCTTTTAGTTGATTGCCTTACATAGTATTAAATATATTATTGTTATAACTTGGAAATGTCACAGCATGGCAAACAAAGAGATAGTCGAGATACCTTCTGACTCCGAGCCAGAGCCAGACTACACTCCGTCTTCACCGGATTACGTGCCTAGGTCGCCGGAGTACACGCCATCTTCTCCTGTTCTCGAGACTGCTCCTGTGATTGCACCTCTTCCTGACTACTCGACGCAGCCGGACGCTACACAGGACAACTGGGATCCTATCACGTCAGACGACGAGTTCTACGAAGACGACCCCGAGGAGACTATTCCTGCTACATTCTACCCTCCTGTCGCAGTGATGTCTGTTCCTGACCCCATTGTCTCTGTTCCTGACCCTATTGTTTCTGTGTCTGACCCTCCTATGACTCATCCTCCTGCACGAGTTCTTGACCCTGCATCTACCCCTGCACCGTCTCATCGTCTCTACTGCTTCACTCCAGGTGGTCATAGGCTTAAGCATACACCTAGGAAATCCGTCATTCGCACTCGCCCTATGCCCACTGCCCCTGTTGATGAGCCTGCCCCAAAAAGGCAGTGCGTTTCCGAGCCACCCATTGTTTCATCTGTCCCTGTGCCACCGTTTGTTTCATCTGTTCATGAGGTAGGAGAGTCGTCTGCCTCAGCTGCTGCTCGTACTGCACCCATCTATGAGGGTATCCCTGTTCCACTTCCTGACCTTCTCTTCATTCAGTCACGTTTGTCTGGGCATGATGATGCCATTCGTCGAGTCATTGCTGAGCTTCGTGCATTGCTGTCTTATCATACCGTTCAGACCCTTGAGACACGCCTGACTTCTATTGAGGATCATGCCATTGCTACCGGACTTGCTATGGATTCACTGCACGCAAACTTCACTGATGTTTCTGATTCGACCACTACCATGATGCTGACTGTGGAGATGCTCCAAATGCGTATGCAGGCTATGGAGGATTCGATGAGGATATTCCAGACGTTTATGGCTTCACTCAGCCAGGTTGCCGGACTGTTCGTCATGCCGCCATTACCACCATTTCCCAGAGGCCCGTACTAGTGGTACTACCTAGTGATGCATTCGTGTCATGTTTAGTTAATGTATGAAAACTACGTTGTATTTTGGCAAATGGAGCTGCGCCTCCGACTTTTGAAACAGTTATGGTATGTTCGTACTAAAATTGTAATGTTTGTCATGATGTATGTTTTCGGATATTAATTAACTGTGGTTGTATTACTTTCATTGTAGCTTCTTATGGATGTATGGATGTTATGGTTGTTATGCATGTATGGTTGTTCATTATAGATATGTGGACTTTATATTGTTATACATATACATTGTCTAATTACATTTCTGGTTTACATTCGTGAATTAAGAAAAACATGTCTGGACGCCGAGGACGCCCGCCGCTTAACCGGAACAATCCACCTTCACCTGTACACATGAACGCTGAGCAAGTCGAGGCATTAGTTGCCCAACGTATTGCTGATGCCATCGCCGCTAATGAAGCGAATTGCGCCGCCGGAGGCCCTGGAGAAGGTGCTGCTGGTGGTAAGACCTTCGATAAATGTTGGAAACCCGAAAATTTAAATTCCCCCGAATTGTTTTCAAGGTTGTAATCTAACGTTTCAGGTGCCCGTGGATGTACCTATAAGGACTTCATGAGTTGTAAACCTATCAATTTCAAAGGTACCGAAGGTGCTGTAGGTCTCATTCGCTGGTTCGAAAAGACCGAATCTGTTTTCCGTATCAGTAACTGCCCCGACCACTCTAAGGTCAAATTTGCTGCTTGCACATTCATTGATGGTGCTCTCTCATGGTGGAATTCGCATGGCGAAACCGTCGGAACTGACCAAGCACACGCCATGCCTTGGGAAGAATTGAAACAACTGTTGAGAGATGAATACTGCCCACGGGAAGAACTTCAACGTTTAGAAGTTGAATTCTGGGGACTCACCATGAATGGGTCTGATATTGCTGGATACACCAAGAGATTCCATGAACTGGCTCATTTATGTTCTTCAATGGTGACACCACTATATAAGAAGATCGAGCGTTACATTTGGGGTTTAGCACCCAACATTCAAGGGAATGTGTTGTCTTCCAACCCTGCCACTCTGCAAGCCGCCGTTCGTTTGGCACATAGTCTGACCTATCAGGCTACGCGCCAAGGTGTCTCCTTTGCTAAGAAGATTTCTGATCAATCCAAACCTGTTGCTGATGTCTGTTCACCGTCTTCTTCGTCTGGAAAGAAGTTTGACCATAAACGCAAACGCGGTCACTCCGGTAAAAAAAAAAGAATTCTGAGAAGCAATCTGAGAAACAACCTGAAAAAGCCTCTGAACCAGTCAAAGCTTTTGTTGCTACTGCTTCCACTCAGGAACCAAAGAAATCTGGCTACACAGGGAATCAACCTTTGTGCCCAAAGTGTAACCTTCATCATACGCTGGATTGCAGTAATGTCTACTGCAACAACTGTAAAACCAAAGGTCACATTGCCAGAGACTGTCCATCCCGCACCTGCTATGGTTGTGGAGCTGTTGGACACATGAAGAACCAATGCCCAAAGAAGAATCAAGCTGTTGGAACTGCCCGTGGAAGAGCTTTTGTGATGTGGAGAAGCCCGACAGGACCCAAATACTGTCACCGGTACGTTCATCCTTAACAATAATTATGCCTCTGTTTTGTTTGATACCGGTGCGGAGAAAAGCTTTGTGTCTACCGATTTTTGCCCTTTACTTAAAAGCAATCCATGTGCCTTAGACACTAAGTACACCGTAGAACTAGCAGATGGTAGTCTAATTGAAACTGACAAGGTTTTCCAAGATTGTTCCCTACACCTTTCCGATCATCCGTTTAGCATTGACTTACTGCCCGTCGAATTGGGAAGTTTTGATGTCGTAATTGGCATGGACTGGTTATCAAAGAATCGCGCAGAAATCATCTGTCATCTTAAACAAGTCAAAATCCCGCTGGAAAATGGCGAAACTCTAACCCTCCAAGGGGAAAAGAGTGGAACCAAGCTAGATATCATATCCTGTATGAAGACACGCCGATATCTTCGTAAGGGTTATCATTCCATTCTAGCACACGTCGTTGGTAAAGAATCCAAGGAGAAAGCACTGAAGGATGTCCCAATCGCCTGTGATTTTCCTGAAGTATTTCCTGAAGACTTTCCAGGACTGCCGCCAGCCAGACAAGTAGAATTTCAAATCGATCTTGTTCCAGGTGCTGCTCCTGTAGCCCGTTCTCCCTATCGTCTCGCACCTTCTGAAATGCAGGAATTATCCAATCAGTTGCAAGAACTATTGGATAAAGGATTCATTCGACCCAGTTGCTCCCCTTGGGGTTCACCTGTTCTTTTCGTCAAAAAGAAGGATGGATCATTTCGCATGTGCATCGACTATCGCGAGCTAAACAAATTGACTGTGAAGAATCGTTATCCACTACCAAGGATCGACGACCTGTTCGATCAACTTCAAGGATCAAGCTATTATTCAAAGATCGACCTACGATCCGGATATCACCAGTTAAGAGTTCGTGAAGAAGATGTTGCCAAGACTGCTTTTAGAACCCGATATGGTCACTATGAGTTTCTAGTGATGCCATTTGGCTTAACAAACGCGCCCGCCGTATTCATGGACTTGATGAATCGTGTGTGTAAGCCATACTTAGACAAGTTTGTGATTGTGTTCATAGACGACATCTTGATCTACTCCCGTAGTAAAGAGGAACATGAGCAACACTTAAAACATATCTTGGAATTACTCAAGAATGAGAAGTTGTACGCGAAGTTCTCAAAGTGCGACTTCTGGCTTCGGGAAGTACAATTCTTGGGTCATGTTGTTAATGAGAAAGGAATTCATGTCGACCCTTCCAAGATTGAAGCAATTAAAGATTGGAGTGCACCCACTACTCCGACTGAAATTCGTCAGTTTTTAGGACTCGCTGGCTATTATCGAAGATTTATCGAGAACTTTTCAAAGATAGCCCAGCCTTTGACTGCTCTCACCCAGAAGGACAAGAAATTTGTCTGGGATTCTAAAGCCGAAATCGCCTTTCAGTTGTTGAAGCAAAAGTTGTGTGACGCACCCATTTTATCCTTGCCTGAAGGAACAAATGATTTTGTGGTATACTGTGACGCATCCCGTCAAGGCCTAGGATGTGTACTTATGCAACGAGACAAGGTCATTGCTTATGCCTCACGACAATTGAAAATACACGAAAGGAATTACTCGACTCACGACCTTGAGCTTGGAGCCGTTGTTTTCGCTCTGAAGATTTGGAGACATTACCTATACGGTACGAAGTGTACACTTTACACCGATCATAAGAGTCTTCAACATATATTCAATCAGAAAGAGTTGAACATGAGACAACGACGTTGGATTGAGTTACTAAACGATTATGATTGTGAAATCCGTTACCACCCAGGCAAAGCTAATGTTGTTGCCGACGCATTAAGCAGAAAGGACCGAGTGAAACCTCTCCGTGTTCGCGCTCTTACATTAACTATCCAATCCAATCTCACCTCTCTTGTCCGTGAAGCCCAAGTCGAAGCCCTCAAAGATGAAAATATCCCTAATGAAGGTTTACGTGGAATGGAAAAGCAATTAGTCAAGAAGTCGGATGAAGCTTATTACTTCATGGAAAGACTGTGGTTACCAAATTTCGGTTCAGTGAAGAAATTGGTCTTAGATGAAGCTCATAAGTCTAGATATTCAATCCACCCTGGTTCAGATAAGATGTACCATGGTTTGAAAGAGTTGTATTGGTGGCCTAACATGAAGGCTGAAGTCGCCACATACGTTGGTAAGTGTTTGACTTGCGCGAAGGTCAAAGCTGAAAATCAAAAACCTTCCGGTTTACTCGTTCAACCCATAATCCCAGAGTGGAAATGGGAAGGAATTTCCATGGACTTCATTACCAAGTTGCCAAAGACTCGAGCCAGAAACGATGCCATCTGGGTTATTGTCGACCGCCTAACCAAATCCGCTCACTTCCTGCCCATTCAGGAATCGTACACCACTGAACAACTTGCCAAAATTTACATGAAGGAAATTATATCTCGTCATGGAGTACCTATTTCTATTATCTCAGATCGAGATAGCCGTTTCACCGCCCGATTTTGGCAAACCCTTCAGAAAGCTTTGGGTACTCGCCTTGATATGAGTACAGCTTATCACCCCCAAACTGATGGCCAAAGTGAGAGAACTATCCAGACTCTTGAAGACATGCTTCGTGCTTGTATCATTGACTTTGGTAACAGTTGGGATGAACATCTACCATTAGCTGAGTTTTCTTATAACAACAGCTATCATACCAGTATTCAAGCCGCCCCCTTCGAAGCTTTGTACGGAAGAAAATGCCGTTCACCACTTTGTTGGACTGAAGTTGGTGACATCCAACTCACCGGTCCCGAACTGGTACATGAAACCTCCGAAAAGATCACTCAGATTCACAATCGATTGAGAGCTGCCCGCGATCGACAGAAGAGCTACGCTGATAATCGACGCAAACCATTGAAGTTCTTCAAAGGAGATCGTGTCATGCTTAAAGTAGCACCTTGGAAAGGTGTTATTCGTTTCGGTAAACGTGGAAAGCTTAACCCTCGCTACATTGGTCCTTTTAAAATCATCGAGGAAATTGGACCAGTAGCATACCGTCTTCAGTTACCCCCCGAACTGAGTAGAGTTCATGACGTGTTCCACGTCAGTAACTTGAAGAAGTGCTTGTCTGATGAATCTGTGGTCATTCCCCTGGATGAAATCGAGATTGACGATCGTTTACATTTCATTGAGACCCCTGCTGAAATCTGTGATCGTGAAATCAAGCGGTTAAAGAGAAGTCGCATTCCCCTCGTAAAAATTCGTTGGAACTCACGCCGAGGTCCAGAATATACATGGGAACGAGAAGATCAAATGCGCGAGAAATATCCACACCTCTTTGCCAATGCTGACAACCCTGGTGGTCAAGACTAAATTTCGGGACGAAATTTCTCTAACCGGGGGAGTATGTGACAACCCGTATTTTCCAGGTATATTTTAATATATTAATTATGTGCAATTAACTGAAATTCTATGTGCATTAGACTAATTTGATCAAATTAGATGCCTTTACGTGCGAACGTAGACAATCTAGGTCCGACAACAATTACCCGTAATGGAAATCAACCAAAGTTCCACCACTATTCAAAATGGAACTTCAATAACAAGAAAATTCATAAACAATGTTTTGTGAAATCTAAATATAAAATGACTAGTTTATATTTTCTAAACTTTTACGTTTGACAAACGTATTTCAAACACGTCGTTTATGCAAACGACCATTCTAGTCCAACAATACTTTGGTTTTAATTCTAAAACTTATTCAACTTCAAAACCATTTATTTTTCCTTCAAACTATTTAATTCCGTCAAACAAATTTCGTTATACATTTAAACGAAACCCGCTCACGTCGAGCAAACATTTTAATTCAAGTTTGAAGTACATCACTTATGCACAACAACATAAACACCAAATCATGACAAGTGACAATTCCATTTATCCGTAAACATCCGCAATAAACAATATTTTATTGTTACGATTACTCGTTTCACGTCAAAAAAATCCAATTTTCAATCCGGACATCGTTTTTGCGCAAACAAAGTATCATTGGACTCGTAGGACCAAACCGGACTCAACCCGACCCGACTCGAGACCCGGTTCGGCCCAGAAGGCCCAATGGGCCTACGGCCCAATTCCTTTTTCTTTTCTTTCTTTTTCTCGGCCCACAGGCCCGCCGGCCCATTCCCTCTTTTCTTTTCTTTCGGGCCGGAGCCCGTTCTTTTTTTTCTTTTTCTTCTCGGGCCGAAGCCCAATTCTCCTTCTCTTCTTCTTTCGGGCCGAAGCCCGTTTCCCCTTCCCTTTTCTCTCGGAACCGAGTTCAACACCCACCATCCACCTTTATTTTTTTTTTATTCCTCCCTTCTTTCTCTCTAGAACTGGTCCCAACCAAAACCAACTAAACCAACTTCTTGATTAGTTGTGTCACCATGATCCTAAACATAATGGTTGGCCAAGTACTAGACCAAAGCCAAGGACCCTTGGTTAATGGTTATAACCACTTACACAAGAGGCATGCTTGTTCCCCATGAGCAACCTACTCTTCTCCTTTGTCCCATCCTTTGGCCGGCCTACATACACCCCCACCATGCTCCTATGTTCCAAGTTTCAAGGCCACAAGTACAAAGGAACTCAAGAACTTGTAACCTCCTCCTTTCTCCTTCTTGTTTACGGTTCACACACAACCGAACCAACCCCCCCTTTTTCGGTTCCCTTGTGACCGAAACCTCACACCACCACCTAACCAACTCCTTTAAACACTTAAACCTTTCATTTCATTTCTCACAACTTCAAGAAACAAAAACACACTCTTTTCTCTCTCAACTCTCTCCCTCTCGGCTCTCTAAACACCACCGCCAACCACCACTATTCCACCATCAACCACCACTCATTCTAGTTCCTAAACACCCATCTAGTCAAGGTAATTCATCAACAACTTCTACTTCATCATTTTCTTTCATTATTCTTTCTAATCCTTCATAAACAAACCTTTCTAATCTTTGTTTTTTTTTCTTGTCAAAATCCATGACAAACTCTTGATCTCTCATCACCATTTCCTTCACATTTCAAGATCAAGGTTGGGTTTGGAGCTAAACTTGGAAGCTAGTTCAACAACCCATTAACGTCATTACCGATCCGGAAAGCTTTAAGTGAGGAGAACTTACTTTCTTTGATTATTTCTCACTAAATCTTTCATTTCTATATGTCACATGTCATGATTCATGATTAAGTCTTGATTTGGTTGTTGTATGACTTGCTAGCAAACGTAAATGTTAGTATGGTTATGTGTTTGTGATGGAAACTAAATATGTTAAAAAGATCATTTGACAAAGTATATAAATAACTTGCATTTTGTTAAAAGAAATCCCTTTAAATGACCAAGGTTGGAAAATATTGGTTCATGTATGTTAAATATAATTTGGAACACTTATCTTGGTGAGAAATGGACATACAAAGTGTTAAAAATCGAATTTTATGAAAAATATAAGTTTTATGAAAACTGGGCAGAGATGACACACATTCTGCGTGTCATAAATCTGCTGTCATCTGTGAACCATATGAACAAAAACACTGAACAGGGATGACACTTATTGCTGCGTGTCATAAAACTGCTGTCATGCAGAAAAATATATATTTTTCTAAACCTCCAAAACACTTGTATTTGACTCCAAACCAAAACCCAAGTTCACAAAAGGATGATTTTGAGTCATGAAGGTGTTTACCAAGGATTTAAACATGAAACTTCAAGAAAAATAGAACATGGAATTTTTATGACAAAGTTACCACTTATTTTTATGAAAAAAATTAAGTTTCAGACTTTTGACAAGTTGTGACCACTTAGGACTTGTAATGTATTTCTAGGGATGCCAAAGGTGTTTTACTAAACATACTAAATAATTCGAGAAGTCAAACACTTGGAAACAAAAGGGTTAAATATCTTAATTACGATGTTTCGATAAAAATTGCAAATTATTTCCAATTGAGAATTGGGTCTAGTTCAAAACATGAAACATGTTAGTTTTGACATATAAAAATACTTTATAAAGTTCGAATGAAGAAAAACATGTTTTATAAACAAACCGGACAAAAACTATAACTTTCGGTTACTCGAAAACGTCGGATTTCACAAGTTAAACTTCCAATAATTAATTTGGCAACTCAAAACCCTAAAACACATTAGGACAAGTCCACTAACAAATCCTAAGTATTAGAAAACTCAAAATGTCATAACATCGTCATAACAGTCAAACTGGCGAAGCCGGTTAACCACCGGACGAACCTACGCTTAATTTTACCAAAATATAACTTCGTATATTTGTGGAAACAATTATTCATATTAAAGGAAGATTATATTTATTAATCGAAAAGTCCAAAATCTTACAAATATTTAGTGAATTAAATATTTACGATTTTTCCTAACGTTTAATGAAAAATAATCCATATTATTCAATAATTATTTTTCAAACGTAATCATTATTTATTTATTCAGATAAATAATAAACTCCATCAACCCCAATACTATTTATTTGACAATAAATAAGTCCTAGGATTTCCATCACCTTCATTGGGTAATAACCAGTCGAGACTTAACCTTGAACATAGAGTGACGTATTCACTAACTCTAGATAGCCAAACCCTAATACGTCATAACATTACTTTGTAGACGTTGCTAGGCTAAGTTCAATCAAACATACCTGACATCCACCTTCAAACAAGTGAGTCTTCACGGCCCCTTTTCCATTTCTGTTTTCTAATTTGGGGGAGAATTCAATGAATGCATTTCAATTTCAAACTGTCTGATATTATGATAACTGTACGACGTAATGATTGCATGTTCTTTTCATATCCCCACACTTGTGTATTCATGTTGATTCATGTTATATGCCTAAGTCCCACTATTAATTGGATTCAATTAGTTCATTCGAAACGATAGCTTGTGAATAGATCTATTTGGGTTGACGACCCTACTCTAACTTGGTCGCTCCAGTCATGACTCCATGGTTATAGTCAAGGGGTACATTTGTTATTCTTGTCATTCGGTGTTCTTGGGGAAGAACATCAGGAGTGGGTAAACAGTTAGTTTTGAATTCAAGGTTCATGTTTGATCTTTACAACAACAGTGTTAACAAACTAATATCAAGACAAGCCAAACATTTTCCAAACATGTTTTCAAACAGTTCAGTGTCATTAAACCTGTGAAACTCACCAACAATTCTGTTGACTCTTTTTATTCTTGAATTCTCAGGTGATTAAAGACTGCAACTCCATGTTTTTCTGTTGTGATCCTGCTTGTCATATCATGGTCTGCCTGCTGTGTGTTCATGCATTTCATTTTGGAGATTTAGACGCATTACGCCTTAGGGTAGTTATGTTTATAAATCTCATGACTTGTCTTTTGGAAAACTTAACATGTAACCACTACTCTATTTCCGCTGCCACGTTTTAGATGTTTAATTTAAATGTTTGAAACTTACATTTTCAGAAGACAAATGGTTTAATTAAATGTTCATTAGACGTCATCATTCATAACCATGACCATGATGCCAAATCAGTCACATGCCCACATTTAGTCATTTTCTCGGGGTGTGACACTAAGCCTTAATGCTGTTAAAAAATTCTGTTAAGTGAGTGTAAATTGACCATTATATCCCTCTCTTTAAAAATATATAATTACAAGTATACCATTTATTCTCATATGTAATTACCAAAAATACCTTCGTCTCCCACTGTAAAACAATCACAGCATCATCTCCTCCGGTCAAGTTTCCAGCTATGTGCAACAATTTCCGGCAACCGCTAAACAACCTAATTTAACCCCAATTCCTTCAAAATGAACGCTTAAACAACAAAATTGAAGGAATTGGGAGTTGATTCACGCTGTCCTTTAACCCCAATTCCTTCAAAATGAACCCTTAAACAACAAAATTTAAGGAATTGGGCGTTGATTCACGTTGTTCTTTAACCCCAAATTCCTTCCGATCAACCTCCGTTCAATTAATTAGGTAGACTTAGGTTCTTAAGGTTGGCAATTGGGCATTGATTCATGTTGTCTTTCATCGTCACTTGCAATCATAGAGGTTAACAGAGCAAACAACATCGGTTTGTGGTCGATGTGATTGCTCAAGATTAAAATTAGACACAAGAATTGATCAGATTGAAAACAATGATAATGAAACTGTGCCTAAATTAGACAATCGATATTCGAGGCTGTTAGCGGTTAGCTCCTCGACGACATATTCGTTTACAACCTAAACATCGTCGATGGGTTTGTGGTCTGTAAGCCGATGGGAGCCAATAGATACAGGCAGATGTGATGGGCATTGCGACGGTGGATGGGGGTACGGTGGTCGGAGAGAATGATGGATGTAGTGGAGCTTCACTCGCCGGAGAAGATGGACTTGATTGAAGCGCTAGGTTGTTGGATCTAGTGGTGGTGGAGGTTGTTGGACGACGAAAACCGTGGAGGCAGAGGTTGTTGGATGACCGGTGATGGTCCGGGTTGTTGGACGGTGGTGGTGAGATGATTTTTTGTGGACGGCAACTAATAGTTAGAATTGTTTATGGTGGAGGTTATGATCCGTACATATTTTCATATATTTATTTTTTTTTAAATTTTTTTCTTGTTAATTTTTAATAGCTTTTAAAGAAAAGGGTATAATAGTATTTTCACATATACTTAACAGAAAATTTTAACAGTCATCCATGCCAGGGACGAAATCCGTAATGGTTTGGCAAACGTTTGGGACCATATCCGTAATAAACGAATCCTAAGGACTAAACCTGAAATTCGTGCAAACCACTGGGACTAAATCCGTAATTTACTCTTAAATAATAGTTGGCATGGGGTAATGATTGGGGACTAGAGATCTTTGATGTTTCTAAGTTCAAAACTAGAGTAAATGGGGTTTTCAAGTGGTATGTTTCTTTCATGATATTATTTTTGGAAGAGTCAAGCCTCAAGTATCAAATCTAGTATGAATAATTGTAATCTCGTCTCAGAAAAAATCACTTATATATTAGGGATAATTTTAAATGTTGTTCAAAATCTCTTAAATCATAGCCGTCACTTAAAAAAAATAATAAAAAATTAAAAACTGTCACTTTGATATTACAACTCAAAGTCGTTATGACATAAATTAAAACATAATATTTTTTAAAACAATAAGTCATTTCATTATATATAAATCAAAACAGTTATATGAAGAAAAAGAACATTAAAATGCTTAGAAAAACAAATAAAACTAATGTTTATATTTTTCTTAATCGTAAAATTTTTCAACTCGATAAGCTCTACTTCCGTTATTGGGGGTTGATTTGGGGACGATAAACACCCGTATACAACGGTTCAGTTGACCCGTGATGAACCACAAAATCTCACCGCACGTAAATGAGAGATTACGATTCAACTAGGAACCAGCTAATCTAAGAAGAATAATTGACGAATCAATGGATTTATTAATATTTCAAGTATTCGGGTACAAACAAGGAAAACACACAGTAAATGCGTGGTTTTCCGGAATCCGAAGTTACATTGCAAGTAAATGAAAGAACTATTTATAGAGCCTCCGAAGTCGTATCTTCATAAGTTGGTCGGATGCACTTGCGTCTTGTTCATCTGCAACTGCATCACTTCCAACTCGTTCTCTGTGCGACACTTGCTCTCGAGGTCTTCCCCATCGGAAATGTAGATGTTGGGTCATTTGTATGCCTAGTCTTGTCCTATCCTCATCAAGTCCCCCTAGTCCATTGATTATTCGAGCAATAATTATTGGACTAGAAGTTAAAAGTGTTTTGTACTTTCGACGAGTTTTGAGAACCTTTACCGATCATCTTCGTTAAGTTCGCATGTGCTTTTGATTTGTTACCTCATTAAAAACCTTGTTCGGAAAAACTCTGTGGGAAAAAACCGAAACTAAGGAAAAAAGAGTGTAACACACATCTCTCTTTTGTGTAAATCATAAGTTTCAAAGATCAGAAATTTTCCAATTTTTAACGATTTCATAGATCTGGTCATCAAGTCCCCCTAGTCCTTATGTTGTTTTGTAGAAATGACTAAGGACTAAGGTACAAAGATCATCATAGGAAATGCTTGTGAAGCCAGTTCTAATAGATCAAAAGACTTTATTTGTCTTTAAAGCAGAATGCTCCTGCAAATGTAATCGTCACATCCTTACGAGAATATTAATGTATCTTTGCAAAGAGACGCTTCTGCAAGTGTAGAATACTAACTGACTTGTCAGGTATGTTTTGCATGTTGATTTGCACTCGAGTACTTTTGATACTCGCCAGCACACGTGTCAGTCGAGGATTAATTGACGGGACAGTTTTGGGTTTTTATTTTGAATTTTTTAAATTCAAACGGTTATTTTTATCCAAGATTTTTGCCCCATATATAATCCTTATTCATTTTCCATTCTTTACATCCTTCACTGCCGTCGTTCTCTTTCTTCTTCAAGCCCTAATTCTCCCTTCGAGATTTTTCTTTTTAAAAAAGGTCAGTCGATTTCCTTCTTGCTTTTTTACTGCATTTTCATGGCATCTCCTTTAGTTAGGGCCGATGACGATTCGAGTAAGCATAATATGCATATCTCGTTCTCATCTATGTCGCCTCGCGATTTAGATGAAGTTATTGAGCGGTACAATATTCCCCTTTCACTGAATCCAACTCTTCCATTGCCAAGAACTCCCATTTCCCCTTTTCCTGATGGTAAAATTGGGGTTTATGTCGATATGTTCAAACTTGGGAATTATCGTCTCCCTTTTACCAAGTTTCTTATGAGAGTTTTGATGTTTTTCAAGATCCATATTTCTCAGATGCATATCCAAAGGTTTTCACGTTTAAGTCATTTCGAAGCCACTTGTAGGGCTGTTAATGTGTCTCCGAGTGTTAATCTTTTTAGGGCTTTCTATAGAATCACGATGGCTGGTGATTGGTATACTTTTGAGCGTAGGAGAGCCGTTAAGAGAATTAGCACTCATCTTCCGCCCAACCCTCGCTCTTGGAAATCCAACTTCTTCTACATCGATGATCGATGCATTCCCCTTCAGATGGAATGGAGGGATGTGGAAGATGTGGTTCATGATCCAAACCCAAGCGACGGTGATTATAGTCAGGAGTCTTTTGATAAGTTAGTATCATGTGCAAGCCCTATCCGAGAACTCCCGGAAGCCATTCTCCTTTTTTGTAGAATGAGGAGGGCTTGGTTTACCCCTGAACTTTGGCCGATTCTGACAAATCAAGGGAAGGGTAAGGAATTACCCTTTCAATCACTCGCGATCACACCCTTAGAATGTCTCAACAATATTTGACAAATTCTTATTTATTTTGCAGAAATGGATCTTTTCGAAGCTATGCAATTGAAAAGTTTTGATGATATCGATCTCAGTGCTGAGGTTATGGAAGAAGGGTCTATGCCATTTCTTCGGCAGACTGCCAGCTCTTTCTTGGATTATCGTCCCGAAGAAACACATGATCAAGTTGAAACGCAAGTGGATGTGCAGTCAGATGCCATTGTTTCTGAAAAAGTGCCTGAGGTCGAATCTGGGGGTAGTGATGCTGCTGACGTTGCCAAAACGATCAAGGGTGGTGCCGGAGGAAGTGGGGAAAGCACCCTCAAGGGTAAGAAGAAGGAGGTTGTTGAAGGTCATGTTAATGTGTCTTCGAAAGCACCACTACCGCCCAAAGGTGGAAGCAAGATAAAGAGATCCGCTAAAGCATCTGTTACCAAGGAAGTGAATGAGCCCCTTGTGTCCAAAAGGAAGTCTCCTCGTTGGAACTTGCAATCTTCACCTCATCAATCCAAGGTAAACACTTCCGAAACCACTGAAGTCACCTCCGATCCTACGGAGAATTTTGAAGTGAATGAACAACTAGGAGAGGGTGTGCAGTCAGAAATTGATGTTACGGTAACCCCTCCTCCTACTGATGATTTTGATATTGATGACTATTTATTGAATTCACCTGATATGTCACAAGACCCAGGTTTTTCTGATGTAAGTATTTTGCAGAAAGGTACCACATCTTTGATCAACTTGGCCAATTTAGCTCATGCGTCCTCTTCTTCGCAGAAGGATGCTCCGAACTTTGCTGTGCCCACCTCTGAATGGTTGAAGAAGGAAATAGATTTGGTCACCCTTAGAAGCAATGTTGGTAGGGGTTTAGATTCTGTTGATGTGAATGCTGTCTTTGTCCCTCAATGGGAGATCAGAAATGGTGACACTTGCACCGAAAGTTCAATCGCAAAGAAGATCACCCTTCTTGGAAGTACTCCCATCGACATTTTCAGCCTTCAACAAATTCCTAATGATGCTTTTTCAGATGAGCTCATGCATGCACAAGCGAAGCAACAGAGCCTAGTAGCAGATGTGTATGGTCGGTGGATCATTGCTGAGCCGAGAGTTGAAGAATTAACCAAGAGGCTATTGGCACATAAGGCCTGTTTTGGTTCTGTAAGTGATCAAGTGAAGATTAATGATTTACATGCAAAGATCGAACTCCTCAAAACCAAGAATCGGAAGCTGGTGTCGCTTGAGCAGGAAGTGAAGAGAGATCTCAAGCAAGCGCAAGATGATGCGATGGCTTTCAAAAGCCAGTTCTTGGATCAAAAGAAGATTTTTGATGAACAAGCCATCAAGATGTTGGAGATCACCTCTCAATGCGATGCAAAAGTTGAAGCTGTTAACAAAGGTGCAACTTGTATTTCTTTATTTTCATAATTTCCCATTTGCACTTGCATAGTCTTTTATTACTTTTAACATTTGCGTTTTAATTCTTCAAAGAAAATGCTACCCTCGCTGAGACCGTCAAGGCACTGACTGAAGAAAGAGAGCAAATGCAGAGGGAGCTAATATCTGTGAAAGAAAAAAGAAAGTGGTTGATTCAGGAAGGTTTTGGTTTGGTTGCCAAGCGTGTGCATTCCGAAATGATCCCCATGACTCTCAAAGTTAATTCTGCTGCCAAC
>JBCNJP010000012.1:72019016-72078015 GCA_039602395.1 Deinandra increscens subsp. villosa | reverse complement strand
AACATTTGTGTAACATTTGTGTAACATAATATAAAACCTATAAACAAATAATAATAAAATCATAGATAAACTTCGATGGTGATGAATGGCCTAGGCTACGAAAGCTAGGACTCATACTGAAGAGCACGTACAAAAAGAATCGGGGAGGTATGAACACGTGTATACGTATGTGAGGAGAAGCGGGTTTTCACATTTGATTTGAATTTCCTATCCCTTATTAAGAATCGAACCCGGGTACGTTCATTTAAAAAAATAAATTGTAGACCAACTGAACTACATATATAGATTGAAAATAAGTTAGACTGTTATATACATATATCAATCTTGAATTTTAATAAGATATCAAAACATATGTTGTCAAATGTATTATATAGAAATATACATGTGTAATTTGTAAATATATAATACATATTGAAAAGTTAATGTCACTCTTATATGGATAATTAACTTGTTGTGCTGGCCTCTGCAATTGCTGCTAATTGTATAGAAGTACAACATTTTCAGTTATAGCTATGACCATATTCTAACCAATTTTGGTCCAAATTACACCCAAATTACACTTCCTATTTGTACATTTTGGTACCAGTTTGTAGACCATTTTGACCAATTTGGTCAATATCAGTTACAGGAGAAATTTTGGTACCATAAATAATATTCATGCAAACCTACTAAATTTAAATGAGGGAATTTCTAGGAGGTTTTCGTTGGATTAAAAAGGAGAGTGGGAAATGAATAAAATTACATATTTGCCCTCCTGTGCAGTTGACTAACGGGACAATTAACGGATGGTTAATTAAAGGACAAAAATTGTACGAGGTTTTCAAATAAAGGACAATACTTGTAAGTTTGAAAATAAAAGGACAAAATTCAAAGTTTGATAAACTTTAAAGGACAAAATTTGTAATTTAGTCTTTGAAATGCTATATTGTAAGAAAAATTTACGAGAGGAAGGTAATGATCCCAACTCCCACCAAAGTCAATGGCACATGCCCGCAACATATCTTCAAGTGTTTGGATGGTTCTTTCACTTTTTCCATCCGTTTGTGGGTGGTATGCGGTACTAAGTAAAAGCTTTGTACCCAACCACTCCTGAAGTTCTCTCCAAAATTAGGAGGTGAACCGGGTATCCCGGTCGGACACAATCGAGACGGGTACTCCATGGCGTGATATAATCTCATTGATGTACACATCCGCCATTCTTTCGGAGGAGTAAGTCTCTCGGATCGGTATGAAATGAGCACTTTTGGTCAATCTATCAACCACCACCCATATAGCATCATAACCCTTGGGTGTTTTGGGTAGTTTGCTCAATAGATCAATAGTTACGTGCTCCCATTTCCACATTGAAATTTCTAATGGTTGGAGTTTTCCATAAGGCTTTTGGTGCTCCGCCTTGACTTATGAGCAAGTCAAACATTTACCCACGTACTTGACTATGTCCCGCTTCATACCAGGCCACCAATAGTCATGTTTTAAGTCATGGTATATTTTTTTCGCCCCCGTATGAATCGAGTACCACGAATTATGGGCTTCATCAAGTAACAACTTTTTCACTTCATAAGTGTTTGGAACCCAAATTCTTCCGAATCGGGTTTTGAGCCCACTTTCTTTTTCCACCAAGTTTTTCACTTGGCCCAGAATCCGCTCTTTCTTTTGGTTCTCCACCTTTATAGCTTCTTCTTGAGCTTCTTTGATCTTGGTGATTAAATCGAACGTTACCACCAACTTCATTGACCGCACCTTTATAGGTGCGTAATCCCCCTTTCGACTAAGGGCATCCGCTACCACATTGGCCTTGCCCGGGTGGTAGTGGATTTCACAATCATAATCCTTGATGGTCTCGAGCCACCTTCTTTGCCTCATATTCAACTCTTTCTGCTCAAAGAAATATTTGAGTCTTTTATGGTCGGTGAAAATGGTGCATTTCACCCCATAAAGATAGCGCCGCCATATTTTCAAGGCAAACACCACCGCCGCCAACTCCAAATCATGAGTTGGGTAGTTTTGCTCATTCACTTTTAATTGCCTTGAAGCATAGGCAGTCACCTTGCCTCGTTGCAATAAGACACAACCAAGGCCCAATTTTGACGCATCCGAGTATACCACCATATCTTATGTTCCCTCTGGAAGGGTTAAAACCGGTTCTTGCGTCAATTTCTGCTTAAGGCTTTGAAAAGCCTTCTCTTGTTCAACACCCCACACAAACTTGATGTCTTTTGGGGTTAGTTTAGTCATAGGTAGGGCTATCTTCCAAAAGTCTTGTATAAATCTCCGATAGTAGCCCGCTAACCCTAGTAAACTCCGCACCTCCGTCAATTTCTTTGGGGGTTCCCATTTGGTGACGGCTTCAATCTTTGCCGGATCCACCGTAATCCCTTCTGCTCCAATTACATGGCCTAGGAATTGCACCTCCTTTAGCCAGAAAGCACATTTGGAGAATTTTGCATATAGTTTTTCCTCCCTTAATCTTTCTAGTACCTCCCGTAAATGTTTAGCGTGCTCCACTTTGTCTCGGGAGTATACCAGAATGTCATCGATGAACACAATCACCGACTTATCTAACATAGGCTTACACACCCGGTTCATAAGGTCCATGAAGGCCGCGAGTGTATTAGTGAGTCCAAAAGACATCACTAAAATATCATAATGGCCGTATCTTGTTCTGAAGGCCGTTTTAGGAACATCTTCCTCTTTCACCTTTAGTTGATGGTATCCCGAACGTAGGTCTATCTTTGAGAACCATTTTGCCCCTTGAAGTTGATCGAATAAGTCGTCAATTCTGGGCAACGGGTACCTATTCTTCACTGTGAGTTTGTTTAACTTCCGGTAATCTATACACATCCGCATGCTACAATCCTTCTTTTTCACGAATAACACTGGTGCTCCCCACGGGGAGACACTCGGACGTATGAACCCTTTATCTAACAACTCCTAGATTTGGGTCATCAATTCTTGTAGTTCCGTCGGTGCCAACCTATATGGAGCTTTAGCCACCGGCTTAGCATTTGGCACTAAGTCAATTTTGAACTCCACCTCTCGATCGGGTGGTAACCCCGGTAAATCATCCAGAAATACATCTTTGAATTCTTGCACCATGGGTAAGTCATCTATTGCGGGACTTTGAATTCTAGTATCCGCCACCATAGCCAAGTAGGCTTGGCACCCGTGTAACATGATCTTTCTAGCTTCCATCATCGTGCAAAGAATTAGAGCAATTTTTTTGTCACCATAGATGGTAACCTTGCTCCCCTTTGGCGAAGATATCTCTATCGCCTTCCGGTCACAAATGACCTTTGCATGGTTGCGGGATAGCCAATCCATCCCCACCACCACCTTGAATTCTCTCATCGCTATTGGAATGAGATCTATCAAGTATTCTTTGTTATCGATGGAGATTTTGCATCCCCGGCATATATCAAAAACAAGAATACTGTTGTCATTAGCTATTTCTACCTCTAGGGGTACATGCAAATTTTCAATTATAAACGAAGGATGCTTAATAAAATCATATGAAACGAATGATCTATTAGCTCCCGTATCAAATAATACGTGAGCAGGTATCGAATTAACCAGAAATGTACATGCCACCACGTTGGGGTCTGATTTGGCTTCATCGGCCATGAGTTGGAATAGGAAATTTTAATCGTTAGCTTAACTTTTTTTAAATATAAACATTTTTTCTTGCCTTTATTTGTGTTTTTCTATTAACGTAAGAATAACTATTGTAAAAGGTTTTTATTTTTCATTTTTTTTGGAAAAGATAAAATTAATGTTTCTATTGGAAATTATTGGAAACTTCTATATAAAAATTAAAAACACTTAACTTTTTTAAATATCAGACCTAACAAGATAACTTTTTAGATTTTGTTATGCAAGGACGGGTTAGAGTCTGTCCTCCACCTCTTCACGGGTTGCTTCTTCACGACCGTGGTGTGGCAACAGGTCATGAACTGGCTCAAACTTTCTAGTTTTTGGGCCTTATCAATCGAGGACGTAATGGGCTACCACGAGTCTGTTGGCATCGCGGTGAAGAAAAAGGGGCTGGTTCAGACAGTGATGTATGCGGCTTGTTGGAGCATATGGAGAGAACGGAACGAGGTTGTGTTTCGGGGCAAGGATCCTTCTTTTAACAATGTGTTATCTGAAATGTAATTTAAAGTCTTGGGTCTTGCTTTGGTGTAATAATAGGTGTAAAAAGGAGATACATTGGGTGAATATGTGTATGGTGTAAGGGGTGTTGTGCTGGGCTAGCTCCTTGCTAGGCCGGTTCTGTTTTGCCTTGTTTGGCTTTTAATGTACTTGTTGTTCAAAAAAAAAAACAAGATAACTTTTTAGATTTTGTCAGAAACTTTTTTTAAAAAGATACTTTTGTATCCAATAAGAATAGTAGTGAGAAACTCAAACTTTTAGGGTGGATGGTATGGTGAAATCTTCATCCAATAAGAATGAGATACATGAGAGAGGAGGCGGAGAAAGAAATTGTAGCCTTAGGATTTATTTTCTATTGGTGTGGTATAGGATTCAAAATTTACAAATATCTCACACAATCTCACGGCTTCCTTCGGCTCCTCCAAACCGCAAAATACTAAAAATGGAACTGCCCTACTTGAAGCCGTGCAACTCAGTGTGGTAGCCAGAGAAAGCCGAGAAACCGGCGGAACCGAGGGGGTGGAGCCGCTATCCACACCGCCCCCTTATAAAATACACATTTTGATAAATATTTTTTAGATCATCAATTGTAATAAATAAAATGTTACATCTACACCTATTTGAGAATAAACTCATAGTAAGAGCATGCGGTATACTCCATGAAAGGGAGGTGTTTAACGCCAAAACGACGTGAAACACCGCCCCCACCTCAGGTTATGGGGTGACGTGATGGGATTCCGTGGTCTTTTCCATGGCGTTTTGGGGGATGAGTGATTGTGGTGACCGTTGGCAACGGTCAAAAATCTAACCGTTGGGCATTTTAAAGAACAATTCAACCTTTTTTTACCTTTAATTACTCTTTTTCATCTCATTTTTTAACACCTCTCTTCTACGTTCTACTCTTCTTCCTCTATATTCTTTTTATATTTTTTAAACACTACAATGAATCCAAATCAAGATCCAAACAATCAAAACCCGTGGAATATGCCAACTTTTACGGGACGGCCTAACCCATTGTTAGTCGGTAGCTGTAACACCTTGTTAATTCCGGTAAATCTGGGGGAAATTTTTCCAATTAATAAACTGGACTCGGTAAGCCCAGTTAGGCCTGTTAGGCCCATTAAGAGAATTGTGGCCCATCAAAGGCCCAATCCATATACTCGAGGTCCGAATAATTCGTTATAAGTATTCTAATGATTCGTTATGAAATACAAAGTGTTGCGGAACGAGAAACGATGAAATCAGCAAATCGTTCGATTACCTGATATTAGCCGAAAAGGACTCATTTAATTATCTGAGATAGTTTTACTGACTCTGTGAAGTTATAAATATTTTTCTAAGTGTTTACTGAGATTTACAGTCATGGAAATATATCATGTTCGCAAAACAGAGATAAACGAGATTCGTGTTAGATACACGCTTTATACCGCCCGTTCGATCGAATATTTATCAAGATTATATATAATCTGTCATTCTAAGTATTCCGAGACTATTTAAGAGGCTTTTATAATATTTCAGTCACTCGGGATTTATTGTGAGATATTTACGTGGCATTCAGTATTTAACGTGTTCGGAGAGCGCGGTATAATACCCGGTTACCAACGTGTACTACACATTGGGAGAAGTACATATGAAGTACTATTTCCCTTTTCTTTTCTTTTGTACATCACACACACATATGTGTGTTTTAGAGGGAAAGAGTGCCGAAAGGGAAAGAGCCCAAGGGGGCGGCAGCCTCGGTTTCTGGCAGTCGGATTCCGGCCAGTGACGGCGGCGCTAAGGCGGCGGCCCGGGGTTTTCGACCCAATTTCTCTCCCTGTCGTCTCCAGTGACGATCTGAGCAAGAAAGTGGGGTTTGGTGGTTGTTTCGCGGTAGCTCACGGCGGTGAGAGGCAGACCGGCGGCGACCATGGCCTCCGGCCGCCGTAGCAGTGGCTTCCGCTCACTCTCCTTCTCCCTCTGTTCGACGAACCAGCGACAGCAACCGCGACTCGGCAGCCCAGCGGTGGCGGCGGCTACGGTTCCGCCTAGCGGCGGCGGTGACCCCCTCTTCGCGTTTTTCCGGCGGCAGCGACGGTAAGGGCTTTACCCCTTACATTCTTTTGATTACTCAATTTTTAGTCATTCTAAGACCCCGATCTATTCATGCATGTACAGATCTGAGTTGTGTGGTGAAGTTATGATGATGATTGTGGTGGTTTTGCGGCGGTGGTAGCTCGACCGGCGGTGGCCATGGCCTCCGACCGCCGGTCAGATTGTAGTGGTGGTGGTGGTTGGTTATTTTGAGCATAGAAATGTGTTTGCTGATGTTTAGATGTGAGTTTTGTTAGAAATGACGCAACTCGACACCGAGTCAACCGAGTCGACTCGGTAAACAAGCTGGTCAACAGATTTGGATGGTCAAACGATGTCAAATTTAAAAACCGAGCTTACAGTATTGTTCGCGATGAAAAATCTTGCGGGATAGACTACTTATTCATTAATTTTGGTTTCGGGTCAAGAAAGTCAAAGAAAGTCAACCGGGTCAAACCCATGACGATTCTGGTCAACGAATTTGAAGGGTCAAATGAGGTCAAACCTGGAAACCGAACATGGATTATTGTTCGTGGCGAAATTCTACTTGGAATGGACTATTTACTCGTCTAATTTGGAGATGTTTAGCGTTTTATGGTTAACCGGGTTCGAGTCTGCGTACCGACCGGAAGGTATAACTGTGTCCATTATCTCATTATCGTTATGATGATATTATGTACACGTCGTGTGAGGAACGTTCTGTCAAATAGAAGTAATATTGTATATAAAACGACGATAACAAGAAAAATATATATAAAGTGTTTATTACAATTTTATGTGATAAACTTATGATTTCATAATCAACAAAATTATGATCTTATGTTAACAAAGCATTGACTTTATAAAAGTTATGATTTTATATAAATCAAAATCAAACAGAGACGGGATATATTATAAACATATAAGTTAACAGATCTTAGAGATTATATACATAAGCTATGATTCTATGTAATAAAAACTATGATTTTATGCTATAGAATGCTATGATTTCATGTGAGATAAAAACTTATCATTTTATGTAAAGTTCACATAAAAAGATATGTCTTTTCTGTTAATAGAAGTTATGATTTCATGTGAACTATAAGATGGATAGATATATATATATATATAAAATCTATGATTTCATGTAAATAATATCATGATTTTATGTGAAATAGGAACAAGTAAACTTATGCATAAAAACTATGATTTTATGTGAAACGTAAATGGTTAAACCTATATCTAAAAGCTATGATTTTATGTAAATCATAAAAGGATTGATATATACATAAGTTATGATTTTATATAATATTTGAAGTATTATAAAACATAACCCGATCGAGACTCGAGTGATATCGTTTAATTTAGATAATCTGTCAAACAGGCCACACGACCGTAATGTCACTAAAGGCATACGACCGTGTGCGGCAGGAACTGTTTAATTAGATATTGACAGATAAATTACGATCGTAGTCGGGTTTAAGCCATACGACTGTATTGGGACATCCGGTTGTATTGGGACCTCAACCTACGGACGCATCGTATCGTTTAAGGCACGGAGCACAACCGAGCCTAACCAGTATTATTACTGTGTTAAGTTTAAGTGTACCTATACTTGTTTAGGTCAGTGGATTCTCCAAACTTAACGTGACGTTAAGCTTTGTCTAGGCATTGCATCTGTGACATCTGTGGATTGTACGCAATCCTATCCGTATGACTTTGTATTCCGAAGATTTGTGAGTCCTCTGACTTCCTTCATTAGTTAATTGTTTGAGATCACATTCCTGTTTGATGTATCTGTTATATATGTTATGAATTATCTTGTCATACACTGTTAGTTGGAATGCCCTGTGTGGGTCATTATATACTTTCTGGTCATTAAGGTCGAGACCACTAGACATATAAGGGATTATAGCGGCCATTATAGTTGAACAATCCATATTCACCCGGATCCTCTAGTATTAATTTACTAGGGGGAGTATGTACTTATATGTTGAACCTAAAAACTACTCGTAGAGGGTGTACGGCTATGCGCAACGTGCCCGTAGAGTACCTGAGTTTTGACCCTGGGTGCGACATGGTAATTTCATAACCTGTATGTGTTTGAAAACTGTTAATGTGATGATGGTAGTTAGGACTCACCAACAACGTTTGTTGTTGACTCTGTGTTGACTTATGTTGCAGGTAAGTGTGTGCAGGTGATGATGTAATTGTACCGGAACGTTGGGGGTACTAGTTGTGGCTATTTGTTAGAGCTTGTACAATTTAACTAATGTACGTCTGTTGTTCAGTGCATGTTATGACTACAATACCTTGATATATGTATCATTTGTTTGTTCAGTCCCAGGTCTATCCGGGACTACCGATTCTATTAGGTCGTCTATGAGGTGCTTAGTGCATCCTCGGTCAGAGTCGATCTAAGGTTTCTCTGTGTGGACTGGACGTCCGTGTTTATTGTATGTTTTATTCTGTTGTTGGTGCCTAGTGAACTGATACGGACAGTCGGTCCCACACCCTCCCCCGCACCTGGCAGGGGGCGGCGGAGGGGGTGTTACAGGTTGGTATCAGAGCCAAAGGTTCCAGCAGATTGGAGTCTCTTAGAACCCCTAAGCTTGAGCCTGTAAGGACTCTGGGACTAAGCATGGTGCTAAGTCTAGGACTTAGGCGGAAGTCTGTGTATTAGGGAGTAGTCGAGGTTTAGTGCAAGGTCGGTGGTAGTTTCAGCCTTGCAAACTGGCATTTCTACCCATAGGTGCACTAAGACTCGGCGAACCCTAGTAGACATATGAATGCTGATAGTCATCTTATTTTGTTTAAGTGTCTGACTTAGGCGGAAGTTTGTGTGTTAGGGATATATCAAAGGTAAAGTGTAAGGTCAGTAGTAGTTACAGGCTGCAGACTGCCATTGCTACCTACAGGTACACCGAGATTTGACGAACCCTAGCAGACACATGGATGCTGATAGTCTTCCCATTTGGTGTCCAAGTATTCCATTTTTCTTTTTTGTGCAAAAGTGAAATAGGACACATCGTCCTTTGTGTGAATTAGGGTACGGTGCCCTAAGTGTGCATCAGTATTACTTTGATTAAATCCTATGCTAATTCTTCATCTTGATATTTCCGTTCATGTGATTCGTGTTGATTTCATTTCCCTTGGATTTCATTTCCCTTGGATTTCTTCCTTTTGTCATATTGTCTTCTCCATGTTTATTTGTGTACGGATTTTCATGATGTACCTAGATCGAGGAAACTTAGGAGTCTAAGCATTTGCCTACATGATAGGATTCGTTTAGGATTTCGTGTGTTTTCGATTTCTACTCGTAGTCATAATACTGCACTGATTCTGATTCTGTGTGCTCCCGATGTGATATTCCGGTAGACTTGAAGAGTACCCCAACTCTGATAAACGTGTTCCTTGAGATGTCGTGAAACGTAAAAGGAAACTGGTTCCACGTCATAGATGCATATTTTATTGTCTATTCAATATTACACGTGTTTCTTGCTAATGTAGTGTTTCGGTTACCTCTTCAATCAATGTCGAAAATTGTTGCCAGCAAGACTGTAGACAAAAGAGTGAAGACACGTTATATGACCGGAGTTATCGAACTAGGAACTCTTGGCGGAATGGACTAGGAGTAGTTAGTTGAAGTGGATTGCAACTGAAGACCAAAACGATTAAGGTGGACGTAATGAAGATTTTCAAGACAAAGCGGAGCTTAACGGACGACAACTACCAACGACGACACGACGACGCTAATTATCTCTATTCAACATGGCGAAGCAAAGGAGACAACAATTCATTCAAACGAAGACAAGATATGAAGCAACAGAAGATGATGACGAATTCCTTTTATTCTTCCTTACCTCTCCTTACGACGCGATCGACATTATATGTACGAATGATCATTTTGAAATCTCTCTTGTGTAAAGTTGTTACTTTCAGATCATATCCGACTCGTGATCTGATCACTTTGTGCCATCAGCCTTGTGTAGCTGACGGGATTTCCATTAGTCGCATGACCATTTGTGAATGACCTTATTAATTTGATTCGGCAGAGGTGACACCAGCGGTGAGAATACCATGCTTTTATCCTAATGTACGGTATTTTGATTCGTACCGTCTCCATACTTGTGTGAGTAATAGTTGAAGTGCAAAGGCTTGGAAGCAGAGACAAGTAAGTGTCTCGATTTTCATGGAAAATTATCACACAAGTAATTGTCACGTAAATCTCAGGCGTTGAGATGTGATGTTAAATTTGTGCGTTTTTCTGATATTTGTGCTTGTATTCTAAATCCGGATGAAATCCTGGAGCTAATTGGTTAGCAGAGAACCATATGGCTAGTCTTCCCGACGGAGACGCGGATTGTCCGTAATTAGGATTCTTCTTTTTAAAATGTATTGTTTAAATCTATTGCTTAAGCTAACAGGGTTTAAGGAACTTGACAGCGACTGTCATGATAGATTTAATTCTACGGAAGACATTTTGATGTCAGTTTGTTCAATGATTCCGAGAAGGAGTCGTGATGCAAGATAGCAAGGTCTAGTAGTAAAATTACTACACAGTGTGACCTAAGGATGAAAAATGTTTGGAACATTACCAGGAATGATGAAGACAGATTTTTGATGTAACCATATATTGGTGGCGATGTATAGAATTATACAAAGTAAGGTAAGAATGGTGAAAATACTAGAACATACGAGAATAGCTGTGTTTAAAATATGCGAGTATTGTTGCATGCTACCGAAGGGCAGCGACCCAAAGGTTACAACTTGTGTATGAGAACGTGCACATTTTAGGTAATGGTGCATTTATCATTATGATGTATTCTTTTGAAACAACGATAAGCTTAGTAGCAAATGGTTCGACATGAAAAAGAAAGTTGGAAAGTTTCATGGCATTGTTATGGGGCTAAAAAAAATCGTCCAAGTGGGTCAAGCGATATTGACGTTTTAAACTTAGCCATCAATTGTTATCGTGACGATCATAACACGACACTTCTTATCCAGCATTATGACATTTTGAGATAATCTCCAAAATTTAATGAGATTATGGATGTTACGACTACGAGTGGCAACAAACGGTCATCCACCGATATGGATAGTCCTATGGGATCGGCTTCAACGGGACGGTGTAATGTAGACCTTAACGACACAGTGAACTTGGAGGAGGAGGAGGAACCCGAGATGTTGGCAAGGCCAGTGGAGAAGAAAAACGCAATACGGCAAGAAAAAGAAAAAAAAAGGAAGACGACGCTTTCATGGAGCAACTTCATTTGTTCAACCAAGAGCAAATGAAACGTACAAACTTGAGAGAGGATAAGATTCGAATTCAAAAGGAAAAAACGGATATGAAGAAGGAAAAAATACGCATCGAACAAATGCATATGTTGAGCGTGGACACGTCGAACATGAACGAGGTGGATTGTAACAGCCCAAGCCCGTCGCACCAAGATACCGTCCGCTTTGACGGCCGACATGCCCACATGCATCTACCCCTCACGGGTTTAAAACGCGTCTTGGTAGGGGAGGTATCCACACCCTTATAAAGCAGTGCTTAGTTCTCCTCCCCACCAATATGGGATGTTACAATCCTCCCCCCTTAGGGGACCAGCGTCCTCGCTGGCAAATTGGCTGACAACTGGCTCTGATACCATTTGTAACAGCCCAAGCTCGTCGCACCAAGATGGTGTCCGCTTTGGCGGCCGACATGCCCACAGGCATCCGCCCCTCACGGGTTTAAAACGCGTCTTGGTATGGAAGGTATCCACATCCTTAAAAAGCGGTGCTTAGTTCTCCTCCCTACCAATGTGGGATGTTACATGGATCGACAATTTTTCGAGGCGGAGAAGGAGAAGATTAGAGCAAATTTATCTTCTGAGTAGTGTATTTTTTTAAGCGTTTGGTAATTTAAATAAAAAAAGTTAAAAAAAATGTGTAAGTATTATTTAAATAAAAAAAGTTAAAAAAAAATAGGAAAATTGGAATTAAATAACCCAGGTTATTGAGTATTGGCGGATAATAATCCGAGTTCCAATATTGGCCTACAATAATCCTAATTATTTGGGTCTTGGAATTCATTGGGTCGCCGTTAATTTTTCACTAACTCCGCTAGTACTTGCTGACGTGGCAGGTGATGTGGCACCATTTTTGCTGACGTGGCAGGTGATGTGGCATCATACTTGCTGACGTGGCATGTGCCACGTCAGCACACAACTAACGGAGTTAGTGAAAGATTAACGGCGGCCCAATAAATTCCAAGACCCAAATAATTGGGATTATTGTAGGCCAATATTGGAACTTGGATTATTATCCGCCAATACCCAATAACTTGGATTATTTAATTCCAATTTTCCAAAAAAATAATAATAAAATAATATTTTAACATCACACCATGTATACCACACGTAGTGTGATAAAATGGTGTAATCCGAGTCATCGCCTACAATGAATGATAACACCAAGTTATCACACCAAATATAACACGTGTCCTACACCC
Source organism: Deinandra increscens subsp. villosa (assembly GCA_039602395.1). NCBI lineage: Eukaryota > Viridiplantae > Streptophyta > Magnoliopsida > Asterales > Asteraceae > Deinandra > Deinandra increscens. The sequence goes on along the minus strand of JBCNJP010000012.1, from coordinate 72,065,318 downwards.
TCTAGCTTAGCCTAGTATCAAAGGTGTATGACTTCTAAACTAGAGGTCTTGGTTTCAAGTATCATTTGTAACAAAGAATAAAAGAATTGGGGGTTACAAGTTAGACTAGAGGTTTTCTTACCAGATGTGAGTTTCCTTGTCTCCGTCAGTGATCCAATTTGTCGTTTAAAAATAAATAAATAAAAATAACACGTGTCCTAACATAGTATTGTTATTTATGAAAATCCTCCATAGAAATGGTGAAAGTTCAAAATTTTAGGCGATATGTGATAGAAAAAGTTGTTGGAAAAAATTTAATTCCTCTGATTCTTTTGACTTTTATTATACCTGACTCTTGAATTTCATCTACCACATTACATCTTTAATGAATGTTTCGAAAAGTATCAACGACTTTTAGAAAAGAAAGAATTGAAACAAAGTATTGATTTTCCAACCATTTTTGTCTTTCTCATTCATCTCTTCGGTTTTTATACATACAATTTGTAACAGAATACATAATCATAAAGAGAAACTATGAGTGATCTATAAAAACTTAAAAGAGAGAAAACGCGGAGAGGCATCTGTTACATAACACTCACCATCAGATAAATATTAAATATTATATTTATAATAACATACTTTTAGGATGATGTTAGTTTTGTATTAAAAGATCAAGAAATAAACTAATACCATCTCATTAAAAACCTTTCTATAGAAAACTCAGTAGAATAAAACTTAGTTAAGGAAAAAAGTACGATGCGTATAATGCTCCCGTCAATTTAACAAACGTCCTTCAATATGAAAGCCATATCTTCTGCGTTAGTCGCTTGAAATGATGATGACAACAAAAATATTTTTTAATAAATTAGTATATTAATCAAAAGAACAAAATTCTTTAAATTTAAATTTAGTAAGATAGTTAACGGTTTTAACGGAAATGGATGGAAATGACAGTTTTTTTCCGGATGTACAATATATCATACGCAAGCTTTAAAGTTTAAACATAAGGACTAAAATAACAAGTTACTCATACAAACTAAATTAGAAAACTTAGTAATCCAACATCCTTTTTCGTAGATAAATTTTCTTGAAATGAACTAGAAATCCTAGAATATGAAATCGGCAAATTGATCAAATGAGCATTACAAGTAAATATTAGCTTAGCCTAGTGATAAATTGTATATCTTCGTTCTAGAGATGTTGGGTTCTAGTCTCATTTTAGACATGAAATGGGGTTAGAATGTAACATTTAGCCGTTAAAAAAATAATGATTAAATGAGCTTTTGCTACTGCCTCTTAGGGGGGACGGTATGAGGGCCGGCTCCCATGCCCGGCTTCAAGGGAGCCGCCTGGTTCTTCTTGGCAACAACAACGCCTCACGCGGTTCCTCTCCCACGGCTCAGAATTTTGGTCGCACACGGTTTCTCCAAACCGGCGAGAGCCGGACGAAATCAAACCACAACCAAGTGTCATGTTTTTTATTGGGTGGTGGGCATGGCTTCACCTAGCCATACCACAACCATACCCACTTCTCTTACGACACGTTCTAGAACACATATTTTTTTATTATGTAATGAAGTTATTGTTCATGGATTTGAATGAACTAAAATAAGCAAAGAGAGAAGCATGTTAGTGCAAACTTTTTAAGCATGCGTCACATTTATATTATGATTTGACCTTTTCATTGTTCTTATTCAAGTTTGTTTTAATATTTTAATTGTTTGCTAACGAGATGTTTACCCCTACGCGCGTTGCTGTGAGGTTGAATTTGTATACTGAACGAAAGTAAAAAAGTTAAGTGCTATAAAACGTAAAAGTTTAAGAGTCTCGTGGTGAAAGTATAAAACTATACAAATATATTAAAAGCGAAAGTAGAAAAGTTAAAAGTTTCGTGGCCAAAATAAAAGACAAAAAAACTTAAAACAAAAAAAAACTTTAAAAGTTAGTGGGTTAATAAATTAAGAGTATAAAACGTAAAAGTAAAAGTCTTGTGGTGAAAGTATAAAACTATAAAAATATACTAATTTAAGTGGTATAAAACGTAAAAGTCTGAAAGTCTCGTGGTGAAAGTATATAACTATAAAAGTATACTAAAAACGAAAGTAGAAAAGTTAAAAGTTTCGTTGCCAAAGTAGAAGACAACAAAACCTAAAACAAAAAAAAATTAAAACTTAGAGTGTAAAAAAGTTAATAGGTATAAACGTAAAAATCTAAAAGTCTTGTAAGGAAAGTATAAAACTATAAAAATATACGAAAAACGAAAGTAGAAAAATTAAAAGTTTCGTGGCCAAAATAGAAGACAACAAAACTTAAAATAAAAAAAACTTTAAAAGTTAAACGGTACAAAACGTAAGGATATGAAACATATGTGGCCAAACTATGAAAACCAAAAGTTTACTATTTTGTTAAAAAGAAAAAAAAACAAATTATAAAAGTTTAGGGTAAAAAGCGTCAAAACACAAAAGTCACGTGACAAAAGTTTGAAAAACAAAAAGTTTACTATTAATATATGAAATTTCATTGTATTATTAATAAATTGGTACATTGTTTCATAGGGCTATGTAATGGGTCTAATCCGGATAGGGGGCTATGTAATGGGTCTAATCCGGATAAGACCTGACCCGTGTTTTTGAGTTTTTTAAAGGAAGGAAAGAGAATGAGTGAAAGAAAAGCTTTTAGTTTTTTCGGTTGTAACTTTCTTTTCAAACTAGAAGGTAAATAACCAAGTCATTTACTATTTCACCCTTCTATCTCATAAGGGCATGCGGTATGGGGCGTGGAAAGGGGCGTTTAACGCCAAAACGGCATTGAACACCGCCCCCCACCCGCGTTATTGGTTGGCGTGGAAGCCCACCGTGAACATTCCGAACGGCGTTTTTGTGTGTGTTGTGAGGTTTTGACCGTTACCCACGGTCCAAAAAAGATCCGTTGGTTAATTTAAAAAAAAAATCAATTTCACCTATATAAACCCATTTTCCTCTCATTTTTTAACACCACTTTTTTAACTTTCTTCTCTTCTTCATCTTTATTCTCTTTATATTTTTTAATCACCAAAATGAATCCCAACCAAAACCCGTGGAATATGCCAACATTTGCGGGACAACCTAACCCGTTATTCGTCGGTCCCGGGCAATTTCAACCACAAGGCTACAACCCGAACCCCTCGTACCAAAACTACGCGGCATGGGGTCAAATACCAACAACTCAATTCCCACCATCACAACATCAACCACAAATGTTTTCGCAATCGCAACCACAAACACCCGTTGAAGAAGATGACGACTTGGAAATCATCCCGGAGACACAAGCCCCCGAATCGTCCAAGAAAACTCGACGTAGGGGCAAAGAAAAAGTTGTTGGAACGCTTGAACCGCAAGGGAAGAAGAAATGGGACATGGCGGAAGAGTTGGATTTAGTTCGAGCGTATGTTCATACATCGGAAGATCCAAAATATGGAATAAATTTTTATTTTTTTAAGTTTTTTAACTTATATTTTATCGATCTATTTCTTTTTTTTTTGTAGGGAACTCTCAAAAGAAAGAAGCTTTTTGATCTCGTGTTAGTGAAAAATTCCACGAGATCAAGAAATCGAAATCAAATGGGAATGATGTATACTTTCGAAACAACGATAAGCTTAGTAGCAAATGGTTCGACATTAAAAGGAAAGTTGGGAAGTTTCATGGCATCGTTATGGAGCTCAAACGACATCGTCCAAGTGGGTCAAGCGATGTCGACTTTTGGAACTTAGCCATCGATCGTTATCATGACGATCATAACTCGGCACCTCTCATAAAGCATTATGAAAATTTGAGCAAATCTCCAAAATTTAATGAGATTTTGGATCTTACGACTTCGAGCGGAAAGAAACGGTCATCCACCGATATGGATAGTCCTATGGGATCGGCTTCAACGGGACGGTGTAATGTTGACCTTAACGACACGGTCAACTTGGAGGACGAGGATGAGGTACCCGAGATGTTGGCAAGGCCGGTGGGGAAGAAAAAAGCAATACGGCAAGAAAAAGAAAAAAAAAGAAGACGACGCTTTCTTGGAGCAACTTAATTTGTTCAACCAAGAGCAAATGAAACGTACAAAGTTGAGGGAGGATAAGATTCGAATTCAAAAGGAGAAAGCGAATTTGAAGAAAGAAAAATTACGCATTGAACAAATGCGTATGTTGAGCTTGGACACGTCAAAGATGAGCGAGGCGGATCGACAATTTTTGGAGGAGGAGAAGGAGAAGATCAGAAAAAATTATCATCGCAGTAGTTTATTTTTTTAGTGTTTGTAATTTCTAGAATTTGTAATTTTTTTATTTTTAATTAAATTGTTTAAGTATTTTTAATTAAAATGTTTATTAATTAAAATGTTTAAGTATTATTTAAATTTAAAAAAAAGTAAAAAAAAAATATTAAAATAATCTTTCAACACCACACCATCACACCATGTATACCACACATGGTGTTGAAAAATGGTGTTATCCGTCATCGCCTACGTGGCATGATAACACCAACTTTCAACACCATGTATACCACATGTCCTAAAGGATAAAGTTATGATTATAAAATTGTTTTCTTTTTTTTCTTCTTCTTGTTAAGACAAAAAAATATTCTATGCTTTTCTTTTCTTTTGAAACTCAAAACATGAAATAAAATTAAGAGTAAATTACAAATTACGTTCTTTAGTAAATATGCTAATTTCAATTTATGTCCTTAAACTAAAGAAATATCAGAAAACGTCCTTTAAATTCATGGTTAGTTGCAAATCATGTCCTTTCGTCTAACGGGCGTTAACTTTCTCCATTAAATCAGGTCATGTGCAAAGCACATGAGGGCAATATGGTCATTTGACTCAATAAGGACCTGTTTTGTAATTTTCTCAACATGTAACATCTTTTTGTAATTTTTCCAAGTTTAAACCCTAACAATTAATTAACAATCAAATCATTAATAAAGCTTTGACCCCTCCCCAAATTTTAAAGCCGTCGGCAACCCTAACCAACACAACATTTCTGCTCCTCCACACCACCACATCTCCGTCACGCCACTCCATCCTACCCAAATCTCTATCGCAATCATCAATTTCAGTACAAGGCGGCTTTTCTAATGCTAATCAAGTCAAATAGATGTTGATCAATAGCCTCAATTCACCTGTTAAGTCCTTGTAAACTCCGGCGGTATTATTGACACCAAACATAGTTATTGTTCCATTTTTTCTCGACTAGTTCTCGGATTCAATCTCGAAATGAACAGATCGACACAAATGCATTAAATAGATGTTTGGATTTAAGTTTGGGTCTTTGCATTAAACAGATGTTTGGAATTAAGTTTGGGTCTTGCACATCGTGCTTGAAAAAAAGAACAGTGATGAAGAAAAGGTTGATTTTTTGGTGGTATATGGAATTGACATCCACCGGTTCGGAATTTCCCGACAATGATTTCGTGTTCGATTACAAAAATGAAGAGAAAAGAGAAGAGTTTTTCTAAGAGGGAGCCGGACGGTATCGAACGAGAGTACGAGAACATTAGGGCGTGGAACAGTGGTCCAATCATGATGCTTACAAAGTCGATTTGTTTTTGAATGTGTGGTATGATTTGCATCAGTCTAGGTGATTAGCCGTAGTTGTTGGAGAAGATGAATACGAGAAGAGGTACTCCCAACCTTTGATTTCGTATCCCGAATTTCTATCTCTTTTTCTCAATTTTTTTCTGGTTGGACACAATGAGATGTAGAAGAGGGGCGACGATTCAGGGGTTCCACCAAATTTGCTGTTTCTTGGATGGCACCAGTGGAAGGCGGTAGTGGTGGTGGTCAAGGGTCGGCGGTGGTGGTTCATGTGGTCCTTTTGAGATCTGGGTTTCTTGCTACCTACATTAAACTTTGAAAAATTACAAAAAGTTGTTATATGTTGAGAAAATTACAAAACATGTCCTTATTGAGTTAAATGACCATGTTGCCCTCATGTGCCGTGCACATGATATGATATAACGGAGAAAGTTAACACCCGTTAGACGAAAGGACGTGATTTGCAACTAACCATGAACTTAAAGGACGTATTCTGTTATTTCTTTAGTTTAAGGACGTAAATTGAAATTAGCATACTTACTAAATGACGTAATTTGTAATTTCTAGAATTTGTAATTTTTTTTATTTTTAATTAAATTGTTTAAGTATTTTTAATTAAAATGTTTATTAATTAAAATGTTTAAGTATTATTTAAATTAAAAAAAATGTAAAAAAAAATATTAAAATAATCTTTCAACACCACACCATCACACCATGTATACCACACATGGTGTTGAAAGATGGTGTTATCCAGTCATCGCCTATGTGGCATGATAACACCAACTTTCAACACCATATATATCACATGTCCTAAAGGATAAAGTTATAATTATAAAATTGTTTTCTTTTTTTTCTTCTTCTTGTTAATACAAAAAGATTTTTTTTTTGGAACAGCATCATTTTATTAAAGAAAACAGAAACTGCCCCAGCAAGGAGCTGAGAAACAGCCCTGCGGAACAAAGACAAGCATCAGAAGAAGAAATACATTACATTGTGAAAGTCAACCACCTATTCCAATCAATATTCAGCCCCTTGTTTCTATTCTTGAACCAAATGAAACTCCATGTTTTAGTCTCGTTTATCACCCAAGCTAAAGAAGGACAGCTGTTCCGAAAAATCGCGTTGTTCCGAGCTTTCCAAACACACCAACATCCCGTAGTGAACACCGTCTTGATGGCTTTCTTCCTAGTTGAACTGCCTTCCATCCCTTTCGGCCCTTGAAAGACGTCTTTAGCAGCGAAAAAGAATGGTGTGTCAGTTCTGCACCATTGACTCAAAACACACCAAACCATGTTCGTGAAACTGCACCCCGAGAACAGGTGATCCGCCGACTCCGCATAATCCTTACATAGAGGGCAGCCCCCGTGACCCACGTTTATGTTCCTTCTCGCCAGGCCGTCAGCCGTTGGCAGTCTACCCAACGCCGCCCGCCATCCGAACACATTTACCTTAATCGGCACCGATGAACACCAATTGTACATAACCTCCCCCTCCGAAATCTGACTGTTGTAAAGTCTAATCCTTACATCCTTAACCGTGAATGTGTCATTCCCATTTCCAGCCCACATCCACCTACCATTGACGAAGTTAATCAGGTTTTTTAAGTCAACATTGGCCTCCAACAATTCAGTCTTTGTCTTCATGATGGACTTCCAAACCCCCGCTAAAGCCGGAGCCCTCGGGATCGTCAAGTTACAAGCTCTGTCACCATGGATTGCGCTTACCGTTTTCCTCCATAACCTGTTGGGTTCAGTAAAGAATCTCCAAACCCATTTGGACATAAGGCTGAGGTTAGAGTGGGCAAGAGGGACCAGCCCTAAGCCCCCTTTCTCGATCGGGTTAAGAACCTTTTCACGAGCCACCCAATGCACTTTGTTCTTCAACTCGTCTCCTCCCCATAAAAACTTAAAACGGATACTTTCCAGCTTCTCGAGAATACCTTTAGGCGCCCTGTATAAAGAGAAGTAATATGACGGGAGGCAATCTAAAACAGCCTTTATAAGGGTGATTTGCCCCCAATTGATAATTTCTTCGCCTTCCAAACCGACAACCTGGAGTTGAAAATATTGATCACCTTATCCCAATTTTTCTTGATGTAACAACGCAAATTATTTTTACTATTTCGTTAACAATATTTAACTTGAAAAGTGGTCCCAGAAAATTTCGTTCAAATTTAACAGTTTGTGGCATCAACACTTGCATAGGAACCAAATACAAAACCAAGTGAGTGGTAAATGCAAGTTAATACTAGTTCAATATTTTCAAAAGATGGTTATGACAAGTCATGAACATCAAAAGAATCGGCAATTCGAGTGTTCGGTTCGTCTTGCGCTCGAGAGGATCCGCGTCTACATGGTAGTTTTACCTGCGTGCAATTACACCCCATTAGTATGTAACATTAATGCAAGTTGGGACATTGTTTAGGCATTAAAAAGGGGGCAAAATTTCAGAAATTAGGCAGCTCCACCGTAAGCTACGCTGGCCACCGTAGCTTACGGTGGCATCAGCTAGCCTACGGTGGCTTGATGCTGGCCTACGGTGAGTGCCCAGGCTGCAGGCCACCGTAGCTTACGGTGGCCACCGTAAGCTACGGTGGTACCTGTGGTTTCGGTACCCCGTCTTGGTTCTTTTTCCACTTAATTGCCCGGATTCGATTTCTAACGATTCATAAGTTACCAACACATGGTTTAAGCTCCAAAAACTTACTAGACTCTAAAATTTAAACATGGACCAATTACCCATCGTTACCTTGCCTTTACCTTACCCGGTTGACCCGTTAAGGGCCAACCCATGCTACAACTCGTCCGGGATTACAAATGAACCAAACCTTGCACATTCACTAGTGGCACGTTCACAATATATCAGATTACTTCATGACTCCTACCTTTTATATCATACGAATTTCAATGATCCTTAAGGAGCATTCCAATTACAACGTATCCATGTCACCTATGTAGGAATCCTAGAATACTAATTAGAATTGGGCATCTTACATATGTGTATAACCACCCTTGCCATACACCAAGAACCCAATTAGCCCTTGAGGTATCTTCGGGTCAATTATCCGAAGGCAAAAGCATGAGGAGGGTAGGCAAATCAACCCAATTTGGTTGACTAAGCCACTTCCTCTTTTCCCCTATGAGAGAATCCATTTATTCCCTCATGAGGTGAAGACTTATTCTTTTCTACCCACAATGGTCCATAACCAAATGTAAGTTGTTTATAATTATTACTTACTAGTGTAACGAACAAGATGTACGTTACCTCGATGGCTTGACGACCCACCTCCACCCGCGTGAGCTTGATTGCTTCCTTCAAAACCTTGATCGCCTATATGATCGTTAATGTATCAATACCATAGTCATAACACAAATTTCACAACCATGGCATCAATCACAATCTAGCACCCAATCATGGTGACCTCACAATTTCAAAGTTTCTATTATCATATAAGTCCTCAATCCACACCAATTCCACCAATTGAGAATATTTACTAGCATTTCTAATTCCCTTAACGGGTCATGCAATTCACATTGTTACACATAGTTAGGATCATCCAAAATCAACAATTCCTTTACTATGATCATTCAAGCACCATTTCATGTCAATTTAGCTATCAAGCCATGGGGGTTAGTCACCTAGACATTTTATCAAACACATGGTGTGCAACACTTGCTACCTAACTACAATTCATTCATACAACCCACTACTTAACAAATTAGCAAGGGTTGGGTGATCACACCTCAAACCCAACATCAAATTATCATGCATCGTCATAGACAAGTTCCAATTTCTCATGATTGAGGTTAATACCATGGTCATCCATGGTGACCAACAACATGCAAGGTTCAAGTAGGAAATTAGGTGAGCACTACCCCAATTACTAAATTATTGGGTTAACTAGGCTACATTCAAGCTTCCTAACACCTTAGGATTCAGATTTTAACATAACCTTCACAGATTCTAGGGTCCCAATTTCGACCCATACACATGCAATTATGAAAGGGCTTACCTACAAACTTCAATTAGGTGTAGGAGGCTTAGAAATCCTTCCAATACTTGGAATTTGTGGTCAATTTCGCAGCCTAGCCTCCTCCTCTTGAGAATTTCGTGATTGAGAGAGTTGGGAGGGGTTGAGTTTCTCTCCCAGTCGCAACCTGCGATCCCCTCCCCCAATTCTCCCTAATTAATTTAGGTTAGTTTCCCTTATTTACATTCCTAGCCCCTCTAGTTTAGGTTTTGGTTAATTTTCTAATTAAACCCTTAACATTTCACATTTAACCCTCAAGTTTCTATAATATGGCAAGTACTATAACATATAAGGAACAATTTAGTCACATAACAAGGGTCGGTTAAATGTTAACGGAAATTTTCATATATTAAAACTCGGGATGTTACAACTCCACCCCCCTTAAGGGAGTTTCGTCCCCGAAACAGTTACATACCAAATAAGTGGGGATAGTAGCGTTGCATCTCTTCCTCGGACTCCCAAGTTAGATCCGATCCTTTCCTATGCTCCCATTGAACCTTCACTTGGTTCACTTCTCTGTTTCTTAGCCGCTTAACCTTACGGTCGAGAATCGCAATAGGCCTCTCGACATAGTTAAGCTTATCATCAATGACTAAATCATCGAGTGGCACATAGGCACTCTCGTCGGCAAGACACTTCCTCAAATAGGACACGTGGAACGTATTGTGAATGCCGCTTAGCTCCTCCGGCAATTCCAGTTGATAAGCCACCTTGCCCACACGTGCAAGGATTTTGAAAGGTCCAATGAATCGAGGACTTAGCTTACCTCGCTTTCTAAAACGAATCACACCTTTCCACGGGGAGACCTTTAACATGACATAGTCTCCCTCTTGGAACTCTATAGGCCTCCTTCTCTTGTCCGCATAAGATTTTTGTCTATCTTGAGCGGCTTTTAATCGTGCCCTCACTATGTCGATCTTGGCCGACGTTTCACGAACCACCTCGCGGCTACTTAGCTCGCGTTGGCCCACTTCACCCCAACATACGGGTGTTCTACACTTTCTACCATACAACATCTCGAACGGAGGCATCCCTATACTCGAGTGATAGCTATTATTGTAGGCAAATTCTACGAGTGGCAAGTGTCGGTCCCAATTTCCCCCGAAATCAATAACACATGCCCGCAGCATGTCTTCCAACGTTTGTATGGTCCTCTCGCTTTGGCCATCGGTTTGGGGGTGATATGCTGTGCTGAGGTGTAATCTAGAACCCATTTCCTCCTGGAACCCTTGCCAAAATTCCGACGTGAACCGGGTGTCCCGATCCGATACTATGGAAACCGGTACCCCGTGGCGAGACACAATTTCGTCAATGTAAATATCGGCCAATTTCTCCGATGAGGATTTCTCCCGAATAGGGAGGAAGTGTGCACTTTTGGTCAGCCGGTCCACAATCACCCAAATAGCGTCGTGGTTCCTGGACGTCCTTGGCAATTTAGTTACCAAGTCCATAGTCACATGTTCCCATTTCCACACGGGGATTTCCAAGGGTTGCATCTTCCCGTATGGTCTTTGATGCTCAGCCTTGACTTGTAGGCAAGTCAAGCATCTCTCGACGTACTTGACTATGTCGCGTTTCATCCCAGGCCACCAATAATTGGCCTTTAAATCGTTATACATCTTTGTTGCCCCCGGGTGTACCGTGTAACGAGACTTGTGGGCCTCGTCTAATAACATATTCCTCATATCGCCTGTGTTGGGAACCCAAACTCGCCCAAAGCGGGTCTTTATTCCACTTTCTTCATCCACTAGATCTTTTACTTGGCCCACAATCCGCTCCTTTTTCCAGTTTTCTTCTTTGACTGCTTCGATTTGGGCCTCCTTGATCCGTGTTATCAAGTTAGAGGTCACCACAAGTTGCATAGATCTCACTCTAATGGGCGTATAGTCCCCCTTTCGGCTTAGGGCATCGGCTACCACATTGGCCTTGCCCGGGTGATAGTGAATCTCGCAGTCATAATCCTTGATCGTCTCAAGCCATCTTCGTTGCCTCATGTTCAAGTCCTTTTGGTCGAAGAAGTACTTGAGGCTTTTGTGATCGGTGAAGATTGTGCATTTGGCCCCATACAAATAATGTCGCCAAATCTTCAAGGCAAACACTACCGCCGCCAACTCTAGGTCATGCGTAGGGTAGTTTTGCTCGTGCACCTTTAGTTGCCGAGATGCATACGCGATTACCTTGCCTCGTTGCATCAATACACATCCGAGGCCAATTTGTGACGCGTCAGAGTAAACCACCATGTCCTCGTTGCCCTCGGGCAGAGTTAACACCGGGGCTTGAGTAAGCTTTTGTTTGAGGCTTCGAAATGCCTCCTCTTGCTCGGTACCCCATACAAACTTGGTTTCTTTCTTAGTCAGCTTCGTCAAGGGTAAGGCTATTTTCGAGAAATCTTGAATAAATCTCCGGTAATAGCCTGCCAGCCCGAGGAAACTCCTAACCTCGGTGGGAGTCTTAGGAGCTTCCCATAAGGTTACCGCTTCAACTTTAGCCGGGTCCACCTTAATCCCCTCGGATCCAATTACATGGCCCAAAAATTGCACTTCTCTTAGCCAAAATGCACATTTAGAGAACTTGGCATACAACTTCTCAACTCTTAGTCTCTCAAGTATCTCTCGTAAATGCTTGGCATGCTCGGCCTCGCTCCGAGAGTAGATCAAAATATCATCAATGAAGACTATCACCGATTTGTCCAGCATGGGTTTGCACACGCGGTTCATTAAGTCCATGAAGGCCGCCGGTGCGTTTGTTAACCCAAAGGACATCACGCAAAATTCGTAGTGCCCATAGCGAGTTCTAAAGGCCGTCTTGGGGATGTCCTCCTCCTTCACCTTCAGTTGATGGTACCCTGACCGCAAGTCGATCTTGGAGAACCATTTGGCCCCTTGTAATTGATCGAATAGATCGTCAATTCGGGGCAAGGGATACCGATTTTTCACCGTGAGTTTGTTTAACTCCCGGTAATCAATGCACATCCGCATACTCCCATCTTTCTTCTTTACAAATAGAACCGGGGCTCCCCATGGTGAGATACTCGGCCTAATAAACCCCTTATCCAGCAACTCTTGGATTTGGGTATTAAGTTCTTGCAACTCTGGGGGCGCTAACCGATATGGTGCCCGTGCTACCGGCTTGGCATTCGGAACCAGGTCAATTCTGAATTCCACATCTCTATCCGGAGGCATACCCGGCAATTCTTCCGGGAACACATCTTTAAATTCTTGGACTACCGGTAACTCGTCTATTACCGGTCCTTGTACTCTTGTGTCGGTCACCATAGCTAAAAAGGCTCGGCATCCTTTTTTTATGTACTTTCTCGCTTTGTGCATGGAGCATATTATGGGAGTTCCGCTTTTGTCTCCCAGTATGGTGACTTTGTCTCCCGTAGGTGACGTGAGTTCGATTGTCTTGTGATCACATATCACTCTCGCGTGGTGGCGGGATAGCCAATCCATACCTACCACCACCTTGAACTCTCTCATAGCCATGGGGATGAGGTCAATGGAGAATTCCTCCCCGTTGATGGTGATCGTGCATCCCCGACATACATCAAAAACAAGTACAGATTTATCGTTAGCAACTTCTACTTCTAAAGGTACATGCAGTTTTTCAATCACAAATGAAGGGTGCTTAACAAAATCAATTGAGACAAATGACCTATTAGCACCCGTATCAAATAATACACGTGCAGGCAACGAATTAATCGGAAAAGTACCTGACACGACGTTGGGGTCAATCTTGGCCTCATCGGCCGTTAGCTGGAATGCCCTTCCGGTGGCCCGCGGAATTTCAGTTTTTCCTCCAGTCCTTGACCCTTCACCCATCAATTTTGGGCAGTTCGGCTTCTTATGACCCGTCTGATAGCAGTTGAAGCATCTAACTACTTCAGAGGGGCAATTGGAGACAAGGTGGCCCTTTTTGCCACAGTTCAAACATGGTCGATCTTTGAAGAGGCACTCTCCCGGATGCCCCCTCCCACAAATCTTGCATTTGGAGTTTCCCCCCTTGAACTCCTTCTTTTTGGGAGATTCTCCCGTTCTCTGCTTCTTTGGAGGGTTTGACTGTGCCTCATTAGGCCCTCTCCTTTCACGAGTTTCTTCCCTTCGGGTGATATCAAGTTCCCGAGCCCTCGCAGCGTTAATCATTTCTTCCACCGTGTTGAAACTCGTTAGGGGCACAAAGTCCTTAATCTTGGGCTTTAGCATGTTCCTATAGAAGAACATCCTTGCCCCTTCGGTAGGCAACACATCCGCACAGAACCTGACCCGATCAAGGTAGATCCCCGTGATTTGATCTACCGTTTGGTCATCGGTCTGCTCCAATTTGAGAAACTCCTGCTTGAGTTTGTTCACCATTGCCTTCGGGCAATGATGTTCAGTAAAGATTTCTTTGAATTCGGGCCACGTTAATGCATTAATTGCAACGTCCCCTTTTTCTTGGGCCTTTGCATCCCACCAATCTTTCGCCCGGTCCCGAAGTAGACCCGTGGCATAACTCACTTGATCATCTTCTTCACAATGGGTCCGGCGGAATACACCCTCCACGTTGGTGATCCACCGATGGCAAGCAATAGGATCCACCTCACCCGAATAGTGAGGGGGTTTGCAAGCCATGAACTTGTTAAAAGAACAACGTTTCTTTGTCTTTTCGGGCTCCCCTCGATTTAGGATAACCCCCTTTAACTCATCAAACTTTTCATTCATGGTCTTAAGAAGATCCTCTTGGATCTTGTGCACGTATTCCGGGAGGGCGGCATCAATAGCCCTCCCGACTTCTTCAGCAATTCGGGCGTTAAGGGCCTCGTCTCTCTGCTCTTGGGTCAAGCCGTCCCCAACTTGGTTCGTCATGACACTACAGAGTTTAATTCAACCAGTTAGTTCATATATCAATTCCCCTTGCCTAGAGCAGGGTTGTTATGGACTCCCCTTGGCCATCTCCAAGGGTGTCACACATGAGGTTACGGATTTATAGCAATTCCCATAACCCATTTTAAACTATTCATGCGTCTCCCGCATCTTCGGTTCCGGTGCAACTCACCATCCCCGTACACGATCTGAAATTACCAAGTGGTGCATCAATTATGCACCCTTAGTTTCTTCCCATAGCACACACTAGACTTATAATCATACATCATTTAAAAATTCAACACATACCCGGATCTCCGCGGAAGCTCGAACCGAACACTTGGCCATTATCTCGAGCACGGGTTTGAGTTCAAGAGTCAAATTACACTTGAATCCCTCAAACCTCGGCTCTGATACCAACTTGTAACAACGCAAATTATTTTTACTATTTCGTTAACAATATTTAACTTGAAAAGTGGTCCCAGAAAATTTCGTTCAAATTTAACAGTTTGTGGCATCAACACTTGCATAGGAACCAAATACAAAACCAAGTGAGTGGTAAATGCAAGTTAATACTAGTTCAATATTTTCAAAAGATGGTTATGACAAGTCATGAACATCAAAAGAATCGGCAATTCGAGTGTTCGGTTCGTCTTGCGCTCGAGAGGATCCGCGTCTACATGGTAGTTTTACCTGCGTGCAATTACACCCCATTAGTATGTAACATTAATGCAAGTTGGGACATTGTTTAGGCATTAAAAAGGGGGCAAAATTTCAGAAATTAGGCAGCTCCACCGTAAGCTACGCTGGCCACCGTAGCTTACGGTGGCATCAGCTAGCCTACGGTGGCTTGATGCTGGCCTACGGTGAGTGCCCAGGCTGCAGGCCACCGTAGCTTACGGTGGCCACCGTAAGCTACGGTGGTACCTGTGGTTTCGGTACCCCGTCTTGGTTCTTTTTCCACTTAATTGCCCGGATTCGATTTCTAACGATTCATAAGTTACCAACACATGGTTTAAGCTCCAAAAACTTACTAGACTCTAAAATTTAAACATGGACCAATTACCCATCGTTACCTTGCCTTTACCTTACCCGGTTGACCCGTTAAGGGCCAACCCATGCTACAACTCGTCCGGGATTACAAATGAACCAAACCTTGCACATTCACTAGTGGCACGTTCACAATATATCAGATTACTTCATGACTCCTACCTTTTATATCATACGAATTTCAATGATCCTTAAGGAGCATTCCAATTACAACGTATCCATGTCACCTATGTAGGAATCCTAGAATACTAATTAGAATTGGGCATCTTACATATGTGTATAACCACCCTTGCCATACACCAAGAACCCAATTAGCCCTTGAGGTATCTTCGGGTCAATTATCCGAAGGCAAAAGCATGAGGAGGGTAGGCAAATCAACCCAATTTGGTTGACTAAGCCACTTCCTCTTTTCCCCTATGAGAGAATCCATTTATTCCCTCATGAGGTGAAGACTTATTCTTTTCTACCCACAATGGTCCATAACCAAATGTAAGTTGTTTATAATTATTACTTACTAGTGTAACGAACAAGATGTACGTTACCTCGATGGCTTGACGACCCACCTCCACCCGCGTGAGCTTGATTGCTTCCTTCAAAACCTTGATCGCCTATATGATCGTTAATGTATCAATACCATAGTCATAACACAAATTTCACAACCATGGCATCAATCACAATCTAGCACCCAATCATGGTGACCTCACAATTTCAAAGTTTCTATTATCATATAAGTCCTCAATCCACACCAATTCCACCAATTGAGAATATTTACTAGCATTTCTAATTCCCTTAACGGGTCATGCAATTCACATTGTTACACATAGTTAGGATCATCCAAAATCAACAATTCCTTTACTATGATCATTCAAGCACCATTTCATGTCAATTTAGCTATCAAGCCATGGGGGTTAGTCACCTAGACATTTTATCAAACACATGGTGTGCAACACTTGCTACCTAACTACAATTCATTCATACAACCCACTACTTAACAAATTAGCAAGGGTTGGGTGATCACACCTCAAACCCAACATCAAATTATCATGCATCGTCATAGACAAGTTCCAATTTCTCATGATTGAGGTTAATACCATGGTCATCCATGGTGACCAACAACATGCAAGGTTCAAGTAGGAAATTAGGTGAGCACTACCCCAATTACTAAATTATTGGGTTAACTAGGCTACATTCAAGCTTCCTAACACCTTAGGATTCAGATTTTAACATAACCTTCACAGATTCTAGGGTCCCAATTTCGACCCATACACATGCAATTATGAAAGGGCTTACCTACAAACTTCAATTAGGTGTAGGAGGCTTAGAAATCCTTCCAATACTTGGAATTTGTGGTCAATTTCGCAGCCTAGCCTCCTCCTCTTGAGAATTTCGTGATTGAGAGAGTTGGGAGGGGTTGAGTTTCTCTCCCAGTCGCAACCTGCGATCCCCTCCCCCAATTCTCCCTAATTAATTTAGGTTAGTTTCCCTTATTTACATTCCTAGCCCCTCTAGTTTAGGTTTTGGTTAATTTTCTAATTAAACCCTTAACATTTCACATTTAACCCTCAAGTTTCTATAATATGGCAAGTACTATAACATATAAGGAACAATTTAGTCACATAACAAGGGTCGGTTAAATGTTAACGGAAATTTTCATATATTAAAACTCGGGATGTTACACTTGATATTCATGTTTGCCCCCACCATAAGGCCAAGGTATGTAACGGGAAATTCGCATGATTCACAGCCTAAAAACTCAGCCCACTTTGTCTTCTCATCATCATCCACATTCACTCCAAATAATCCACATTTATTAAGATTAACACGGAGGCCCGAAACTAAAAAGAAGCACTATAGAATTCTTCTCAGATTAAGAAAGTTTGCCTCCGACCACCTACCCATCACCATAACGTCGTCCGCAAAAAATAAGTGAGACATAACCGGGCCAGAATTAGGTAAAACAATGCCATGAAAAATGCCTAGCTCCACCGCTTTTGTCACCATCCAATGAAGAGCCTCCATTGCCAAAATGAATAAGAAAGGGGACAAAGGATCCCCTTGTCTCACCCCTTTATGACAATCAAACTCGCTTGTCGGAGATCCATTAACAAGCACCGAGGCTCTCGAGGCTCGAAGAATGCCTAACACCCATTTCCTCCATAGAGCCGAAAAGTTCATTTGTTCCATAATGCTATCCAGGAATCCCCAATCAAGAGAGTCGTAGGCTTTATTAAAGTCAATTTTGAAGAACATCGCATCCCGTTTCATCTTTTTGCACCAAGCAATAATCTCATTAATTATTAGTGGCCCATCAATAATGTTTCTATTTGCAACGAAGGCCATCTGCTTTTCCGAAATAACCGCATCCATCACCCGCTTCACCCGATTGGCCAGCACCTTGGATATGATTTTAACAATACAACCCACTAGACTGATTGGCCGGTAGTCTCCAAGGGCCAACGGGTCCTGAATTTTAGGGATGAGGCATATAAAAGCCGAACTACACCCCCTGGAAATACTCCCATTTTCGTGAAAATCTTGCAACACTTTTACAAAGTCTCCTTCCAGCCGGTCCCAAAAAAACTTGATAAAATCCAAATTAAATCCATCCGGTCCTGGGGCCTTGTCTCCACCACAATCCCAAACATCCCGTTTAATTTCCTCCACCGAGAAAGGGCAAATCAAGCTGTCAGCCGCTTCGTTAGACAGACGGTTAATGCCAGAGCAATTAATAGTAGGTTTGCGAGAAAGGTCCTTTGCAAACTTCTGCTTGAAAAAGTCACAGACATGATTTTTAATTTCCAAAGGCTCCGAAATCCACGAACCCTCCACCAACAAACCGTTTATTCGACCCGTGGCACATCTCGCTCTCATCAATCCATGGAAATAGGATGTATTTTCATCCCCATCGCACGCCCATTGAATTCTAGCCTTTTGGGCTAGGTCCTTCCGCATCTGAGAATCCAATTCCAATAATGAATTTTTTGCATCCACCCATTCATTCAATTCGATAGGATCAAGAGGACGAATTTCGGAAACCGAATCCCATTTGTTACAAATCAAGGTCAGATTATGTCTCTGCGCCCCTTCCTTTTCTTTTTCCAGCCTGTTCCAACTCCTAAGGGCTTCTTTTACCTTCTTTATTTTCAGTGCAAGCATCCGATCAGGTTTATCAGGGTGGACTGTATCTTCTAAAGCCTTATATACCACTTCGCATATTCCAGGCTTAGAGAGCCAAGATGAGAAAAATTTAAAGGGGATTGGGCCATAGTCTTTCGAAGACGCCTTGAATATCAGTGGGTTATGGTCAGACCATAACCTGGGCACAGCTGTGAGCGTCGCATTGGGCCAGAGATGGAAGAAATCCGAGCACACTAGTACGCGGTCAATCTTGCTGAAGCTTATCCCATTCCCAAACGAATACGTGAACCTAGAGCCACCCATTCTGTATTCCTGTAAATCTGCGCGGCTACAAAAGTCATTAAAACTAGCTGCTCCCCCAGGGTAGAAAGAAGAGTTCAAACGATCCCCGGGGTCACGAACTTCGTTAAAATCTCCCACAAGACACCACAAACCAGGTCTGGAATTTTTTAGAGCAATCAAGTCCTCCCACAGATCTCTTTTACTCGCAGGAGATTGCAGAGCATACACATTAACTAGATTTAACTCCAATTGTTCCCCAATTAACACACCCGAAACCAAAAGAAAATTTGAGTGAGATAAGGAATACCGGAAAGAAAACAGGCTGGGATTCCACATGGTGAGGATGCCCCCCGATTGACCTCTAGACGGGACCGCTCTCCAGTCAAAGCTCCGATTTCCCCATATTTTGTCAAGCGGAAGGCGAGACTCTTCCGTTGTTTTCGTCTCCTGTAAACAAACGCACCAAGACCGGTTCTCCCTTTTCAATTTGTTGATCCACCCGACTTTGGTATCGTCGTGCAGACCCCTGCTATTCAGACTAAGCAGATCCATTTAAACCACCATTTTCGCCCCCCTGTTAACCAGGTCAGCCACCTGGTCCTCACATCCTCTGAAATCGACCCCCATACATTCTCCTACTGCCATCGTACTCTGAATTTCGTCCGTCCTCATCTCCCTATTCTCCTCCATATTTCGTGAAGTCCTGCTTCTGTTGCTATGCTCCCCTCGCTGACTAGCGTTAGATAGCGCTTTAGAAATAGCCCCTCGCAAAATCCTACGGCCTCCAATGCGAAGGATATTTCCTTGCGCCTGAAACGCGCAGATCCGATCTTCCCGCACCTTTTTAGCGGTGTCGCCAAAAGGGGGAAGGGAACAGTGGTCTTCAATTAGGGTATTATTTTCCGTGGACGTTACCTCAGGGAAGACAGGTAGCGAATTACATTGTTTAGACCTCAATCCTTTTTGTTTCTCCATATGAGATTTTAATTCCATGTATGGCCCATGTGGTAAGTTAGTTAATTTAGAAGATTGGGCCTGCTTAGCACTATGCGATTTCTTACTAGTATCTATTTTTTGGGGAAGCCCAACCCCCATGCTAGAAGAGAACGTATCATTTCCCATGTCATGGGACCCATCCTCCTTATCCAATTGTGTTTCACTTATTCTGGAAGCAGAATCATTAATCTCGAGCTCCCCATTCCTGCATGGCCTGTTCGTTTCCACAAAAGCACCCCCTCCAAGGCCATCCAAGGCATCCTCCTCCTCACCCCATTGCCATGTGTCACGTAATTCGCCCTCTTCCCAATACTCCCCCTCCTCTTCCCAATCTGCCTGACTATTCGTCTGCTCCGGTGACTCCGTCACACCTTCCTCCTCCTCGAAGTAGGGTTTCCATCCTACTCTATCCTCCGTGATTCTGGCCGTAAAATTTTCGCCCCTCCAGTTAAGGATTACAGTTTCATCGATGAACTTCCAAATTTCCGTTAACACATAAACAGTCGCGTAGCTGCAATCTTCCACTAGCCATGATGAATTTATCGGTAAAACAACCTCCCCAAATCCCTTCGCAATTAACTCGTACGTCGGATCTTCACGTAAGGCCAGAGGAATCCCTTGTAACTTAAGACCCACAATTCTACGCCTTGAAAATTCTTGTCCTTCCCATGGCATAAGATCGCGAAAAAGAGCTCTCCACGCTGCTTCTTTCTTCTTCCAGAACGTCGTAGCATCAGAGTGTTGGTTAAAAATGAGAAGGACATGCAATCCCCCTACATATGCAACGTCAAAATCAGCCTGACCATCGCCCGATTTCAGCGATTTCACGTTACATAAGGTAGTTCCATCTAACGCTTCTCCTAGCAAAGAACGGCCAAAGAATGATGACGGGTACTCCCCCCCAGCTTCTGGGATATGTATTGTCTTCATAGACGGGCCTTTCTCCTTCACTTCATCCATCAGAGCAGTATTTAGCACTGGTTTGCTCCCTCTCATTATCATATCCCGGAACAAGATTTTGGCGTTCACCTCCTTGTGCGAGTGGGTTGGCATATTACTCTGATTTTCAGACGGTCGAACCGTTTGTCGGACATTTCTCACCTCCGATCTCGGGACTTTGGAAAGGTTGGCCTTAATCTTCTTTCCATGGAAGGAAATCTCGTTTAGACGATGTACCATCGCCTCCTTGTCAGCCACTCTTTTAAAACGAACGAAGCCAAAGTTCTCGTGATTAAACCGTTTCTTCTTCGGGATAAATGTATCCACTACCACCCCAAACTCTTTTGTAGTAAGCACTAGCGAAGCTTGGGCGAAAAGTTTGAGGGGGCGAAGAGTCATGGATCCTAATTCCGGGGGGGGGGGGGGGGGGCGGTTCTCAATATATATAAAAAAAATTCAAAAATCGCAAAAATTAGCACTACGGCCGAAAAAAACCGGGGGGGGGGGGGGCGGTCGCCCCCCCCCCCCCCCCCCCCCCCCGGTCTCAACTAACCTTCGCCATTGGTAGCAAGCCATAAATCCGTTTCTGAGACCCCATCTGGGAAGCCACATAAGAAAAACGATATCGAGCCCTCATCTCCTTTCTTTCTCCTACTAACAATATGCCAGCCCTGATCACCCTGGTCTCTGATGACCTTAGAGATACCCACACCTCTCATCACCGCCGAACTTGTTAATCTATGAAAATGATATTCTATGCTTTTTTTTCTTTTGAAACTCAAAACATGAAATAAAATTAACATTTATATTCCTCTCCCTTTATTTTCTCTCCTTTAGTTCTCTTTTCTTATTATTAAACTCGAGAACTGAGCTTAAGACGAAAACCAATACCCGAGAACCGAACATATATGTAAAGGGTTCCGATGGATCTACAGGAGCCAATTGACTTCCAAGACTTCGCAAATTTCTTCAAGTAATCATACCAAGGTAAGAAATGTTATGAGTTTTATATGTTGGAGGAACGGACCAAAATATGGCGAAGATTTTTTTTCTCTTCTAAATTCTAAGTATTATGTTTTTTATATATTATGTTAGATGTTGTCTAAACATGTTATTTATGAAGTTGCAATCTATATTCTAGTTGTGGAGGAACTGAAATTACCCAATAGTAATGTATTTAAGTCAATGTTTTAAAACAAAAATTTTAAATCGGATTAGACTTGTGTGAAAAAAGGTTTAACCGGTTGACCCGGATAGTTAAACCAGATTGACTATTTAAACCTGCAAAATTTACAATATATATTTTATAAACTTTCATACACGACAAATGTAAAAAAAAAAACTTCAATAAAGTCTAACAAATTGAATTACTCAAAATAACATCAATATTTATAAAAAACTACAATAGAGTATTGTATGCATCAAGCTCTTCATCATTTAGTAGATGAAAATCTTCTTCTTCATTAAGACTGATGTTAAAGCATTGGTGTATGATTTAATCGTAACATGGAACACTTTATTAGCCAACATGAACTGTTTTAGTTCTTCACATAAACTTTTTCTTTTGAGTAGAATATGTTTTAATTCATCACGTAATTGAAGAACATGCTTTTAAACTATTTCTATAGTTCTTCGGAGCAAATCAAGTAAATACGTAAGGAATTAACAAAGAAATAAAGTTATAAAACCCTATCGTTTTTAAGCTTCATTTATAAAAAAAACCGGTTCAACGCAGGTTCAGGTTCGGGTTTTGGTCCGGCGCAACCGCAAAACCCCTCGGATCACATATTAGGTCGGAAATATATAAAACGGTCACAATCGAACCGGTACACCCTCCGGTCACCGGTTCGACCGGCCGTGTTTTACCGATTTAAAACATTGATTTGAGTAGTCTTCTAGAATTTTTATTTTTTTTGATAAAATCTAAATTTACGGGTTGAAATGGTTATTATGAGAATTAAAGGGTTTTACCTGTACGAGACCTACGCCCGATTACATAGAGAAACCTGAGAACCACTTGTTGGTGTATATGAAAGGAAATTAATCATGTCGTCTTCCGGGGAGGTGAGCCCTCTATTTTCAATGTTACAAAAGAAATCAAGAATTAGAGCGAAGTTTGGCTTGATATCCGTTCTAAAAAGGTTATAGATTGGGGCAATCTTTATACCATGTAATCTTTTCTTATGTTGGAGTTTCGGCCCGTTGTAGCGTCTTGCTAGGAGGTTTTCAGTTTGAATAAAATTGTCGTTCAGTTAAAAAATGGTGTTTCATACTAGTCTTATTACATATCGTACTTTTGGCAATAACGTTACAAATATTATTTTTGTTTAAAAATAAATGACTAATTAAAAGGAACTAAAACTATCCTTTTTAAATGTGATCACTCATCCGAATCAATCTTAGTAATTTAAACAGTTATCGATTTTATAACTTGTTAGAAAGGCTTGGCGGCGCAGCTTGTTGCCCGTCTCTCTTACCTATCGGGATGATTGTCCACTTCTATTTGTATTTCTGTATGTAACATTGAAGCTAAGAAATATGAAAATATGTTCTTTGTTGAAATTTTAACTACATTACCGAAAAATCCTTTACATTTATAGGAAATTGCATGTATATCCTTCATGTTTGAAAAGCGTTTTAAACATTCTTTATGTTAAACATTTATAACATACTAAATCCTTTAATTATTTAAGCACATTAGGGTTGTTTATGAGCTGAGTCGAGCCGAGCTGAGCCAGGGCTAGCTCGGGCTCGGCTCGAATTATAAACTGGGTTGGCTCGGCTCGGCTCGAATTCTAAATCGAGCTGAAATTATGAGCTCGAGCTCGGCTCGGTTTCAAACCGAGCCAGCTCGGCTCGATTTGGTTTTGGCTCGATTTTAAAAAGAGATCGTAGAAAAAACATTAAAGTAAAACGATTTAACAATCATTCTATGGTTTATAAAAAAAGCATATCCAACATATACACAACACAAGTACAAAATACACCACACATTAAATCCAACAAGGTAACAACTACAAGATAAATGTTCAAAGCGGAGATCAAGAAAGACTAAACCGTAAGGATTTAGGGATTTAAGGCGTATACTTATATTGTATCAGAGATTTAGGATAAAAACATAAGTTATTTTGTTTGGGCTCTCTATAAAACGGGCTTGTACATATTTAAATATTGTATATAAAATATAAAGTAAGGTAAATAAAACCGAGCCAAAACCGAGCGAGCTACGAGCCGAGCCACCCTTGGCTCGTGCTCGGCTCATTTAGAAACCAAGCTGGCTCGGCTTCGCTCGGTTACAAACCGAGCTACCTTCGAGCGAGCAACATGCGAGCTATTTCTAAGCGAGCTTTGAACGAGCTTCAAACGAGCTCCGAGCCACAAACTTTTTAAAAAACCCTAAAAGACACGAGGGTATCATTGTCATTTAAAGGTGTTACCTTTCTTAAAAGATCCACGAGTCCGTCCATGATATACTGAGAGGTTGTACCAAACCCATTTCTCCGCTTCCAAAGAAACTTAAGTACTTCGGGCCCACAATTCTTGACCTTGTCCATGTCTTTTTGAACATTTCATCCTATTGTGGTGAGTGGGAATTGACACTAAATTGTGAGATATATATGTTATACATACATATATAAATATCGAGAGAGGGAGAAAGTTAATTAAAAAACAATAAATATTATAATTGTGTGTAAGTAAAAATACTTCTATATGGGTCTTTTTTTCCGAAAATTATTGGTTTTCTTCTGAAATTAGAGATGGGTATATGAAGATGCAATATCACTGAGTCCAAACTTTTCGTTCATAAAAAACAATGAATATTACGTAAAGAAAAAGAATAGATCTCAACCATTAAATTATTGATTTAATATTATTGATTTAATGGCCCAAAAGC
The DNA here is from genome assembly GCA_039602395.1 of Deinandra increscens subsp. villosa. NCBI lineage: Eukaryota > Viridiplantae > Streptophyta > Magnoliopsida > Asterales > Asteraceae > Deinandra > Deinandra increscens. The sequence continues at coordinate 72,040,603 of JBCNJP010000012.1, read as the reverse complement.
ACAATGATATTTATGTAATTACCTTCCTATATATAATTACCAACTTTGGTAAATTTAATTACTACTTTGCCCCTTTATTTTTGTCATATTTACTGTTATGCTATTTGTTTATTGTTCTCATTTTGTCATTTTTCATATTTATCATTATTGTTTATTTTACCATTTTGTCATTTGTTTTTTCTTTAATATCCACTTTTAGGTCATAAGTTCAATACTTTGATTGTTTAATTTTTAATTTTTAACTTTATAACGTAGTCGTTTTCTTTTTGCGATTGAGTCGTTTGAGCTTGGGACAGAAGTTGGTGTATTTTGGTGGTGTAATAGGTATACATAGGCCCCGTTTGTTTTCTGTAAGAGATTTATGTTTGAATCTGAATACGACTCCTGAATGTTAAGAGGTGGTTCAAATGTGGGAAATCTGAATCGTTAAAGCTGTTTGTTTTTTTATAAAACATCTGAATATTAATAGGGAAAAAGACGAAAATAGCCATTTTGACTAATTTTAGGACCAAATTAGCCCCTTGAATTTTCTTGTCTTCAAAATAGCTACCCACCAACGGTCGTCGACTACCCTCCCCGGTGGTTGCACGCCCGTTCTCACTTCTCAGGGCCAATCACTAAACGCCACGTACCCCCTAACGGACGTCAACGACCCTCGTTTTTTCTGACAAGTTCGTTCGTTTTTTGGGTCTCCGACCACTACAGCAACGGTCGTCGACAACCATCTGCCACATTGTCGGGGTCGTCGACGACCGTGAAATAAAAAATATCAAAATTTTTATTGTTTCCGACCGTTTGCTCACTGTGGACGTCTAGCGACCGGCTACAGGGTGACGTAAATGTAAGCTTGCGCCAAAATCCTCTTTTTCGCGGTTCTCCAATTCGTCCTATCCGTCTTCTTTTTCTTCTTTCACTTCGTGTTCAAGAGTTGAGTCAAATCCTCATCCGCTTCTTCGTCAGCATCCTCTTGCACCTCCTCTTCTTCTTCGTTCTCTTCAGCCTCGTCCTCTATTTCAATTTCTTCATCAACTTCTTCAGATTTGGAATCGATATCGGCAACACGTCGTGGTTCACGAAATTGGGTATTTTGGTACATTGATTGATGTTGAACTTGCGAAGAGTGTACCGGAAAAAAATCAGGTTGGGGTCCCTATCGACCGCTAACTAAATCTATAAACGATTGTTGTTGATAAAACCCCGGTTGTGAAAGTGGTTGTGGAGGCGTTTGAGGGTAGAAAAAGGGTGGTGGTTGAGATTGATGTAAGGTACAAGATTGACCGATGTCACGACGGACTTTCGGTCGAAATTTTTTGTTGCCGGTGGCGGGAGATTTCTTCTTCCTTGGATCCATTTTTTTGATGAGTGACTGAGAGTTGTGAAATATAGAAAAGGTGGTAGAGTTGAGGTAAAAAAAATAAGATGGTTTGTTTGGTTTATATAGGTGTGATGATGAATTTAAATAAATAGATAAATAAATAAAAAGCTAGTAGTCGTTGCTCTCCAACGGTCCTCATCGTTCACTTCGAGCGTTTGAAAAATCTTGGGAAGACTCGGTAAAGGTTTAGCGAATGGGGGGGGGGGGGGGGGGTTGAGAATACCGAATTGGGGTTGCCGAATGGGGGGGGGGGGGTGGGTTGCCGAAGATTGCCGAGGAGTGGGGTTTTTGCCGATGTGGGATTTACGACCCACATCGCCCACCCTTAGCATTAAAAAAAAAACTTACTGAAATTCCATTGCAGTCCCTTAAATATCTCTTGTTTAATTTATGTCAAACTTAACTAACAACATGAACGGTTAATTATTTGTTAATTTTCATTACTATAAAGTAAATAGTGATAGAATGGGTTGTAGCCTACTTTTATGCGGACTCAAAACCAGATTAAAATGTAATTTACATATTAATTTAAAATTGATATAAAATGTGGTATTAGCCATTGTAACTACCTGGAAGGACCTTACTACTGCATGATTCGGTCAAAACGTAATGAACACGATGTAAATAAAGCTTGGCTTTATTGATTCACAAAGAGGATCACAAAGAGTTCTAGAGAGATAGAATACACACTCAGTTACACACACTTAAGTGTAGAGAATGACATAACTAATTGAGCTCTATCTAACACGGCCTATTTATACTTACCATTAAGTGCAGCGTACCAACCAACGTACCATTGGTACGTTGGCTCCGTACCAACTGGTACAGACCTTGGTACGTTCACCCTAAGACTCGCTCAAACAACTCCGATCTAGATACAAACACGAGACACAAGGTAGCATAAGAATATGCTCTAACAAACTCCCCCTTAACGTGTAGTGTATCTAGCTATCTATCTATCCAACTAAACTTCAGTCTTCAATCTTCAGCATCACGACATCTGATCTTCAACTTGAAATCTTGCCAGAAATAGAGCTTGTATGGCTGGATCATTTTTGAACAATCGTTGAACTTCAAGATCCACTTGTGAAAGATATACTTCATACTCTCCCTTTCACCATGCTTGAGTCTTGTCACATAGAACCTGCAATTTAAGAAGACAAAAAACGCAGCTCTCTTTTTCTTTTTAAAATAAATTTAATCTTGGCGCAAAACTTCTCTTCGAGAATCCAAGATAAAGTTTTGAAATCATAATTTTATATCTTGTATCGATTAGTCGAAAACAAATAAGAAACAAAATCTTTTTGGCTTTTTGAAACTTTACATCAAAACACACCGAAAATCTTTTTGATTTTTCTAAATTTATGCTAAAACACACCTAAAATCTTTTTGGATTTTATCATATATGAAACATAAATGCAATACTGAATCAGATACTATTTTTTTCGTTTGTGAGAAAGATCACAACTTGGGATCATATTGGTCATGACATGCTGAATTACACTTCAATTTCAATTACTTCAGCACATAAGTCATGTCGATTACTGGTATAATTTGTCCATCTTATACGCATGCAAAATCATATTCATAACATCTGGATATGTTATTGTATTGATTAGATTGCTTCGACCAGTGTACCCCACACTATCAGACATACTCAGATATGCTTTTTATATCATACTTTGTGATTTCACTTGTGACTTAACACATAGTGATTGAATTCAAGATATCGTCAACTGTGTTCCATGCAAAAAGAAATAAGAACGTTAAATCGTCTATCTTAAGCTCGATCTTTCGATACGCAGATAAGGCCTCGGATATAACAAAATAAGAAAATAAAACAAGTTGAAAGTGTATAACCTAACAACAATCAAGTTGGTACTCTCGTACACGCAGAGAAAGTCCGATGAGTTATACGAAACACCAAAGAAAATAAAGCAGAACGTCAAACGAACAACAATCAGGTCGATCTTTCGATACACAGAGAAAGTCCGGTCGTTTGACAAAATAAAGAAAATTAAGCAAGTTTAAATCTTTGCAAAATGAACACATGTTTACATAATGACTTCTCATTTATTTTTCACATATCGTTTTCTTGATATCTTGAAATATGCTTCAAATTGTTGTCCACTTGGTCAAGCATTTGTATTTAATGTATATCACATCTGAATACTTTCTGATTTAATGCTGAGCCTACCAAGCACATCGAGCAATGATCTTATGGCTTTTTCATCTATATTATCCATGAGTCAGGCACGTAAGCCAATGTACCATCATTTCCCAATTATGTTGGATACAATTTCGGGTGAAACCGGACTTCGTGCGTAAATTTGAATTTATATGTGTAAATGATATTTATATTTGTCCCGACTAAACATTGCACGTTAAATGAGTTAAAAACATTTAGAAAACATTTCTAGTGCTTTACTTTACAAGTTTTGGGTTAAAACCACACTTTTTAGTTGTTTTGGGTCATCTGTGTATAAAGGGGACTAGAGGGACCAAATGTGTAATTTGGAATACTTAGAAATCTGCCCTAAACCCCCTCCTCCCTCATTCACGACATTTCTCTTTCTCCTCTTCTTCCTTACGGTTCAACACACACACTCACACACACTTGAAGATTTTCGAATTCCACCAACAATCAAGCAAGAAATCGGGTTTGTGAGCTCAAGTAAACTTCAAGGAAGCTAGGAGAAGCTCCATCTCCATCTCATCTTCTTCAACCCGCCATTTTCTTCTCAACTTGTAAGCCCTAGAAATCTCTAACTTGAAATTGGTTGAATGCAAGTGTTAATCTTGTGTTTGTGTGCAATTTGCTGTGTATGTATGCTCATGAAACGTGTTTTAGGTTAGGATATGATAATTTATGATTCGGGGCTGCTTTTATGTTGGTTTAAGGGCTGGAAATATGAAGCAAAAACTCTGCAATGGAGTGTTCTTGCAAGATACTTGATGTGTTGATCATGAACTCTAGGTGTATGAGCTTATGTGCAAGTCTTATGTTTGATTTTGTTATGAACATCATGTGTATGTAATGTGGGCTGGAAATATTAAGTGGAGTATTGTTTATGGTTATTACAAGCTTTACAAAAGGAGTGATGACCAAATTGTTACTCAAAACTTTCAAACCAAAATGGTTGCAAAATCCTGTTTTTGGACAGATTCTGTCCAGTTTTTGGGTCAACTTGCACAGGTCATAACTTGCTCAATTTTTATCGAAATCAGTTGATTCTTTTTCTGTAGTAAAGTTCCATGTCTTAGATTTATCTGGGCTACTCGCACGTTTTCTAAATCCTCCGTTTGGTCATCCAAAACACTGCTGCAAGTTAGGTGCGCAGAGCTGTATTTTTCTGTGAAAAGTAGACTTTGCTTTTTGGTTGAGCATGATAACCTTGTTTTAATGAGGGGTTTGTTAAATGAAAATGAGGTTTATATGTTAAAAGTAAGATCTGGAAGGTTTGGTACCTAAACTTTAAGTTTTGAACAAGTTATGCAAATTTTAAACTTACTTTGATTATTTTGCAAAAAGCTGAAATTGCCAACTTCCGACGCGCGTAACTTTCTCGTTGCTTAACTTTTTGAGTTGATTCTTTTTGCAACATTCCCTAAATGTTGAATAGTTTGTGCCTGCAAAATTTTAGGAGTTAACTCCAAGAAATGAGTAATTTAGGTATGCCACCAAATTGGTGCTTGAAGTTTGACTTTTTATGTGTAATTTGACTTGGAATGCAATTTCTTGATTTTTCCCTAAGTTGGAACTTGTGTGTGCATTGTATGACTTGTATGAATGTATGAAACTTGTTTGGTTTCTTATATGCTATATGCGTCTTATAGACAACCTCTAATCCGGTTAGACCGTATTTACCCAAAATAGGTCATTCATAGCCAACGTGTAAAGTCACGTGCCGTGTACCAGTGCACCCTAAGGTGAGTTTCACTACTTCTTCTAGTTGCATCCGGTAAGGGATGGCAATGCTTAGACAAGGGTATTTTTGTCTGTTTTATGAATATCCGGCAAATATCACATGATTCACTGAATTGCGTTTTAATTACAAAAAGTCCTTACTTTCTCGGGCCGTTAATATATAATAGCGAGGTAATGTTGAGTAGCACTACTGGGGATTGACACCCCCGCTCAGCGGTGCACGGGATGCACCCTCCCGACTGGCGGTCGGACTGAGATCAATATTAGCCTAGGACTCCGTGATCTGGAATGACGCGGGAAGGCAAATCACATAGGTAAACACCTATCAAATACATTGTCAGCTTCGGTCGCGAACATTCAGGTGAACATAAGTATAGGCTAGCTATCTAACGATATGGATATTACTTGTAACTTACGAATTGGTCTTTCGTTATTCGTATGCATTTTTAGTCTACACAGGTGAGTGTAGACTGCCTTCGTGAACTCACCAGCTTTTGCTGGCACTTGATTGTTGAATGCTTTTCAGGTTGTTTGGAGGATTATGGATGGCACGGGCGTTGGCAATACTTGTCTTTTGTAAAACCCTTTTGGAAATTGTATTTTAGATACCTTAGTAATTACTTTTACTAAACAACAACCTTGTAAACTTTTAATGCTTCCGCTAATTTTGTGAAATGTAAACTCTGATTTATTAAATGTAATACATGACTGGTTTACCCTTTAACTATGACTTGGTTGTAACTAAAGACTTGGATTCTGGTCTGGATCACATCCCACACGGTTATACTCCGTTAGTGGAAATTGGGGGTGTGACAAAAAATGACTTAAACCCAAACTTTCTCTCACTAAGATTTCGAAAATGGCCAAATCACAACAGTAGAGAAACCTGGATTGCTCTGATACCACTTGTAAGTACCTGGAAGGACCTTACTACTGCATGATTCGGTCAAAACGTAATGAACACGATGTAAATAAAGCTTGGCTTTATTGATTCACAAAAAGGATCACAAAGAGTTCTAGAGTGAGAGAATACACACTCAGTTACACGCACTTAAGAGTAGAGAATGACAGAACTAACTGAGCTCTCTTTAACACGACCTATTTATACTTACCATTAAGTGCAGCATACCAACCAACGTACATTTGATACGTTGGCTCCATACCAACTGGTACGGACCTTGGTACGTTCACCCTAAGACTCGCTCAAACAACTCCGATCTAGATACAATACACGAGACACAAGGTAGCATAGGAAGATGCTCTAACAACCATTAAAATAAATAAATAAATAAATAAATAAATAAATAAATAAATAGAATGTGGTATTAGCCATTAAAAAAATAGGAAAATAAAATGTGGTAGACGTTATAGCTTCTAGTTTGTAATTTTATTAAACGTATGTTTGAGTTTGTATTTTGTATTTTTAACAACAATTATATTATAAATCTAGTAAAATGCTAGAGCCAAGTACATTACATCAAAAAGAAAGAAAGACTGAGTTACATTGTCTATGAAGTACAATGCAAAACTAGAAAATTGCTCCCAACTCAAATCTCGATTGCTTTGAATTTGAGCCAGACAAAAGCATTACATTTAATCTCTTCCAGGATTCTTTCAGGATAAGTGTTTTGGTATTCAAATTCCTTCCCATTCTTTGCTTTCCAAATGGCCCATAATGTGGCGGTAGCGATTAACGAGCAGGTTTTCCTTGAGGTAGCAGGTGATGATGATGGGTTGGCCCTTCTAAGTAGTTCTTCAACTGACTCCCCCTTAACTTGATGATAGCTTGATGTTGAATATTTGACGATGCACAATTTCTTTCTTCCTTATCAACAGCTTCAGAAGACTTAAAGTTGTGATAAACTCTTTCCTTTGAATACCTGGCCAACATAAATAATTTTGGCGCAAAACGTCTCTTCGAGACTCCAAGATATAGGTTTGAAAATATTTTTTCATATCTTGTGTCGATCAATCGAAAACAAATAAGAAGTAAAATCTTTTTAACTTTTAGAAAGTTTATATCAAAACAAACCTAAAATCTTTTTGATTTTTCAAACTTATGCTAAAACACAACAATATATATATATATATATATATATATATATATAGGGTAGAGTTAAAATACAAAGTACTTTTTGCGTGAGAAGTGTGAGAAGTGGATGATGTGTTAGATTTTAATGCATTGTGTTATCTTTTAGTTATGTTTTTGGTAAATATATAACACTATACATTGTTTTTTCCATATTAGAATGTCATATGTTTATCAAAATTAGAGTTAAAGGATAACACAATGTAAACACAGTGTAATAATATCCTAACACAGTGCCCTTTTAATAAGTCTTAATAAATGGTGTTTGGTAGTGTTTGGAATTCAATGGATGGTGTATTTATTTTAGGATTGTCATATATTTACCTAAAATATAATAAAAAGACAATATCATGTGTTAAAAATTAACATATCAACCACTTCTCACACTTCTCACGTAAAAAGTACTTTGTATTATAACTCAACTCTATATATATATATATATATATATTGAAATGAATCTAAAATGCACAACAAAAATAGACACTATTTTTGTCTTTTGCGAGAAATATCACGACGCGAGATCACATAACGTATCTAGCACATTTCAATTTCGGCCTTAATCAACATGCAAGTCAAGATAATCGTAAATACAACATTTATGTATATTTCAGCATGCACCAATCATTTTTATCGTTTTCAGATATGCTTAAGGTAACTTTATCACGCACTGATAACTCGGCCTCCACTCTATCAGAAATACTAGCAAATCATCATATTTATCATATAGAAGCAGATTTTCTTTGAGATTTAATCATCCTTGATGAGTCATGTAAAAATAAAGCAGAAACCAAAATACCTAGCAATCAGGTCGGTCTTGTGGACACGTAGAGAAAGCCCAAGTATTTGAGAAAATAAGAAAGCAAAACAAGTAAGTTGTATAATTCAACAACGATCAGGCCGATACTTCCGTATACGCAGAGAACGTCCGATGAATTATACGAAACACCAAAGAAAAATAAAGCAGAACGTTAAACGAACAACAATAAGGTCGATCTTTCAATACGCAGAGAAAGTCCGATTGTTGACAAAATAAAGAAAATCAAACAGGTTTAAATCTTTCAAAATGAAAACATGAATTCATCGGGATATCTCTTATTCTATTTTTGTCAGAATCATCACATAACATTCATCAAGAAGCAAACAACAAAAGATTATCAGGCAAGCTTTATGTTTATATCTTACTTGTAAATATCAGATTAGTCATGCACATTTACAGATTATACAAGTACCTACAGCCTTTAGACTTATGATGTACCATCATTTATCGCTTTTGTCGGATCAATTTCTCAATTTTTTCATTTTTTATATTTTCTAATTTCTCCCCCCTAAAATTCAAACAAATACGATTTTTTGAATTTTCAAATTTTCTCCCCCTAAAAATATGAACGAAAGAAAATGAATAACAAAAATGAAAATGATCGATCAACACTTGACACATTTTTGAAAAACATTTTTTTTTCAAAGATAAGAACGATGTATTTGAACTTAAAACCACATGTATCTCACTGTCAGCAATCTCTTGATTACTAACAGGTCTTCTTGAAATACCTGCAAACACTGGAAAATAGTAAGTTTTTAAAAGACCCCGACCCTCATCCCCAACGATGGTAGCGGCCAGTGTCTTCAACAAAATCTGTGTTGGTCGTGACGACAACTTTTGGTCTCCATTCCTGTTTTGGTCTTATGATTTCTAGTGAACCATTATCAACTGATAAGTGACAATCAGAACTACTACCCAACTTTTCCGATGTAATCTTCTTTTTCAAGAAAAAGTTAGTGTTGGGTATTGGTTCACTAAAAATAATGCCATTTAGATCAACATACATTGTATGTTTGGCATTTGATGATGAATTGTTAGTTGTCGTAGGACAATTATTTGCATAATGACCCTTTCTTACAAAAAACATAACAAAGTCTTTTACCAGTTGGATTGATTGAAATTGGTTTTCCAAACTGATCAGTCAAACATTCATCATTAACTTTTGAAAACACAGGTTCAAATTTCTTTGGTTTCTGAAATTTTGGAAAACATTTTGGAGAATCATAAAAACCAGAATCATCTTCATAACCTAAGAATTTATCGTTATGATGAAACCTGTTTGACTTAGCAGAATGAAATGAATCTGAATTGTTACCGCCTTGTGGTGTAGCATCAGATATACGAGAAGACTCTTCAGAAGAAAGCTTGTCATCTGGTGTAGATACTTTCTTCTTCCAACATTGTGGCTTCTTATCTGAAAACACATTCTGCTTCTTTATCTTTGTTTTTTTGAATTTCCCCTTGTTGAAATCCTTAACTGGCATTTCGTTTTCTTCAAATCCCAAACCACCATTCTTTTGCTTGAATTTATCTTGAACATAATTTAGTATCTCATGACCTTGTTTGGTAAGCTTTGTAAATTTAGACTTGATACCTAAATTCATTCTTCCCGGAAATCAAAGGATCATCTATCGCAATCTCAGAAAACTTTGGCACTTTCACATTTCCTGGATTTCCATAAAATACCTTTTCTTTTTCAAGAAATGTAGATTTGGAAGCAAACTTCAAACCTTTGCAATAATCAACCTCCTTTTTATTCTTCTTGGATTTGGACTTTGTTTTCTTTCCTGAACTGGTATCAGCAAATTTTGAATAACCATGCTGTTCAATACCAAATAGTATAGCTGGAATAGACAGTTCAATATCCACAGGAGCAGGAACTTGATGCAGACTTCCATCTTTACCATTCTCCTGACTCTTTTCCAACTTATACAAATAATTCAGGAAAGTTGGTGAATTGTTGCAATTTTTCAGTTTCCTTTGCAAATCAAAAATCTCTATCTGTTGTTCAGATATTTTCATATTAGCTTTCGAAAACTCTTTCTGCTAAGCAATGTACTTGTCAGACAATTTGTTATAATCAGTTATATGACATTGTCTCAAGCGACACTCTTCCAGAACTTCTGCAGTAAATTTCTCTACCTGTTTCTTATAGTAAATAACATCTTGTTTCAAAATGTTATTTTGACTTTGAATCTCACCATTTTCAGCACGCAACTTTGAGAGTTCCTCCTGAAGTTGAATTATGCGATCAGCAGCTTCGACAACAATTTTATGAACATTTTCATATTTTTCTTGAAGAGGATAACATTTGGCAAATAAAGCATCAGCTTTTCATTAGCTTTAGCTTTATTGCATTCTTCGATCAACATATTCTTCTCTTTCAACCATTCTTCCTTAATACTAGCAAATTCCAAACAATTTGAACATGATGCAGATACATCCTTTTGAATTTCTACAGCTAAATCATCACAAACTTTTATTTTTCCATTTCTCCACTTCTTTTGTCAGAAAAATATTCTCTTCAGTCAACTTTCCCACCTTATTCTCTAACTCTTCAATTTTACCTTTAAACTTCAAATCTTGAGCAATTGTTTTCTGAGAAATTTTGGACATATGTTCCTCACACTGTGTCTTTACAAAATCCCATATTTTCTTTGCGTTTCGACAATTTCTGACTTGACTTTTAAGAGTTATAGGCAAAGCTAACAGAAGAAGTGCAACATCCTTTTCATTTTGATCATACGATTTCCTTTAGTCACTTGATAAATCTCTCATCTCCTTAAAATCACCACCATAAGTTGGATACTTAAATTCATTCGTAATTGGTAACCACAACTTTTGGTCCAGATCAACAATATAAGCTCTAAAATTTGTTTCCTAACCATGATAATCTTCAAAATTTATCAACTTTGACACATTCTGATGATGACGCTCAATGACTACCTCAATTTCAAACATTTTGGAAATTGTCAAATTCGATATCAAAACTTCAAACTTGAAAACAGAGGTCTTAAAAGCGGATTTTGGATACCAAAACGGAAGGTACTAGCCTTTAGATAGTAAAAGTATAGATCTTTCCGAGACGGTCGTTTTGGCTGGTATTGGGTTCCGTAACTCTTAACAGTTCTCAAGTTACGCCAGTTTTCGTGAAGCAACCCAAAAATGCAACCCTGTCCGAACTTGATCCAAACTGTAAACAAACTTTGTCTGAACTCCGTCCGAACTATATTCGAACTTGACTTCAGTCGACTTTAGCCGAACCTTAGACGAACTCTATCCGAACTGGATACACCCGAACTCCTTCTGAACGTGGTCCGAACTTCTTCCGAACGTGATACGAACTCTAGGTTCGGAGCAGTTATTTGTACGAACCTGAGGTTCGGACAACGGTTATTTGGCAGACTAACAAACTCGACCAAAGTAAGTTTTTGGCCAAAAATCGCGATTTTGAGCATATTGGAGCGAGATTTTCAGTAGTCAACGTGGTTTTAGCAACATAAATGTTTCAGAAATGAATTGCACTCGAAAAGCTCAAAGATTGACTCGTTTTTGAATGAAAAGCACTCGATTTTATCAAGACAACGATAACGATCAAAGCAAACGCAATAGAGCAACCTGGATTTGCTCTGATACCAATTGAAAAACCGTAAGACGGATCTTACTAGAGGTTTGCTTGATCGTAGAGTGAGAATGAAATGAAAACGAGATGTAAATAAAAGTTTGTTTTTATTGATATCACAAGGACTCAAATACAAACTCTCAATGAACTCTCTAGAGAAACACTCTAAAAAACACATAGTTTAAGATCTGGTCTCTCTCAACTCGTCTCTCACCGTTCTCAAATTCTAAGACAAAGTTCCTATTTATATATATCTTGGCCGAACCCCATCCGAACTCTAAGTTCGCCTGGTCCGAACCTCAGGTTTGGACCTAGTTCGGCTAGCAATATGAACTTGTCTTGATCTTCAAATCGTCTTGTTCAGATACTGCACATGACGCACAGATTATGTATCAACATGAGCCTCACGTGAAGAAAGTGGTGCGACACCACTCATTTACTAGCCTCCATGTCTAAGCTGTAATGCCACAAGTAAGAAGGAGATAGGGAACTATATCGTCATGAACCGAACACCAGCAGCACATTGAGTTTTTGGGCACAATCCCTCGTTTCATTAATTCAGACTTGGTAGGTATTTTGTTAAGCGCAGCCTTCCACATGAACAAGTTTGCTTTTCTAGGCACCCAATTAAACCATAAATGTTTATAATCGTAACAACCCAAATTGTCCTTTATTTATTTACAAATGCAAAGGGTTTTATAGCACAAGTCCTTATTATCCAGCCACACCCATTTATCAATGCCAGATTCAAAGGAATGATTCTGGATACGTACTTGAAGTTGGTCGACGAGGGCTAGGTCAATGACGAATGTCGGAGCCGTCTTCCAACCCCAATCAGGAGATCTACCATTTGGGCCTTGAGGAACTCTCAATTCCACTATACAGGATTTATCCTTCTCCATCATGTAAAGCAATCGGTAGTGGTCTTTTAGGCAACCGTGAGATAGCCAAGAGTCTTGCCAAAATTTTACTGATTTGCCATTTCCAACAATCGCTCGAATGCTACCAAAAAAGTAAATATTATTCGTAGGGAGGCTGTTCATAGTTTTAATGATGGGTTTCCAGTACCCTGGTATTGATTTGGGAAGTGGAAAGGCACAATGCACACGAGAAAAGTGATGAATAGCTTTTACAACTTTGCACTAGAGAGCCTCATTATCTGACTTGAATTTCCACCCCCAATTGGATAATAAAGCAACATTTGCAGGCCTGAGACAACCAATCCCAAGACCACCGTTTGATTTGGGCATAATGATTCTATCCCACAAAATCCAGGGTAACTGTTTCTTCTCGTCTGAACAACCCCAAAAAAAGTTCCTCTTGATTGATTCTAGGCGTTTACTAACAGCAGTAGGGGCACAGAAAAACGACATATAATAAAGAGGTAAACTTCCTAGAACCGATTTAATCAATGTAGCTTTTCCCCCTTGTGAGAGGGATACTGGTTTCCATTTACTTAGCCGGACTTGAAATTTTTCTACAATCGATTTCTAACTTTTGACAAGTACCATATTTGTACCAATTGGTATATCTAAATAAGTAAATAAGAACTTGTCAATCTGGCAGTTGAAGATATTGGTCAATGATGCAGTGATGGAGGAATCCAGGCCAGTACCGAAGAGCTTGCTCTTTTCAAAGTTGACATTTAAACCGACGCCAAGCTAAAACATCTAAGTAAACGAGCTAGGATGTGTGCATTTTGAGTTGTGCCTCCACCGAGAAAGATCACATGATCAGCATAAAGAAGATTCATTAGCTTTGGGCCATTATTAGGGAGATTAATGCCATTGAACAATCCGGGTGTAGATGCTTTACGAGATGCAATATGCAGGGCCTCCATCCCAATGATAAAGAGGAATGGTGAGAGGGGATCACCTTGTCGAACTCCTCTTTTATGTTCCATCGAAGAAGATCCGTTCACAAGCACCAAGGATTGAGCCGCTTCAAAACATCCTTTAAATCATAGTCTTCATTTGTCTGGAAACTACATTTGAGAAAGAATAGAGTCCAAATAAAATACAAACAGAGTTTTGATATCTTTAAAAACGAAAGGTAACGTACAAGACTCAAGTCACTACGCAGGGAAGGCGATAAACAAGCTGCGCCGCCAACCCCTTTTGAATAGCAAACCCTAGACGTATGAAAACAACATTCTTCAATCTAGAGGCCACGATATTCCCGTACATGACTTTTTGGATCCGATGCAACATAGCAGCCGCCTCCCGACTCAAGATGCCCAAAAGTATAAAATGCGAAGGAAACAAACACATGATATTTTTCAATACACGCTTGAAGAATGCTAGTTTAAACAACTTGTATTTGTCATTTTTATTTCTGACAACTTGTGTTAAAAGAGTTTATTTCAGACATTGTTTTTATATATTTTATAATTAGACTACTAGTTTAATGATAAAAAAGAAACCAAATCACTAATGACGGTTAATTTGGTTTTAAATTTTAGTCGTTTGGTTTCGGTTTTTAATATTTATACGTGATACTATCCGTTCAAATAAGTAAATAGGGACATTGTGTCATAAAGTGAAAAAACTATGGACGAAAATATGGACTACAAATTTAACCTTTATCTAAAGTATTAAATGCCCAAAATTAAATCTAAAGAAAGAAAGAAAAAAAAAAGTGTATGGAAAAATTGAACCATTTTAGTATTTTCTGAAAATAGAAAGTGTAGAAATTTTTGCTATAAATAAGATGCATATCCATCCCAATCTCCCACAAACAAAAGAAAAGACAAAAGTGTCATCAAACAAATCACCAACCACTTTGTCTCGTTTCTTTGACTGAGTTATGGGGAAGGGAAGAGGCAGTGCAGTGGTGGCAGCGGCGGTGCTCTGCCTGCTTGCGGCGGCGCTTCATGTTGAGGTGGCGGAAGCGGCAACTACTTATGTGGTCGGCGGCCGCAGTGGTTGGACGTTTAACCTCTCCGGCTGGCCTAGAGGCAAGAAGTTCAAGGCCGGTGACCTCCTTGGTATATATATATATCCTTCCAACATCACCAGTTTAGTTATTTATTGGTTCATTAACCGTTTAAATACATTTTACGGGATTTAAACTTTTTTTTTTGTTATCCGTTATGCCTCTTAACCGTCGTGATGTCGACCAGGGGCGGATCTAGGAAAGAAAATCAGGGGTAGCGGGGACTAATACGGGTTCGGGGCAGCGCCCCCGAAATTTTTTTTAGGTAATTAACGGGCTTTTGATCATATTTTCAAGAGGCTTTTGATCACATTTTTAGGTAAAAACCATAAAATTTCTTCCAGGGGTCACGAAAAATTCGTTTAAGGGGTGGCAAAATACCAAAAACGTAAAACCCCGAAAAAAATTCATTCTTCGCGTTAACGGTTCAGGGGTCGCGGGGCTACCCCTACCCATAGGGTAGGTCCGCCCCTGATGTCGACTCTCTTGAGGTTGTGGAGAATAGATTTAAAAAAAAGTTGTTCTTAAACCGGAAGTGGTTTTTTTTAACCGGTTTGGTTTTTATACAACTTGATAGGTAGGGATCGGGTTGAGGTATTGTTTTGAATTTGAAAACGGTTAACCGGAACCAAACAGGTCAAATCTGGTCAACACCATACAGAAAACCGATTTGGAATCGAAATCGGTCTCTATAAAAACCGGTTTGACAAAGTTGATTAATACCGAACCGGAGCCAATTAGTTCTTAAAAAAACCCGATTTGAGAATTGTAGATCGAGAATTCAAGTCCTATTAGAACTACGAAGTAAGAATCATATACAAGTAGATGAGTATCTTTTTATGTGCGTGTTTGTTTTTAAGTAATATTGTGATGCTATGTTAAATGATATGTCTTACAATTAAAAGGTTAAGAGTTTAAATCGTAAAAGTTTACGTGTTGTGAAGTATTATTTATTAGAAAATCTAGAAATTATAGTTTAAATTAAAAAAGATGGGTGTGTTTTATTTAATTAAGTATTAAATAATATTGTTTGATCATGATGTATATAGTGTTCAACTACCAAATCGGAGCACATAATGTGGTGGCAGTGGACAAGGCAGGGTATGATGGGTGCCGCACTAGCCCAAGAAATGCAAAAGTGTTTACAAGTGGAAAAGACAATATTAGGCTTAACAAGGGTCTAAACAACTTCATTTGCACTCTTCCTGGTCACTGTGCATCTGGCATGAAGATTCAAATAAATGCTTCTTAAATAATAATTTATAATAATAATAGTAGTAACTATTATTATAAATAAAAAATAAAGAGGAATCCTAGAATACTATGTTGTATTATGAGCTTCTTGCATGTGGTTTTATTTGGTAGCAATGATGCACTCAAAATGATATGCTATGGTGTGTTTGGTTATATATGTATCATGAGTTTTTGGTTGCTATGATTGTACCGGTTTCAGGAAATTTTATTTTTTTATTAGAGGTATTCACTATTCATGGTCTGGTTTTAAGGTTGACCGGGTAGTAAAAATTTCGACTAGAGATTGAATATTGAATTTTGGGTCTTTATCTATGACGGTCTTGGTTTGGTTACCAAACCAAACTTTGGTATGGGTTGGTCAGTCGGCCGGTTACGAGTTTGGGCTGGGTTGGACGGTGATGAATTTAGGCTGCGCTGGACAAGGTTGTATCTGGTTGGGCCTGGGTTATAACATTTGGACTTTATAATGAGTTAATAATTACACACAGATCCGAGTTATAGCTGGTGGATTACACAAAATGTAAAATAAATTAAAGAGCGAAACCAAAATAAAACATTCAACAACAGCTTAGATGGATTGGGGTAACTCTATAAAACTATAAGGGCAATTAGGTAAACTATTAGGACAATTAGGTTGTATGTAGTGAGGGTTATAAGGGTGTTATATGGGGTATAACGCCCCATCACGCCCCCACTACATAGGGACGCTATATACAAAAAAATTGGGTTGGGCGTTTTGTATATCACACCTCATCCTTCGGTTTTTTTTTTCCTAATTTTTTTTTTGCTTTTTTTATTAGTCGTCCATCTCACATAACCCCCAATACTCATAATCCCCCACTACATCTCTTATTCTTAGAGCATTCAAGGTAGGTTCTCAAAAAAAATATGTGAGTGTAAATCTGCAAAATTTGAGGTTTGGTTGTGAATGTTTGTAAGTAGAGGAGAGAAAAAGTTTAGAAAATATGCATATTTGACAAAAAACATGGTGATTTGCTAAAATTTAAGGATTGAAAGAGAGAGAAAATGTAATAATAAAAGTATATAAAGTATTATTTAATTATGGTTGTGAATGAAAGAGATAGAAAAAATAATAATAAAAGTATAAATTATAGGGATTGTGATAAATAACCTACTGTGAATGCTCTTATAACCTCCAAATGTCACATGTCTCATAACCACACCATTCTCATAACCCCCATTACACATAGCCTTATAGTGGTGGCATAGGAGGCGTGATGTCCATCACGGTAGGAGAACACCACCTCTAGAGGAGTGATAGCTAGAAATGCTGGTGATCATGATAGTGTTTCAATGATTTTTAACATCTAATCTATATATTTTTAAAGGCATAACTTTATAATAAATCAATACTCCATGCGAGAACTCCTCAGCAAAAGGACATAGCTGAAAGGCATAACCGTACACATACGTAGTATGTTGGATTATTGTAATTTCCCATAATTTTTTTGGATCGATGCTTTAAAAATAGTCATCCACATACTTAATCGAGTTCCTTCTATGTTTATCCCAAAGACTCCTTTTGAAGTATGAACAGGAAAGAAACATAATTTGAATTATCTTAAAGTATGGGTGTAAAACCACGGAACGGATCTTATGTCACAACCCGGTCAACGGATTCGGGTGTGAGCGAGAATGGAATCATAGTCGAGGATATATAGAACAACATCTAATAAATTTAAACTTCATAAAACATTACGTCATTTCAATTGCAGCGGAAAAGACAGTGGAAATGATAATGTCTTACATTTCAAAAGCATAAACTCTAAATTAAATGTTAAATCATAAAACGGTTTATTGGGATAGTTGGGACTATGACTCCAAAAGCAGGTCCGATAGCATGATAAAGCCCCATTTGCATGTCTTCCGAAGTTTGCATCAGTTACCTAAGAAATCATGAGTTTAAAAGGTCAACATAAAGTTGGTGAGGTTCACAGGTTTACGACTCTACGTTTAATGTTGGTAAAACAGTTTTAGTATACTTAAATATTACATTAGTTCACCGTTGTGGTTGTATGAACTAACCTGAACCTTGATTTCAAATACTAACGGTTTACCCACCCATAGCATCTCGCTCGAGAAATGCCGAACAGAGCAGAATAACTGGCGTGTACCCCCAGACAATCCGGAGTCAGAACTGGAGCTACCAGTTAGGGTAGGGTTGTCAACCCAAATAGATCTATTCACTAGCTATCGTTTCGTACAAAACTAATTGAAATCAATTAATGGTGGAATACAGTTGTACAAACATTTATAACGATAATGTACCAAGTTGGGCAATCAGTTAGAGAGCAAGTAGTCATAAGGCTAACAGATAAACCATAATATTAAGTAAAAAGCATTTATCAGATTTCATGATTTCTCCCCCAAAGTATAAAACAGTTAAAAGAAAAGGGGCCGTGAAACTCACTGATTCAACAATTAGGGAGTAGTAAACAGTGTAGGCACGGTAGCACGTAACGTCCTAAATAATTAAATAGGCACATTCATAAGGTCTACAATCATTTGAGTAACATAAGTCACCCAAGTGATACCGGTCAAGTCTTGATATTTTAATCCCGTTTGTATT
Organism: Deinandra increscens subsp. villosa; assembly: GCA_039602395.1. NCBI lineage: Eukaryota > Viridiplantae > Streptophyta > Magnoliopsida > Asterales > Asteraceae > Deinandra > Deinandra increscens. Next base: position 72,021,991 of record JBCNJP010000012.1, on the reverse strand, counting down.
CGTATGAAAACCCGTTAGCTCGTATTTATTAAATAAATACTTTCGTGATGATTTATATTTATGTTCAATAAATATAAAAGGTTAAGCATTTAGTAGTTTAATCAAGTCCTACATATTGAGTTAAAAATAATAATGTTTATTATTATTTTCATGAGTTCGTATAATTATTTTTAAGTAAATAATTATGTGTTTGACTTGTTAATCATACAAGTTATAATTATTTTTAAGTAAAAATTATGATTAACATTCCTTGGTGAATAAAGACTAGTTTAAATCCTTTAGTAAATATTATTAACCAAGAATAATTATTTATTTCATTTTAGTCATAAAAGGATTTTAAGATTCATTTTTTATTACAACATTTTATAATTTCAAAACCTTAATATTTCATTGTCATGAAATATTTATATCCTTAAACATTTAAAAAAAAAATCATAACGCCACTTGGATTTATAAAAGTTTAATTTAATTTTAAACTTTTGGATTGTTTTAATAAAACATGATAGGTAATTGTTTTGAGATTTCAAACATTTACGTTTTCGCGTATATCACCGTATGGTCCCGGTTTTATTACTACGCAACGTATTCTTATTTTGATTACTTCGATTTATTAAAATAATAATAATAAAGGTTTATAATAATAAAGATTATTTTTTATAAAGAAAATATTCATTTTACAAATGTCTTTTCATAGAAAAAAAATCTCCATTCTAATAATATATCTTTAAATGGTTAAAGACTTGTAATAAATCCAAGAATTTATGTCAAATTAATCATTTGACATAGATTTATACCTTCCATTTTTAGTAAGAAAATCTATAAAATTCCTTTTGTTTTGTAACGCTTTAATAACATATTTAATGTGTTATGTTTTGTCCATTTATTTATTATTATCTTATTATGTGCCAAGTTCCCTTGTTAGCATAACATGATTCATAATTAAATCAACTAACACTTAGTGTTAGGACAATTAACAATCAACTAACACATTTGTGTTAAGACAATTTTAAATAATTAACAATCAACTGACATTTTCATGTTAGGACATTTTAAATAAATTAACAATCAAATAACACATTGGTGTTAGGACAATAATTAAATATAATCAACTAACACATTTGTGTTAGGACATATTAAATTAACAATCAACTAACACATTTGTGTTAGGACAAAATTAAATATAAACATAAGCATCCACTTTAAATGTTCCATGTTTATTATTTAGTTACTTTTGTTAACCATTTGAATTCAACTAACACTTTTCAAGTGTTAGAACCAATTCATATAGTTTATTATGATGATCCAAGAACATCTAACTCATCAGTTTTATGGATGATTCCATGTAGGGTTTTGTTCTTGGATTCACCATATATACAAGAAATGCATATAACAAACATGATGATCTTTAGGTGCACATGGATACTTTCTTTTGATTTCTCCATGTGTTTCACCCACCCTCTTGGCTATTTTAAGTTCCTAGAACACCAAGAGAATGTTGAGGATCATAAAGAAGAATGGAGGTTTAAGAAGATAGATTTAGATGATTTAATCAAATGTTAGTGTTGTAAATGGAGTTGTCAAGACTTTGGTATCATATTTGGGTGAGAAATAGTAAACGAAAGGAGTTAGAGAACTCACAAGAGAAAGGGGAGGAAATCAATGGGAGTGGTGGCGGTTCCAGCGGTTGGCGGTGGTCCGGCAGGGCATGGCAGCGGTGGCAGGGCGGCGGCGATGGCTGGTGGTGGCAGCAGCTGGCGGCAGAGGGAAACCGGCGGAGGGGGGTGGTGGCCGGCTATGGGGAGACAAGAGGGAGAGAGTGAGAGCTAGTGTTGGTGTGGGGGGATCAAGTGGGATGCTTGGTTCTTCATATAGCCCAATTAGTGGTCAGTAACCAATAGGTTTAGGCTTAAACCCCATGGGAACTTGCACACTAAGGTCCACTAGAATAGGTGTGTTGTCAACACCCCATGGCTCCCAACTTCCTCGATGTAGGTGATTAGTTTTATAGATCTTTCAAGTATTTTATAAAAGATGGAGTCTTTTATAAAATATGGGAGGGTTAGGAGTCTCTAAAAATTATAATTTTATAAAATATGGCTCAAGTAAAAAATAACTACCAAGGTGGTGAAAATTTGCAGATTGTTGCGCCAAAATTTTATAAAAAAAAAAGTGGGCTAGTTTTATATAAGTTATTGGGTTAAAGCCCATTAAATTGCAAGGTTTGGAAGTGGGCCGAAGCCCAAGGTAGAAATGGTGGGGTTGGTCCGGATTTCGGTTTGGGCCGCGAGAGGGAAAGGAAGCCGGCTTGGGCCGGTTCTCGAGTGGGCCGCAAGGGAGGGGATATCGGGTTTGGCCCAAAGCCATTTGGGCCGCGGGTCGGGCCTCCGGGTTGGGTCGAATGTTCGGTCAGTCGGGTTGAGTCATCGGGTCGAGTTTCGGGTTTATCCGGGTTGTTTCGGGCTTAATGGGCCTAACCGGGCCCAATAGGTTTATCAGTTTCTCGTTTGGCTAAGTCTTGACAACGAAATTGTTTTATCACATTTCGGATTCGCTAAACGTTTTAAAGTGAAACAGTTTATGTCGGTTTGATAAAATATAAAATGTCAAATTTTATATTAAATTTCTTGTTATTAAAATTCCATATTTTAAATATGAAAACTTTCCTATTTTATGGGCATACAAACGCGAGATTAAATTGGTTGTCGGTCATTAGTTAATTATCGAAATTAATTCAGTTAATCATAAAATTAAAACGTATGAATATTTAAATCAGAAAGTCAACGGAGAGAGGTTTGACTTGTTTTGGACGACGTGTCACATTCTCCCCCAGTTAGAAGAATTTCATCCCGAAATTCAGTTCTGGTTACTGGTAGATGCGACGTTTTCAAACAGACGCGGATACTTTCGACGCATTTGATCCCCGCGTTCCCAAGTGTACTCTGGTCCTCGTCTAGAGTTCCATCGCACTTTGACTA
>JBCNJP010000012.1:71928724-72018516 GCA_039602395.1 Deinandra increscens subsp. villosa | reverse complement strand
TTTTATGCCCTCTTTGTTTGGTTCATGTCGAATCGGCTACTCATTTACTTGGGCATTGCATTGTTGTTTTTCAAATTTTCGATCGTATTGGTATTTAGCTTGATTTGGACTTTTTGGCACCGAACGATCCTTGGATTATTTTAAATTCAATCGAAGCGTTACATCTCTCGAGATTGAAGAAATATATCATTCTCTCGGTTCTCTTTACTTCATGGTGAATTATCTGGAGAGCTCGGACTCTTTCATTTTTCAACCAAATATTGTCTTTTATTTGTAATTTTAGTTTGTACATAGGGATAGAAAGGTCAATTTGGCTTTGATGAGTGGATCTTTAATCCTCTCATTATGATGTAATTTTGTTATTTTCTAACTCTCCTTGAGTTAGTTTTTTTGTTTATAATATATTCTCCGGTTCCAAAAAAAGCTAAATATTTATAAAAGAATTTAAGAAAACTTTTGATAATTTAAACGTAAAAAAAATATAGTTATTTCAATGTAAAGGTAAGAATTATATATATTACAAATGTAATTGAAAAGGAATAGTAAACTATTCCTTTTTCATAGTCAGGCCACAAAACTTTGGTAAATTGACATTTTCTACTTAAAAGTTTAACACTTTGTTTTCTTATAACGAAATAGTAAACTTTAGGTTTTCATAGTTTATTCACATAAGTTTCATACTTTTACGTTTTCTACCCTCTAACTTTTAAATTTTTTTTAAAGGTTTATGGTCTTCTACTCTGGCCACAAAACGTTTAACTTTTCTACATTCGTTTTTTATTATACTTTTATAGTTTTATACTTTCGCCACGAGACTGTTAGACTTTTATGTTTTATACCGCTTAACTTTTTAACTTTCGCTTTTTATTAAACTACTTTCATTTTTTAGTATACTTTTAGAGTTTTTGACTTTGACGACGACTTTTAATAGTTTTATACTTCGACGACACAACTTTTAGAATTTAACTTTTTATTCCCCTAAAATTTCCTACTTTGATTTTTTTAGTATACTTTTTATATAGTTTTATACTTTGACGACACAACTATTAAACTTTGACGTTTTGTTCCCCTAAAATTTTCTACTGTCGTTTTTTTAGTATATTTTTTTATAGTTTTATACTTTCATTACGAAACTTTTAGACTTTATATTTTATACTCCTTAACTTTTCTACTTTTCCTTTTTTAATATATTTTTAAAGTTTTCAACTTTAGTGAATACACTACATTAAAACGTTTTTTACATGAACTGACAGGTAAATGGGCGGTCCGTCGCGAAGCACAGATAGGTCACAAAATCAAATAAAACTGAACGGCACTGTAATTGCAGGCCCGCCGCAACGCGCGAACGGGTCTACAACTTGTTATATATATTGTGCTGTAGATGTAAAACTAAAACTAAATATTTATTTACGTGTCTAATATTTTTATTTTTATAATATCAAAATTATTTTGTTAGATTGTGGTGCCTTATAAAGTTTCTTACATGTCTTTTAAATTTTTTGGGGGACCTGGTATGGTGGTGAAACCGGAACCCGGTTCCAAATTGAGCCGCGATGCTCGCCTGGCTAATCATCCCCTCTCACCCGGTTCGTTGGCCGGCTCCCCTTGCGCGGTTCTCACCGGTTTCCAGAAACCCGGCTAAGCCGGTGTAACTATCCGTTGAACTAGCCGTTGTAACGGCTAGTTTCTATTTTTTTATAATTTTTTTTTACTTTTTTAACACATTATAAATACCACCATATTTCACCTATTTTGAACACACAAATATTCCTTTCTTCTTTACAATCTTTCACACATCTTTCTTTGTTCTCCACAATCTTTCACCATGGATAAATCATCCAAGAAAAAACCCGCTCTCAACAAAAAATCACCCGCTCCTCCTAAAAAATTTAAACCAAGGGTACGAAATGACGGTGAAACCTCCAACTTAAATCCTCCACCACAATCACAATCCGTTCCCTACATACCACAACCGGCTTTTTACACTCCTCAACCGCATCATTCTCAACAATCCTTTGTTGAGCTTCTATCCGGTCGTTACGGGGCTCGTGGGGAGTTTTATCCCCCACGTTCAACACACGTGCAACAATTCTCCTCGTCAAACGCCATGTACCAAAACACGGAATATCGTGATCCAAGGCGTGCTATCGAGTCCGAAACCGAAGAAGAGGAGAATGAAGAAGAAGTTGAAGAGGAAGAAGGTGATGAAGTTGCGGTTGAAGAGGAGGAAATTGAGGTGATGGATGAGGACGTCCAAGTGATTAAGAAAGGTAAATTTCACTCGCGAGCAAAAGGGAAAAATTGGACGTCGGAGGAGGAGCTAAATTTGACTAAAGCTTATATCCATTGGACCGAAGATGGAAAAAAGGGGGATCAACAAAGTCGCGATTCGTTTTGGGGTAAAGTTCTTGCTCATTTCGACGGATTGATGGGTGAAATTACCAGGCGAACTAGGGACCAAGTAGCCTCAAAGTGGAAGAAGTTGAACACCAAGTTGTCGAACTTCAACGCTCTCTACATCCAAACGGTAAAAAACAACTATTTTTTTAATTACCTTGAGATTTATAAATGTACATATCTTGATTAATTTTTTTTTATTTTTTCTGTAATAGAGTAAGAATTGGGCAAGCGGGAGTGCGGATGTCGATATTTTGTTGAAAACCCAAAACTTGTATAAACAAATATACGAGAAAAATGGGTTTTCTCATTTGCCGTGTTGGCTCGAGGTGAAAGACCATCCCAAGTGGGCTCCGGTTCCGGTCGTAGCCGGTGAAATACCGGAACCGGCAAAAAGGACCAAGACGTCCGAGTCGGGGCACTACACAACTTCAAATGAAGTTGGGTCCACTCAATTGCCCGATTTAAATGAGGAGTCAACCCCTACATACCCAAAACATAAAGGGAAAAACAAGTCGGGTGAGTCTTCGTCCACCGCAAAGAGTTCGGCATCGGAAAGGGCGTTGGAAATGATGTCGGATTTTCAAAACAATTGGATGAAAGAAAGGGAGATGAAGGCAAAGATTCGGGACGAAACGTTTGGAAAGAAGCAAGCGATGTACGATGCGGTGAAAGTTACAATGGAGGCTCAACGTAAAGTGATCGAGAACAAACTAGCACGTGAACGAAAAGAAAAAAAGAAAAGTGATCTCGAGTACTTCATGAGCAAGCACGACGACGTTGATCCTCAATTCCTTCCACTTGTGCTACAACAAAAACGAGAAATAGCGGAAGAATATGGATGGGATTGCCCATTTTAAGTTTTTATATTTTAAAAAATCTAGTATTGTTTTAAGTTTTTTTTAAGGTTTTTTTTCTTTTTTTAAATTCCAAGTATTGTAAGGTTTAATTCCTAGTATTAAATGTTTTGTTTTTATTAAAAGTTGTTATTTTCTTAAGTTGTTTAAATAAAAAAAATAAATAAATAAATAGAAAACGGTTTGGCTTTGACGCCACACCACCACCATACCATGTGGTGTGGCTTCACATGGCTCCATTTTGAGGGATTTTGACTTGGCCGAATTTGATTGGTTGATGAACATGGCTTCACCAAGCCATGTGTTATAAGCAACACTGGACCAGAAAGATTTTTGAATACAACGTTTAGGAGCGATACAGATTCACCACGCCACTATCCGTTGGGCAACGATCAAACCGTCAGTTACAGTTGCACCTTCCGATGATTTGATACGGTTCCTTTGATCACAAACTCGAATGCCACAACGAGTTAGCTAGGATTCAATAAGAGAACTCACAAACTGAAATCTCAAAGTGAAAGTGATAATTAGAAATCAAAAGTCCCCTTCTCATTCATTCAAGTTGAATTTAAATACAGGAACTAACATACATGACCCCCACGTTGATCATGGCAACAATAAAGGAAATAAACTAAAAAGTAGGAACTAACTCTTAACCGAACAATTATTCAAAACTAAAATACTTGACTTATTCAAATTAAAAGAAATAAACGTGGGTTTAGATAACATGCTTCAAGTCACGTGAGTTATCCAATTCATCAACACCTTTGGAGCGTCCGTTGAAGTAGTCGTTACAACCGGGTCGCTATCACCATGCCACCACCATACCTCCTCCCCTTATAATCGTTTATAAACTCTTTCTGAAAATGCAACGTACATGACATGAGAATAAAATTATTTCTCCTTTTTATATATCTGCTTATTAATTTTAAATTACTATAAAACTATTAAAAAATGCAATTAACTTCGGATACTTTAAAATTGATATTATAATCTAAGAAAATTGGCCCGTATTAATCTTAGTATCAGACATTGACCGTTAATAATCACAGTTTTGATATTCCCCATAATAATCCCAATTATTAAATTATTGGACTATTTGAACTGCCGTTAACTATAGAATAACTCAGTTAGTACGAGAGACTGTTTTTGTAATCCTTTAAAATGAAGGGATGTATTTCAAATCAGTAATAAAAAGTTAGTACTTATTTGAAATAATGATAAACATAAATATGGAAAAAGAGATTAGAGTTTAGAAAATGAAAAATAAATTTAATAAATTAGTAATTTTTAATAAGATTTTTTTTAATAAATTAGAAAGATGTATTGAGAAACTTCCTCCGATTTGAATCCTCTAAAGTAAGTTTTGTACCATTGGACGATCGCCATCCCTAGTATAATATTCGTACTCGCATCATTTTTTTCTATTCTAATGCTTGTTCGAATCCCCCTTTAGGTTAAGAGTAATACTCTCCCAATTTTCCCATTTCCCTACTCTATTTTTGGTGTCACCTCATCATTCCCCACCCCTTCCCATTTTTCCCCATTTTGTGGGTAATGGTTTCCCATTTCCCATTTCCCCAATCACTTTTTTATAATAAAATATTTAAAATAAAATACTAATAAAAACAAATACATTTTATAAATAAAAATTAAATCCTAACATTACAAATAAAAAAAACTCCTAAAATTACTTATTTAATCCTAAAATTACTTATTAAATCCTAAACTTACAAATTAAAAAAAAAACTACTTATAACACGCGAAGAGTTTGGCTCGAATTTTTTGAGCGATGGTTTTAGCCTCCTCGCTTGGGTCGGTTTCAACCCTATCGAGCTCACGACACATTTGCTCGCGTTCCAGTATTTCGTTTGACGGTATGTTTCTTCCTTTTTGTTTGAGTGGGTTGGGTGGGTTGGGTTTCCATGACAATTTCTTCTTGAGAATCGGTTTGGTGGGTTTGAGTGAATTAGGGAAAATCATCGGGACCAAGATAATAAAATTTCGGCCAAGCGGCGGGGGAATCCGCCATCGTCGGTACGTAACCGGCGCTTCCAAATGGGTTTTGTTGAGAAGTGGGGGGTTGTTGCTCGGAAGGGTTGAGGTTAGAAAAGAAATCGTTGAAGCTCGACATGGTGTGGGTAAAAAATTGAAAGAAAGTTATAGAGATTTTATAAAATTTATAGAGAAGTAGAAGTTGGGTGTGAAAATGGGTTGAATGGTGGGGTTTAAATAGGTTGAAATTGGTAAAAAGTAAAAAAAAATTAATTAAAAAAAAAAAGTGACCGTTGGTGGGGGGGGGGGGCACTCCAACGGCTCTCTCCCCACTTTTTCTTCTTCGGTCTCGGTACCACGACACCCTCTCCCGATCGGTGACCCCGACACCACCGCATTGGTGTTCCCGATCGAACCGAGGCCACCGACCAGCCCCGATCCCACTCTCCCGAGGGTATTACTTTTACCCTTAATTCCCTAATTCCTTTTCTCGATTTATTATTAGTGCAACCCAGGCCCATTCTTGAGCCCAAAATCCCATCCAATTTGTTAATTCCACTACAAGCACACGTAACCAATCTTTTCATTCTTCTCGCGAGTGAGCTACCTGCCAAACATCTAATAAATTGTTTAGTTTTTTTAATTCTAACTTCTTCAATATTTGTCGAACACCAGATAAAATAATAAGCAAAAAAACTTTTTCAATATTTGTCGAACACCAGCTAAAATGGACCGGTTACCACCTAAAAATCGAAAGAAACATGAATTACATGTATAAAATAAAATTTAAGAAACCACCATGTGATTTGTATTAATAGAAATTTGAAGGCTCTATCTACTATTTTAAGAAATTGTAAAAACAGACTCATACTAACTAGGTTAGTCTATAGTTAATGGTGGTTCAATATAGACCAATAGTTTAATAATTGACATTATTATAAGGAAAAATCAGAACTGAGATTATTATCAAACAATGTGTGATAACTGAGATTAATAAAAGTCTGTTTTCCTATAAACTAAGATAATAAAAATACTCATTGTATTTCAAGTACTTTTTTGAATAAAATTTATATTGGAACAAAGAGAGAAAGTAAACTATTATGTCTTTTGAGAAAAAAAAGTATATTATATCTAACTCGCGGGTTTTTACGCACATTATAATAATTCGACTTAAAATAAAGTTTTATATAAAAAAGGAGATAGAATTAAACAAATATATATATTGTGTAGATAAAATAGAGAAATGACTTAATTTTTATATCTTAAATATTAATGAGTATAAATGATATAATATATCTATATCTATATCTATTATCTATTATATATTATATAATAAACAAAAAGTTTGGCCATACTTTATTAGAAAAAAAGACATTTGTCATCACCATAAAATTTTATATTAAGTCAAAATTTTAATAAGTAATTATCCAAATACTAAATTTTCATATTAATGTTTATTTTGTTTAAACTTTTAATAAGTAATTATATCCAAATATAAATTTTTTATATCAAGGTTAGTAATTATTCAAATACTAAATTTTCATATTAATGTTTATTTGGTTTAAACTTTTAATAAGTAATTATCTAAATACAAATTTTTTTATTAAGGTTAATAATTATCCAGATACTAAATTTTTATATTTAGGTTCATTTGTTTATACTTTTAATTAGTAATTATCCGAATACAAAAAATTTATATTAAGGTTTATTTTATTTTTTTACTAACAGATACATCTTAAAACTAATCATTTAAACACTTTCTATTTGTTTGTATACGTTTCAAATATATTCAAAGCTAATTATTTTTTTACTAACATAGTAAGTAATAATTATTTTTAAATAACATATTTAATAACATATATATCTACTAAATGTTCATATTAAGGTTTATTTTTTAAACTTTTAATAAGTGATTATTCATATACTAAAATTTTATATTAAGCTTTATTTTGTTTCTGATTAACAGACATATCTTAAAACTAATCATTTAAATAAATTGTATTTTATTTGTTTGTATACGTAACAAATATATTCAAAACTCCGTGTAACACACGGGAATACAAAAATAATTTTAGTTAATATATAACATTTGTATTTAAACGTTAGTTTAATAAAAGAATAAGAAATCAATTTCTATTAACAATACTTATTTATAAAGGCTGTGGCTATAGAAACACACCTCTTTACTAAAAATACCCCATCCCTACGACCGTTTCATGTGAAACGATCCCAAAACGATCGTTTCTAACAAACGACCTCAATACGATTGTGGAAAAGGGAGGGGGGGGTGAATTTTAAAGATGTCGTCGTCGCGACACGTCACATCGTTTTGCCTGAAATGACCGTTTAGGGTAAAACGACCGTAGAAATTGGGTTTCTCTAGTAAACTCAATAAGTTTCTCTATAATCACTCTTTATAAAAAAAATATTAGTTTAAATAAAATATGTATCCAATTAGATTAAGAGTGAGAAATAAGGTCTTTAAAAAATAACCATTTTAATAAATAAGTTTAAAATCACTCATTTTAATAAATAAATTTTTCTACTACACTAATTTGAAAAAAAAAACTTTGTCGTTATGCTACAAAACTATGAATTTTAAAGGAACTAAATAACGTAAAAACATTTCAAGTCCACTAATTGAGGGCAAGATATTGGAGTTGTAAATAATCGAGCTATTCTAATTTCTAATTGTATTTAGTTCAATGGCACATTAGTGTGGATGTAGTGTTTTTTTTTTGAACGGCCAACGAATGCCCCGGAAAACCCAGGGACTATTTACACCAGTTGAGCTCATTCCAGGGAAAATCCACCTCCGTGAGCGGCCGGGTGGTAAAACCTGGGAGCTCAGGGATCGAACTTGTGACCTTTCAGCCCCAAGTCTCCCCTCATCGCTAATGCCCCTTCCAAAGTGTTGCCCGTAAGAATCGAACATGAGTCTCAAGTAGAAAACACAGGCTTCCTACCACTACACCACAATGAAAGTTGCGGATGTAGTGTTTTTTTAACGTTGTGAGTTCGAGTCCCGATATAGATTATGAAAAAAAAATATTAGGAGTAGATTAGAGGATGCGAATTGTCATTTAAAAAAGATGAGTCCAACAAAATGAGTCTATGTGTTAAAGGTTTTTGGTTTAATGACATTTGTGAATTCCTCCTAAATAAATTATGAAGATTCAAATCTCGGGTTAAGTTCAATGGAAAACTAAGTTTTAGTTGGAAAACTGAAAAACAAAGGAAAATTAGATTAAATTAAGGTTATTTAGGTAATTTTGGTGATCCTTTTTTTTTCTTTTTTTAAATTTTCGTGTCTATCCACCTAATGGCCAACTAACGACCTTAAAAAAAAAACTTAAAAAAACGTTTCTTTTATTTTTGTTCGTCCGACTATGTTGCATATATGCAACATTGTATGTTGTTTACGTTGCGTACATGCAACATAGCATGTTGCATATATGCAATATATGAAACATACAATGTTGCATATGTGCAACATGCTACATTACATATATGAAACGTATGAAGCATACAATGTTGCATATATGCAAAATACTATGTTGCATATATTCAACGTATGCAACACACTATGTTGCATATATGCAACATAGTCGGACGGACAAGATGAACAAAAAAAACGTTTTTTTTTTTGTTTTTTTTATAAAGTTATCATGTGGATGTATGTGAAATAAAAAAAAAGAAAAAAAAAGAATGTCAAATTACTCAAATAGCCTTCATTTAATATAATTTTTCTTTGGTTTTCCAGTTTTCCAAATAAAAGTAGTTTTTCAAGGAACCTTACCCTTCAAATCTCATTGTAAGTATTTGGGTAGATTTTTAAGATTGTGGAATCGGGAGAATGTGTCACCGTTTCATAAAAGAAGTATTATAAAAAAAGTTTAAATAAAAAGTTTAGTTTGGGTAAGAATGCTAAAAAGTCATCTCAACCATTAGATTTTCAACTAAATAGAGATCTATGGTTGTAATTATCCCTTGTAAATTAGTAACTAGGGTTTAAAATTTATAAAGCATAGAGGGGTAAGTAGGTAAATATGTCACAACCCTTCAAAAACCCCCCAATTCGTTCCCAGCCTCCAAATTCATTTTTTTTACAAGCAACTTTGATCCACCAATAACTTGGTCAATTCCTAATGAAAATTCAAGCCTTAACTTGCATTTAACTCGTAACACGAAACCTAACACATAGAGATCCATATTGCATAGATATTGATCAGGTTATGATGATGGGCAAGAAGAACAATGGTTGTGACTTTTTGCTTTAAAAATTGAAAAACTTGAATCGTAATTCGATCAAATCATGAATGAAAGTCAAAATTGATCACACCAATGGATTCCGGATCTCAAACTAAACCTGTAGGTACCAAATTCATTCAACATTATTGAGATTTCATGAAACCACCATTGATGAACCTTCATGAAGAACATGAAGTTGTGAAAATTGAAAGTTGATCAAAACTCCATGAAAATTCATTAAGTAACTTGCATTTGATTCGTCTTGACAAACTAAAACTACTGGAATCATTCAGACATCCAAATACAATCGAATTGATACTCAATTTCTTATCCAAAGAATGACAAATTGACTTTTGAAAAGTCAAACTTCATAAAAGTTCATCAATTCTGACCAAAATTCTGATCCAATTGTGTTATATTATGTCTAATGTTCATGTCAGTTGAGTTGTATTGTGTGTGAGAATTAGTAATAGTGTGTCATATTTTGTCTTATGTGAAAAATAATTATTAGTAATATTGTGTCATTTTGTGTATATAAGTTGCTTAAAGCATCATCATCATCTACATCATTGTGTCTTATGAGCTTCTCAATTGTATCATATTGTGTTATATTGTGAGAATTAGTTAAGTTAATATCGGTTGTGTCATATTGTCTAAATTTTGTATATAGACACAATGACACAAATAGCAAGTAAAAAGACACATTGTGTTAATTGTTCAGATCATTGTGTCAAAATTCAGATTATTGTGTCAAATGTTTAGCTCATTGTGTCAAATGTTGAGATCACTTGTGTCAAATATAAGAGTAATTTATTTAATTTTACATATAGCAACACTGTACGCGTTTTAAAGATAAAAAACGCTCGTTTTTATGGTGTAAAGTTCATTGTAGACACCTCCATAAGTGTAGACAGGTAGACACCTTTTTTCACCATTAGATCTCTTGATCTAATGGTTATGATTAATTTCTTTTTTCTTTTTTTTTCTTTTTCTCATTGTTCAGAAAATTTCACATGTGAAAACACATGTGAAATAAAGTAATTTCACATGTGAAATAGGATGTCTACCTGTCTACACATATCGGGGTGTCTACAATGAACCTCACCCTATATATATATATATATATATTATATATATATATATATATATATAATGGATCTTTGATCTCAAGTATGATAGGGTTAATATTGATTGGTGTAACGACACTGAAAACTTATAATCAAGCTGTGATTTTATAACCTTACCTTAAGACTGTTCACTGACAGGAAGTCGACCACCTTTCGGCCCACCTGGTCAACCACCATCCAACTGCTAATCGTCTGCGAGGAGTACGAATGCCTAGGGAAGGTGCTGTCAGTGATCAAATGAAGTAGTATAATGCCACTTAGTCGTAGGGCTCCTTGGTCGGGCAACCGTTACGCTCGACTCGTCGTCATGAACCAGCAAGGGAACAACCCTGCGTGCCGGATTATTTTATTATAAAAATGACCTTTAAGGGACTAAGGCCCGTTTCTTCCGTACACCGCTCTCACGCATGCATGTCTGGCATGATCAGAGCCAAGCTCACAAACACGTATCTTTTGACTTCCGTGAAGTGACAAAATATTACCAACCCCCATTCCCAACCAAATACTTTCAGCACGCACATGCGTGGTCAACCGAGTTTGCTTATATAGACATAATGACCTCGAACGTATCATGTAGCATGGGGCGCGAGTCATCTTTCGGATCATGCATCGTCTCCCGACCGGGTGTCACAGGTACGACCTTTGGGATTTCGACTCTGCAAATGGTCTGTGATACGTGAAGCACGCTTGGTTCAGAAAATCAGTAATACACTTTCAATAAAAAGGGTTTTCATAAAGTCATTAGACACACCTTAAAATAGTGTTATTAAAGAAACTTGAAAACTTGTTAAAAGCATGTAATCTCCAATCAAGTGTAAGAGTTTGGCCAATCATGGCTTAAAGATTTGCCAGTTAGTAAAAGAAGACTTCATAGACACAATATTTTCATTTACTAAACTGGTTGTGTTTCTTACAAACCTTACATACTTGAAGATACAAAGAAACCAAGTGGCTCGTTAACTAATCTACAAGTGAGGGGGAGAGGAAAGAATTGAGCAATTTGTGAAGTGGAGGAAGGCAAGCTTTTATAGGCAAAATCTGGAGACGGACATGGGGCGTGCCCATCCAGGCACAGGGCGTGCCATGTCAGACAATCAAACTTTTGTCTTCTTCTGTGTTAGTAGCATGGGGCGTGTTAGGTGGGACACGGACCGTGCCATGTCAGGGAGGTCAGAGGCATGGGTCGTGCTGATCAGAATCCAATCTGGGTCGGGCACGGGGCGTGCTACATGGGGCACGGGCCGTGCTAGAGCAACATTTTCCAAACTCCTGCATCTTCTTTGCTTTTTTCTGCTTGATAATGCTCTTTTTGTATTTCGGCATTAGAAAACCTGAAAAACTAAAAAGAAAACAAAATTGCTTTGTTTTGATGTTAGTAATCAGGTTTTGTCCCGATTTGTGAGGATATTTCTATCATTAAATATGTATATTTTAGCGTACATCACAGGACAATCTTGAGATGTCGCTCGTGTTCCTCCTTACTACGGGAGTAGATCAGGATGTCATCGATGAACACGATAACAAACTTATACAAATAGGGTTTACATACGCGAATACGCAATTCATGAGGTCCATGAACACAGCAGGTGCGTTAGTTAACCTGAAAGGCATGACAAGGAACTCGTAGTGACCGTAACGAGTCCTTAAGGCGGTCTTGGCTACATCTTCTTCTCGAACTCTCAGCTGATGGTATCTGTAACACCTCGATCGATGGCGGAAAGATCGAGGTGTCATGAAAAGAGTATAGAAGCACAAGGATTTAAAAAGCAATAGCAAGTTTTGTTAATAACTCAAAACTTAGACGTCTATTACAAGGCAAAAACTTACAAGATAACATAAACCTAACTAGATCCATAAGCTTCCTAGCTATAAATACGCTTGTTTCGCTTTACCTGAAAAACACGCAAAAAGGTCAACTATATACATAGTTGGTGAGTCATAGGTTTAACAAGAAAATAGTATAGAAAACATTTGATAAGTTGTTTGCAAAGTCACCACAAGTATAAGTTGGTTTACACCAAAATACACCATATAAACAGTACGCCTAATTGATGGTTCACAAACCAACAATCGGTAACAAAGTTTGTCCACGTGTTCAATTCCTCTCAAGGAAACTCTACATATCCTGAGCGGTTCCTCTTAGGAATCTCAGCGTTGGGATGACGTTCAGTCCCTCGCAAGAACCTCTACATATCTCGTGAAGTTCTTAGCAAGGAATGCTCCGGAGCCTTAAGCATAAAGTTTCCCGAATAGCATACAATAACAAGCATGGAAAAGCATATATTCACACGATAACACACATATACATACAAGTAAATGTATAGTGTTTGACTTTGCATAGAAAGTATGAATGTTTGAATGATTAAAGTTTCACAATGATCCATGATGATAAGCATGATAAATAGTATGATTTACTTGAAAATAAAGTAATGATAAATGAAAGTGTTTATGTGTGTTTTCCACCCCAAAATGGTTTGGAAAATGTTGGTGCAAAATATGTGTGACATGTGTGTATTCAAGTTAGTGTTGTTAGTTGAGATAGTTATAATAGTTAATCAAGTTAGAGGGTAGTTTGTGTCAATATATTAAAGTGGAGGGCTTGATTGTGATTTAGTATATATCACATATATGTGATCGAGAGTTGAGAGAAATTTCATAATGTCCGAACTTAATGTTCAGAGCTCACGAAATGCAACTGAAGGGAGGCCGAACTTATAGTTCGGCGATCACTCAACTGGCACTCACATATATATATATATTGTTGCTTGGAGTTCGGACGAGTGAAGAACTCTTGAATAACCGTTTACCTGAGTTCAATTTCTAAGAAGGAGAGTTTTTCATCTTGATTTTAAGAGAGATTTGAGTCTAGGATCATGATTAGCTGCTGTAAACGAGTCTATTCATGTAATCGTTGATCCGATTCAAGCTATAAACTGAGTTTAATTTACAATTTTGTGTTCTTAGTTTCGGGTGAACTTTCGGTCCGATTTCGGTGTACAAATCACTAGATCCGAAGCGAATCGTGCTTTCAATTGGTATCAGAGCGAATCCAGGCGTGATTCTACATCGTTTCTGATCGAATTCGAGCTCAAATCTGGAAGAATTGAGGAATTTCTTCAAAGTTTGACTTTTCAAAAGTCAAACTGTTAACTTTGTTTTAGAAATTGAACGTGAATTCGTTTGTGTTTGCGGATTTGGTTGATTGGAGACGATTCAGTACATCATTGCGAATCTACTACAAGTTACAGTAATCTGTTTTGGTTTAGTTTTGTTAAAATCGCATTTTTACAAGAACATTAACGTGTTCTTCATCTTCTTCAATGGTGAAATCTTAAATATTCAATCATTTCGCGTAAATTCGGTACCTATAGACTCGGTTTTCATTTTGGTGTCGATTTGAATAAATTACAATTTCTCAAAAACGTGGGTTTGTTTGAGTTCTGCGTTCGATGTTTAAAGCTCAACAAAACTTATCAACAATAGTGCTTATTTGATTCGTCTCATCGATACGAGTTCAACGCAACTTTCAGATCGAATTTTCATCAAGAATCGAGAGAGTTACAGATTATCAAAGTGTGTGGTGGTTTTTGAAGTTACTCGCCGGAATTGGTCGCCGGTCGGTCCTCACTTCGCCGGAAAAGGGAGAAAATCGGAGGAGGAGAGTAGAAGTCGACTAATTTATCTTTTTTTTACAAATTTTCAATTTAGCCCTTCATTTTTTAAAATACTACCATAGTATACCTATCTTTTAATAAAAAAAACTCTTAAAGTTTTTAATAAACACAACAAAATCAATTTTTAAAAAAAAATCACAAGTTTTAACAAACATAAACTCGTTCGTGTTTGTTATGGTTTTTACCTTGTTATTTTTCCTCGGTTAATTTCTTTTTCTTAAATAAAAAAAAACTATTAATATCTTATTTTTCAAATATTTTTCTTTAAAGAAAATATTAAAACTTTTACAAAAATAATAATAAAAAAAACTTGGCCTCGGGATTTCAATTCGGTGATTTCACAAAAATTCAAAGTTCAAGATTCAAGGTTTAACGATTGGATTTTTCTGATGAAATTACCATGAGTAAAGTTCAAGCGAGTTCGGTGGTTCCCAAATTATTAAAATGTGAAGATTATCAAGAATGGAGAAAAGATTTTGAGATTTTTATCAACGCTATATTTGATGAATTTTAGAAGGCGATTGATAAAAAGTATTCATATATGACTGATTGGCATGGTGTTCCTAAATTTCAAAAAGATCTTTTGTTTGAGGAAAGAGAATGCTATGAAAGAGAATTAAAAGCTTATGATATTCTCACAATGACATTGTCAAAAGAATTATTGTCTCACTTCAAGACTTGCGAGGATTCTAAAATGTTATGGGATATTCTTGCTCAGATATATGCTGAAATGAATAAATCCAGTAAGAAGATTGACACTGAGGAATCTAAATCTTGTGCAAATTGTAAGATTCTGACAAAAACGTGTACTGAATATACTACCAAACTTGACAGTTATCAAGAACAAAACACAAACTTGCTTGCTGAGCTGAAGAATATGAATTCAACATACAAAAAATTATTGGAGGATGAAAAGTTATACAAAGAAAAAATTGATGCTTTGACAAAAGAAGTGTCAGAATTGAAAGTCAAGCTTGAGGTCAAGAATGAGGAGATAAATGGTGTCATTCTGGAAGAAAGAACAATGTTTCCAACTCAAAAGTCATCTTCTGACATATCATTGACATTCTTTGAAAGGATTGCATTGAAAGAGAACAAAATTCTTCAGAAAATAGATAGACTTGTCAATGGTATTCAAAATGACAAGGAGAAGATCGAGATAGAAAAAGTGTTTGAGGATGTCCATGTTCACAAAAACAAAGACATTCCAGTTGAAGAAGTTCAAAAAGATGGTTCTTCAAAATGTGAAGCTGCTGAGAATGAATTGAAGCTCAAGCATGAGAATGCGGAGTTGATTGCAAAAGTTCCAAAGCTGACTGAAACAAATGATGATTTGATAAAGGAAGTTGAGAATTGGAAGAAAGAAGCAAATGATATGGCTGCAGTTTTTGATGATTTGTTTGTAAAATCAAAGATCAAACTTGAAGGTCTAGAAAAGGAAGTTGCTGATCTTACTGCTAAAGAATTAAGTCATCAAGAGGACAACACGAAGCTGTTATATGCTAAAGCTGAATTGCTTCGTGAAAACAAGCTTTTGAAGCAGAATGTTGATATCTATAAACAAAGATGGGAAAAGGTTGTTCAAGAAACATATGATGCTCATGATCAGTTGAGGAGAGAAAAGTTTACTCTGAAAAGAACAACAGAAGACCTTATTGCAACACAAAAAGAGTTGGCTGAAGTGCAAAAGATAATTGCAGATATGAAGATTGAGGTGTGTGATTTCAAAAGACAATTGCATAATCTCAATAATTCATCGTCTTTCACAAATTTTTTGTGCAAAAAGGAGAATTTTCAACAGATTTTTGGTGATGCTATTCTGAAAAATGTTCCACCTCCTGTGGTTATTGAAAATTCTATCAATACTTTGAAAGCAACTGAAGAAGTTCATGATTATTCAAAGTTTGCTGATAATTCTTCTGAGAAGAAGAAGTCAAAGTCGCAGAAGAAAATGAAGAGAATTTTGATGCTAACAAGCGAACTAAATTTGTTCAAGTTCCATATTGCTTGATAAGGAAAAGTTTTTTGACGACAATCCAGGAAAAGTGAAAGTCGACAAATTCTCGGAGATTGTGATTGATGAATCTTTGCTTTCCAATAAAGATGATTTAAATGCCATCAAGGATGAGTTTTCTCGACTTGCTTCACAAGGTCATGAGAAACCTAAGTCGGTACTAGATAAATCTAAAAAGAATGGTGGTCTAGGATATGAAAGCAAAGACGAGAACGTGAAGGTTGGAAATGATCTCCAAGATGTGCTTGAGATAGAAGAAATTGTGGAGGATATCAAGGTTCACAAAGAAAAGGAGATTCCACTTGAGAATCATATCTTGTGTGAACCTGAAGCTGATTTTCTGTCAACGAATTCTAAGTTAGAGAGTCTAGAGAGTGATTCTTCTTAACATTCTACAATGTCAACAGAATCCATGTCATCTCCTAAGTCGGTTGATAGGAGAGCTTGCTTTTACTGCAACAAGACGGGACATGTGATTCGTGATTGTGCTATTCGGAAAAAATTTCCCGTGGTTCATATCGATCATCATCATCCGATTCGATGATTCTCAATGAGGTACCTGTTAGACAAATTCAGCAAAACCAACGACAACCAGCTTATAAGAAGCCGGTTGTTGGTAAAACCTCATATTATGATGATTGGTCACCATAATATTCAAAACAAAAACAATTTTTCCAAAATGAGTTTAAAATGCCTTACTCAAATGATTTTTCTTACTATGGGCCTAGACAACATCACCAACGTCATCCAAAATCTGAGAAAATGTTAGTTGGTGAGTTGTTAAATATTGTTTCCAACTTGTCACGGTATGTCAATGGTTCTGATTCGCATCGGGCGAAATCGTCTAAACCGTTTCGTTCTTGGAAACATAAAATGGCAACCTCGGCGGGAAACGATTTTGTGGAGGATACGCGACGACCCAAGCTGGTTTGGGTTCCCGTATTTAACTAAAAATTGTTTGAGGTTGTGTGCAGGTACTTCAAGCAGACCTATTAGTGATTGCAAAGTTGCTGATAGTGGAGTATTTTGCTTAAGTTAGCGCTTCACAGAGTTGATATTTCACAAACATTTTTGAGAAAAATGATTTTTCAAAATCTAAAAATGCGAGGTATCCGTGTTGATCGATCAATTTTATTTTCTTTACTTTTACTTTCTTTCATATTTTTAGGGGGAGAAAATTTTGGAAAATTCAACAAATAGAGTTTGTTGAATTTTAGGGGAAGAAAATGCAAAATATAAAAATAATGAAAAATGCAAAAAGTATGGAAAAAAAATGAGAAATGAAAAATGAAAAATGAGAAATTGATCCAACACAAGATGAGAAATGATGGTACATCAGCATACGTTATCTGCCATGAATAAAGTAGAAAGAAAGGCTGTAGGTAATGAAAAATATAAAAAGTATGAAAAAAAAATGAAAAATGAAAAATGAGAAATTGATCCAACACAAGATGAGAAATGATGGTACATCAGCATACGTTATATGCCATGAATAAAGTAGAAAGAAAGGCTGTAGGTACTTGCTTGACTTGATTGAATGTGCTGAGTAGTATGATATATGCAAGTATGATATAAAGATAACGCTTGCTTGATAATTGTGGTTACAAATCATGATGGTTACTGTGCATATCTGGCAAAATAAAGTGAGAAAATACCAAAAACAGAATAAAGAGATGTTCTGGTGTATGCTTGCTTTATTTTGAATTATTTCAACTTGTTTAATTTTCTTTTTTTTTGTCAAACGATCGGACTTTCTCTGCGTATCGAAAGATCGACCTAATCATTGTTCGTTTGACGTTCTGCTTTATTTTCTTTGGTGTTTCGTATAATCCATCGTACTCTCTTTGCGTGTACGTGAGTACCGACCTGATTGTTGTTGGATTATACAACTTCAACTTGTTTGATTTCTTTTAATTTATTTTTTCAATACTTATGCATTCTCTACGTGCTCACAAGGCCGACCTGATTGCTAAGTATTTGAGGCTTCTGCTTTCTTTTTGCAAGAAACACCATGAACTTGATATCTCTGTGCCATTTGATTCTATATAAGCAAGTTTACAATATCAGTATGAGAAATCTGCTGCGAGTAACTTGGCTTGAATAAAAGAAAAATACAAAAATATGAAATAAGCGGATTGCCAGTAGTCCTGATTGTGTGGGTACCATGTTATTAATGCTCGATAAATACAAAAAATTTATATCAGAAAGCTATAGACAATGACCCGCTTTAGCTGAAATAAACCAAATGGTTGTATTCTCAGTCAGTTTGGCTTGCATGCTTAGTATTTTGAAATTACAGTGTGTACGATGCGTTATGTCTGATATGATCTCATGCTTTGATGTTTCTTACCAAAAACAAAAATAGAGTTTAATTCTATATTGCATTGTGTACGATGCATTATTTTGAAATTACAGTGTGTACGATGCGTTATGTCTGATATGATCTCATGCTTTGATGTTTCTTACCAAAAACAAAAAAAGTTGTTTTAGTGTGTTTTGATATAAACTTTATAAAATCCAAAAAGATTTTCTTTCTTCTTTATTTGTGATATGATCGACACGTGATACATCAAAGTTTTAAAATTAAATGTCTTGGTTTCTCCAAAGGAGAGTTTTGTTTCCAAGATTAAAATTATATTTGAAAAAGAAAAACCGCACTTTTGTCTTCTGAAGTTTGCAGGTTGAAAAGATCAAAGTCTCTCAGATACGGATCTCAGATGGATATCATGCATGGTTGCAAAGTTGTCAAAGAGTTTATCAATTTCAGAAATGGTTCAGTTGACTTAGTCTTGTTCCTGCCATGCCTACCCTACATCAACTAATAACAGATTCAAAGAGTTTGAAGATCTGATACAACACACATCAAGGGGGAGTTTGTTGGTGCAAAATATGTGTGACATGTGTGTATTCCAGTTAGTGTTGTTAGTTGAGATAGTTAGAATAGGTATATCAAGTTAGAGGGTAGTTTGTGTGAATATATTAAAGTGGAGGGCTTGATTGTGATTTAGTATATATCACATATATGTGATCGAGAGTTGAGAGAAATTTAATAATGTCCGAACTTAATGTTCGGAGCTCACGAAATGCAACTGAAGGGAGGCCGAACTTATAGTTCGGCGATCACTCAACTGGCACTCACATATATATATTGTTGCTTGGAGTTCGGACGAGTGAAGAGCTCTTAAATAACTGTTTTACCCGAGTTCAATTTCTAAGAAGGAGAGTTTTTCATCTTGATTTTCAGAGAGATTTGAGTCTAGGATCATGATTAGATGCTGTAAACGAGTCTATTCATATAATCGTTGATCCAATTCAAGCTATAAACTGAGTTTAATTTACGATTTTGTGTTCTTAGTTTCGGGTGAACTTTCGGTCCGATTTCGGTGTACAAATCACTAGATCCGAAGCGAATCGTGTTTTCAGAAACTTTTAAAGAAAAATTGGCTATGAACTCACCTTAGATTGCTTGACGTAAAGAGAATTATTCAAATGTGAGAACGCCCTATACGAATAACAAGTTTGTTTAATCTAAAGTTTCGAGAACGAATAATAGGATTTCTAGACGTATAGGGTTTCGGTGAACTTGATGATTTGGGGAAGATGATTATAACGTGACATCATGAAGCTTTGTTGATAATAAATAAATATATAGCTAGACAGATAAATGACTAAATAAATGTATTAGCTAAATAAATAAGTGACTCACTAAACAAGAATATAATGACTAAATAACTAAATGATTAAATAAATGACCGATTTAATAAATAAAATAATTCAATGAATTAATATTAGATAATGAATTTATAATAAAGTAAATAAATAAATTACCGAATAAATAATAGGATTGATTAAAGTGTGGAAAAATGTAACCGAATAAAGATTACAATGAATTATTTCAAGCTTTTAATGATATAGGATTTTATTTCTTTTAGAACGGAACAAACGACGTTTCTATTAATTATATCTAATAGTTGTAAAGAACAAGTGTTTATAATCGTTTATAAAACAAAGAAAATCTTACGTTGGTAGGACGTTTAACGGTTTAAACAATAGGAGTAACAATTATTTATGAAAATAATTATTTTTCTTAGGTATTTCTTTTGTTCCAAAATATTTGTAACAATTTATAAATTTTAAAACATGAAAGTGAGGTTATAAAGTTTAAGAAAGTTTAGGGAATCTATTTTTTTAGAATTTTCTGGAAAACTATATTGTTTTTAAAGGTTGTTATGGTTCAAAATGAAGAAAAATAGAAAAAAAAACAAAGAAAAGGGTATGCGGGGTTTGAGCCCGACACCTTATGCTCGTAAACTCGGCACCCAAACCATCTGGGCTATGCGTCAACTTGCTTTTAAATCCGAACGAATTATATAAAACCTGCATGTGAATGTCATCTTCTTCCCCAAACATACCACCCGAAAACCCTAGCATTTTGAGCTCCAAATTGAACCCTTAAACGTACATGAATCCTACAATTGTCTTAGTTCTTTTGTTCCTTGCTAAAAACCAAAACAAATGGTGTAAGATTTACCTCGAAAAGTTTCCGGGAAACGAAAACGGAGTGGGTCGTCGGAGCTTAGCGGCGACGGCGGTAGAAAAGCGAAACAGGAGCGAAATTTGATAGTTTTTTCGGGTTCTTTATATGCGTTAGAGGTGCACATAACAGTTTTTTTTCAAAGAACCAGTTCCGGTTCTAAACCGGTTCCGGTTCTGGTCAACGGGAATGGGACCGGTTCTCGGTCTAACCGGTTCCGGTTCTGAGACCGGTTCTCATGATGAAAACTTGGAACTACTAGAACCGGTTCGGTTCGGTTCTGGGACCGGTTCTCGGTCTAACCAGTCCCTAAAAAACCGGCCGCTGTATTTGATTTCCCCCATTTTGCTTCATTTTTTTTCCTTTTGCATACTGTGATGTTTTTATACTTTTTTTTCAAAGGTTTACATTTTGAGACAATAATAAAATTATAAGATAACAAGTATTAAACAAAATCTAACGTTTTTTGTGAGTTTTTTGAAAACGAGAGTTTTTTGAAAACGAGAGTTCTTTTAGTGAGTTTTTTGAGATTTTGAGAGTTGTAATGAATCCATTATATGAACTAGTATTTATAGTATGTTATATGGTCATTGGGGGAGATAAAAAGTGAAAAAAAAACGGCTAGAAATTCAGTCCCAACGGCTAGAAAACTGTTGGTAATGGCTATATCCCGAAAGCACACCTCTAACGTCTAGAACCGGTTCTTGGGACCGGTTCTTGGTGGAACCGGTTTTAACCGGTTTTTGCTCCTGGAGTTCAGAATCGATCAGGAGCCGGTGGTCCTAGATTGGAACCGAACCGGTTCTTGGATTATGGAACTGGAACCGGAACGGTCCCGGTTCGATTCACCGGTTTCGGTCCCGAAACTGGTTTGTTTGTGCACCTCTAATATGTGCAGAGTATTAGGGAGTGTCGATGAATGATTTATAGGGTCACAAACACGACGCAAACAAGTTAATTCAGACTTAAATGTCCGAATTAAATCTCGAAAATGGGTAATAAAAACTAGATTAATGGTCGGTTTTGAGCTTGTAATGATGATTAACTCGGTATTACAGACGTTTAATGAAGAAAATCAATGAAAACGGTCGTTTTCAGAAGTTTTTGGTCGTTTTCCGACGAGGCAGCGTCGTCGGCGGCGACTTCGCCGATAAAACGCGAATCTGGAAAAAAAACTCTTTTTTTATTATATCCACTAACAATATATATATATATATCATATATACTTTTTATTTATTTATTATATGTATTAGTGTTTTAATAAAAACCCTCTTTTTATTTAAAATCTTTATTTTAAACAACTAAGTTTTTTTTATTAAATACTCAATAAATACAAAATAATCCAACATAAAATTTAATAAACCTCCACTTAAGATTTTTATAAATAAATGTTTCATTTGTACAAAATTATTTAAGAACTTGCATATTATGTTATCATACATATCATTCTTTCTTAACATATTTTATAAAAATCTACTCTAATTATGACATTAAATATTTGTGTGACAATTATAAAAATAAGTTAGTATAATATACAAAAATATATAATTTTAACACATGTTATTTTTTTAATGTTGCCAGAAGTATTAAGTACGTGAATAATACAATTAAATGACAACTCAAAATATTTTATAAATTTTAAAATTCATGATTGTTACAGTATCCAGATCGTAGATCAATCTTGGAGTAAAAGCTTGATTCTTGTATTTAGTCAAACAGATCGCCGATCCTCGGGAGTGGTTACTGGTTCTTTATCGTCAGCTTGTTCACTTCTCTATAGTCGATACACATACGGAAGGATCCGTCTTTCTTCTTGACAAATAGGACAGGGGCTCCCCAGGGGGAAAGCTCGGTCTTATGAAGCCTTTATCGATAAGTTCTTGTAATTGATTCGACAACTATTTCATATCATATGGGGCCAAACGATAGGGGGATCGATCAACGAGGGCGGCTCCTAGCACCAGATCAATCTAAAATTCTACCTGTCTAGCCGGAGTTAGGCCAGGTTGGTCTTCTGGAAATAATTCAGAGAAGTCTCAGAGAACTGGAACATCTTCAATTCTCCTTTCTTCAGGTTTCTTGACAGATAATGCGCTAAGAGGGCGTGATAACCCTTTCGCAAAAACTTCTAGGCTCTCATACTCGAAATGATGTGGAGTTTGTGTCACACCCCAACTGATGGCGAAATATGTCGGGGCGTAATAATTGTCCAGATGCTCATGACAACTAAAATAAGTTGTAATACTTAAACATGACATTTTCATTAATCAATTAAAGATATCATACAATAAAGATAAACATAGTGAATACATTTCAAAACTGATTAAAGTCTTCTAATCTAGGTCCAGCAATCCTAGCGTGATCACAACATAGCTCAAGTATCGATTCCTGCAACATGTTTAAAATCAAGTGTCAACTACAAAAGTAGTTGGTGAGCAATCATGGTTTAAGTATATATATATATATATATATATATATATATATATATATATATATTGTTCATTGAAAAACATGCGAAGTGTCATTGTCAGAATAATGGGAAACATAACATATCAGTATAATTGACAAATAGAAAACCTATTGAAAACCTGTTCAAATCCCTTGAAATCCACACATTGGCAATTCCTACCATACATTATATAACACATAATTGGCAAATAGAAAATCTATTTAAAACCTGTTGAAATCCCTTGAAATCCACACATTGGCAATTCCTATCATACATTATATAACACATAATTCATTCATAGAGCACATACGCATTTGCAATTGAGAAACATTGGAAAGCTTATCGATATAGGAGACATGTTACACCCCAAAGTGAAAATGAGAAAATGGGCAGAGATTACTTACCTGATGAGTAGATTGGAAACAAGAGATGGAACCAATTGCGAGAGATAACAACTTGGAGATTATCCTAACGAAACGAACATGCTAAATGAATATGGAGAATGATAATGATTATAGTTCGGAGAATTTAAGGAGTTTAGGTTCTATTTGTTCAAAAATACCATTTTACCTTTTTATCGGTAAATTATATTTTATTATCTTTTGGGCCCATAAATATTTATTATATATATAAACGTGATCTAAAACCAAAAATCAAGTCCTAATACCTCCCAGTTTGTTTAATATTAAATATTCATATTTTAAAACCCTACTTTCGACATATTTTATTAAATAAATATCAAAACATGTTATAGAATTGTATAAACTTAGGGTTTTATTTATTATAATATATTATAATATTCCTCAAAATATCAAACCTTAATTCAACACCGTTTACTCAATTTTAGCAGAACAACGTTACGAAAACCCTAACTTTAACCATTTTTTAGATAAAATACCAAACTTTCCCAAAACTTGAAATTAAGACCCTAATTCCAACCTGATTTGATCGAATAAGTTTATCTACAAAAACTATTTTAGGATTACCTACAAAAATTCAGACCCTAATTCCAACCCGGTCACACGATTTTAGCAAAACAAGCTCAAGAACCCTAATTTTTATACATTTTTAGAAACCATACTTAGACACAATATTATAAAAAACTGAGATAGGTTATTATTAATCATACCTAACAGTGGAGAACTGCAAAATTTGAGCTTCTGGATCCTCATCGTTTGGCCGAATTTGATCGAAGAAGTTCTGGGTCGAGTTAGGGTTTTTGAGAGGAAGAATTGAGAAATTTGTGAGGTTGAATGGATGTTAGAGCATGTATTTTACTCCTTGGGTTCGTCTATGAAGCCTCCAGGTGGCTATGGTGATAATTCAACCAAAAACGACGCGTAGATGGTGTAAATTGGGCTGTAAGAAAAGGAAACGTGGAAGAAGAAGGACCAAAATTCGTTTCTGCTACAGGTAGGTGTAGCGTGTATCGCACCAACCATCATGCAAACCCTCACGATACGCAGGGGGTCCAGGAATTTTGTTTTATCTATTTTTTTCTCTTTCTTTTTACTCGTTTGCCCTCGTTTTTACTCGATAACCTCTAAAATTTTACGAGCAACCTATATTAACCTTATAAAACACTAAGGAACATTAAAATATTATTTTTGAAATTTACGTGACTCCTGGTTAATACCGAATTTGCATGAAAAACCATAAATTCATTTATTTGTGTTTTAATTAACAAAACTGTTTTATAATTTAACCAATTTGTTTTTAATGTTATAAAATAATTGTAGGATATTCCAAAGTATATATTTTGAGATAAAAAACCCCGAGATTCCCAGTAAACAATAAATCGAATATCGAAATTGTGTAAAAACTGAAAATCGCTTTATTTTTGTTTTAAGCAAATTGTTTAACCTAAAACTTTGCAAATATATTCTTTTGCTTCCAAAAATGATCATGGCATATCCTGAACCTAAATTAATTGTATATTTTAGACAAGTTCTTTCAATAATTGTTAAATCAAAGCTCGATTTGCGCGACAAGTTCAGATGTGGGTCGGGTTTTGTAAATGGGTTGGACACGGATGTTACAGTTTGGTACCGCTACGAACTTCGTGTATAGTCAGACCCTCGTCATTGGTGAGGGGAATCTTGACTTACTTCTTGTGACAAACTATATCTACACAATTTACGGATACCAATCCATTCCTACTACCACGTCAAAACTTCCAAGTTGGACGGGTAGGAGATCTATCTCAGAAAGGTGTCCTAACAGATCCAAAGAACAACCTTGGAGAGTTTCACTTGCTTCAAATTCCTTGCCATTAGCCAATTCAATTACGTACTTAGGGTCTAACCTTGTGGGCGTGATATTAAGTGTAGGGGGCTAAAATCACTCGACACAAAGCTTTTATCGGCGCCAGTATCGAATAAAACATATGCATATTGGTTGTTTAATAAAAAACGTACCTGTAACGGTGTGCGGGTCCTGCCGGGCTTCTGTTGCATTTAACTCGAAGGATCTTCCTCGGGCAGGTTCAGATCCTGGCTTCTTCAATTTAGGACAGTCACTCTTGAAGTGACCAGTGCTTCCGCACTCATAGCAGGTTCCTGACGTCTGAGTCTTATTGGTACGTCTCGGGCAATCCTGGTAAATGTAGCATTTTGCCTTACAGTACTTGCAATAGATGATACTGCAGTCCAGAGTATGGTGTAGGTTACACTTGTTACATAGTGGCCTATTTCCGGTGTAACCATTCTTTCTTGCATCAGCAGCGGGGACAACAACCACGTAAGCTTTGATAGCTTTTGGGGCTTCAGGAACAGGGGTGTCTGCGGGTTTCTTCTTCTTCCAATCATGACCACGTTTACGTTTGTGGTCGGGCTTTACATGAACAGAGGAGGTAGAGGGATTGACAGTGGGTTTGGTCTCTACAGTCTTCTTCGCAAAAGATGCCCCTTGGCTTACGGCTTGATAAGTCAAGTTGTGTGCAAAATGCACGACACTCTGGAGGGTAGTGGGGTTAGATGAGATGACGTTCCCTTGGATGGTGGGAAAGAGTCCCCAGATATACCTCTCAATTTTCTTGTACAGAGGGGTAACCATTGTTGAGCACATGTGTGCCAACTCGTGGAAACATCGAGTGTATCCGGCTATGTCAGCACCAATTATAGAAAGATTCCAGAACTCAACCTCTAGTCGTTGTAGCTCTTCACGGGGCAGTACTCATCACGCATGACCATTTTCAGGTCATCCCAAGACATCGAGTAAGCAAGATATTGACCTATAGATAGCGTATGAGTTCCACCATGACAGTATGCCTTTGCCGAAGGTGCAAGTTGCGTACTTGACCTTGTACTCGTCAGGGCAGTTACACATGCGATAGAGAGACTCAGTTTTCTTGAACCACCGAATGAGTCCTACCGCACCTTCAATGCCTTTGAAGTGGATAAGCTTACAGTTCATAAAATATTGTAGCTACAGTCTTGAACACCTGTGAAGTTAGATGAAGAGCTTCTTGAATAATCCTTCATAATCAATATCGTTCATTTTAGGTCCAACGTGGATTTTAACTTACCAGCAGGCGACCAATTTTGTCATCCACCAGAGGCGGTAGAACGTTCTGCATTAGCGGCGACAAACGCCTCAGTCACGCGCTGGAGGACCAATTCTTCGATTGCAGCAGCATCCATGGGAGGCGGAGGAAGAGGAGGGTCTCTTTTAGCTCTTGTTCGACGTCTAGACATGATTCTAATTTCACATGGGTAAAATAAGAGTAAGGCATCCAAAACTATTAACCAAACATATCCAGACATACATCAACCACGCATATATATAAAATATCATAACATCACAACATGAATAAATAGAGAATCATAACATACATCATAACATACAAATTCTTGTCTGAAACAATTCTTACAAAAGATAGCATTGTGTGGGTGGATAAATCACGGTTCCACAATAGTACAAGAGTTAATACATCACAAAAGTTGGGGTAAACATGATCCCCATATGTCAACATCTACTAAATAAGTCATGCTGACTCCAGCAATGGCAGAATCTTTCCAATATGCGTGATGACAGATAACAACAGACGGAAGGTGGATGTGAAATCCTCATTGGAATGCGTGCTAGCCGTAAGAGCCTCGACGGAGGCAAGGGCAGCGGCTATAATACCACTAACGTCGAACATGCGGGCGTGCAGTGTGTCCAAATCCTGGCGGATAGAAGTGAGGCGATTCTTTAAATCAGCAACACGAGTCTCGAGACACGTGACGATAGTAGGAGGGGTGAGGGTGTGAACAACTATCTGTAAATGGCGGAACTCGTCGTCACGATGAGCAATACAGTCAAAGAGGGAGGATACAAGGACATTAACAGGTATACCGGGTAGGAAAGGTGGGGGAACAACAGTCTCATGGTGAGGAGTGGGTACAACTGGTGACTATCTGGCAGCTGCGGTAGAAGATGACTCACTATGCTCGAAAGTGTTGTCGCTAAAGTGTACTCGTTTCTTTAGGGTAAGCGAGGCCTGGTTAGACATAGGTGGGGCAGAAGGCTCAGGAGATCGAGATCTCTTGCAAGAAGATCCCACGGGGATGGTGAGGCCAGAAATACGGGCAGGACGATGAATCACTGACTTCCTAGGCGTATACATCCTAAGCGGTCCTGAAGGGGCACTTGGTGTGTGCTGAGGTGTTCTAAAAATATGGCAATTTATCATACCTATGTAGCAGCTAAAGCTTTTTTATTTATAATACCTGATTTACTTGACAACTACCATTTCACCACATTACACGGGCAAGTATACCCATCATGGGCAGTATAGTAGTGGTAAGTTGATACATGGTCGATCAGGACACAATGGAAAATGAGAGCTCCCAATACTCAATCTTTGTTTACGTTTAACCAAAGTCTATTTTTTTTGGGAAAATAGTTTTTACTACTAAATATAAATAAATATATATGTATATATAAATAAAATGGATCTTTGATCCTAAGTATGGCGGAGTGAATATTGATTGGAATAACGACGCTAATAACTTATAATCAAGTTGGGGTTTTATTACCTTGGCTTAAGATTGTTTACTAGAAGAAGGTCAGCCACCTTTCTCTTTGGCTGACTCACCATCCAATTGCTAATCGTCTGCGAGGAGTATGAATGCCGAAGGAAGGTGCTGCCAGTGAACAAATGAAGTGGTATAATGCCACTTAGTTACGGGGTCCCTGGGTTCGGCAAACTTACCGTACTCGACACGCCGTCATGAACCAGCAGGGGAACAACCCTGCGTGCCGGATTATTTTATTATAAAAATGATCTTTTTAAGGGGCTAAGACCAGTTCCATACACCGCTCTCGTGTAATGTACGTCTGACCAGAGCCAAGTTCACGAACACGTACCTCTCGGTTAACGTGAAGTGACAAAATATTACCAACCCTCGTTCCCAACCAAATACTTTCAGCCCGCACCTGCGTGGTCAGCCGAGTTTGCTTACATAGACATAAGGACCTCGAACGTATCACGTAGCATGGGGCGCGAGTCACCTTTCGGATCAAGCATCGTCCCCCGACCGAGTGTCACAAGTCCGACCTTTGGATTTCGACTCCCCAAATGGTCTGTGATACGTGAAGCATGCTTGGTTCAAAAAATCAGTAATACACTTTCAATAAAAAGAGCTTTTATAAAGTCATTCGACACACCTTGGACCATTGTAATAAAAACAACTTGAAGACTCGTTAAAAGTTTGTTAATCCCAATCAAGTGTATGAATTTGGCCAATCATGGCTTAAAGATTTGCCAACCAGTAAAAGAAGATTTCATAGACAAAATACTTTCATTTACTAAACTGGTTGAGTTTCTTACAGACTCTTACATACTTGAAGATACAAAGGAACCAAGTGGCTCGGTAACTAATGTGACAACTCGCAAATTCCTAGGTTAACACCGTTAACTATTCTGTTAAGTCGGTTAGTTCCGTCAATTCTATAACTTAACTCTGATATCTATTTCGTGTCGTGTTAGTGTCATGTACATTACATCACCGAATCCGTCCACGACCGTTGGTTGATCAATCATATAATCCCTGGACTAATATTCATAACATGAATGATTGATATTATGTGCTTATGTAACTATTATGTGATTATATGTGACAACGCTAGATAAATTTATAAAAACGCATAATATGCGTGATAACGTGATATTTGTCGGGTTTATGCATGTAATCTAGTTGTGATATAGTAATTTGGACTATTACATGTTAATGGACTATCCAAGCTCTTTAAACATCTTCTATTGGCCCAAGGATGCGAAATAGCCCATTGGGAGCCCATTTAGATATCCTATAACCTCTTAAGTAACAAAACTTGTCCCATAACCCTCCCACACAATAGAAATTTCGTGACCTAATCCCCCCTCCCTCAAACTTACGACTGTCATCATCATCTCCCCCCCCCCCATCTCTTTCACCTCTCCAATTCCAATCACAAATCTCTATTGAAGTTTGATCCTCTAGGCGTTCTAAGAATCTGGAAGCATCAAGCATCTTCTAATCACCTTTAATTGAATAGAAACTTTCATCCATGTAAGAAATCATGAAACCCTAATTTGTGTTCTTATGATCTTATGATCTATTATGATGTTTCGATGCTTGTTATATGCGTATCTATCGTTATTGCATGATTATTGTTGTTATGTGATTTGTTAGATCATTGATATGTTAGGATTAGTGTTTATATTAAAGATATTGATGTTTTGCTGCTGTAAATCACGTTATAATTGATGAAAACACGTTTTCGTGTATATATGGTAACTTTATGATCTTGTTTGTAAATCACGTTTTTGGACAGATTCGTGACTGATTTTGGGTCAACTTTGAAGAGTCATAACTCACTCGTTTTTAAATGGATTTAGTTGATTCCTTTTCCTGAGTTTAATTTAGTGTCATAACTTGCAATCTGGAAATTTTCATTAATTAATTCGTAGTTTAAGGTCATCAATTTGATATCACAAGTTCGGGTCTCAGCAGCAGTCTAATCTGGACAAGTTGTGTTGTGCACTTGTTTTGGCCATGTTAACGTGGTAATTAGCTTAAATTCTTATAGTGAAAGTAACATGTTGAAGTATCTACTGTGAAAATTTGGTGATCTAGTTCATACGATAAATCCCTATACCTACTGAAACAAATAGACGTAAAATTTGTATGAAATCTGTCAAAATGTTAAGTGTGATTATTTGATCAAATGATTATGATTTATGTATGAAACCTGTTAGGGGCTGAATGTAATTGAATATTAATGTGTTATGGATAATCTCATGAATTTTAACCATCGGGCATGGAGATGAGCCTTCTGCCTAATCAGGAAAGTCTAGACCGTGCGACGTTGCCCCGTCAACCTAGCACCAATTTGAATGCACCAATTTGAATGTTTTAATCTAAATTGAAGCTTATGTGTTAAGTGGTTGGGCATGATAAATTGGATTTCGGTAGATGGTCATAAAATAAAACATGATGTACATATATTGAACTAATGATCTGGAGCATTTGATAACCTAAGTCTTAATTTTGGTCAAGCTACAAACTCGTAAAGTTGCATATGAGTCTTTTCTAAAATAGCACGTCTCAACTTTTTGGTCATATTCAATCGGGCATAACTCACTCAATTCTTATGGGAATTGAGTAATTCTTTTTTTTAAACACTAACATATGCTCTTAGCTATTTGTTAGCTACTTTTATGCATCCTAGTTCCTCTGTTTGGGCACTGAATATGTCGGTGCAAGATCAGTGCGTAAACAGCCTTGTTTTCCGAAACTTGTTTTAGTTGTGCAATGTCATAGACTTGCTTATAATATGAACCCGGTGTAAAACATGAAAGGTGCTTGATTTAATTATACCCACTTACCTGTAAAACTTCATGTGCTAAGTCTAAACGTAGGTCAGAGTATGGGGTGGCATACGAGGCATGTAATTT
The DNA here is from genome assembly GCA_039602395.1 of Deinandra increscens subsp. villosa. Lineage (NCBI taxonomy): Eukaryota > Viridiplantae > Streptophyta > Magnoliopsida > Asterales > Asteraceae > Deinandra > Deinandra increscens. The sequence goes on along the minus strand of JBCNJP010000012.1, from coordinate 71,987,294 downwards.
GACTATCTTACGTGTAGTAACACTTGTATCCATGAATTGTCTGTTGGTATGTGGTATGTATATAACATGCTTAAAAATCAGTTAAACCTACATAAAGTATGAAACCATGCATCAATACAAGGTCCAAAGTCTCTCACCTCGGTGGGAATTACAAGACTGCACAAAGTCGCCCCGTCGACACTGTGTCGTATAGATGTAGTCGGATGTTTGCATGAACTTTAACCTTATGTGTTATGTGTTACTCAATGTGACGTAGTAGCATGTCTTAGGGATGAAATATATGCATGGTAACATAGACTTATCTTAAAATGCTAAAATCGTTTCGATCAACCATCGTGTCATCGGACTAGTACGTCGAGTCTACATTCTCTACTTGTTATGTGTTAGGTCATAGGTATCACGGTAACTTGTAGTTGTAGTTAAACAACTCGTCCCAACGACAACTCCTAATCATTTAGACCCCACTTATGTGTTAGGTCTCGCGTATCAGCTTGCGCATGTCCAAGTGCGGTTTGTAGCAGTGCATCCCTAAGGTGAGTTTCACGAACCGTCATGTCACATCCCGTTTGGGTGTTGACACGCACATTTCATAGGTTACTCGATAACCTGCATAAACGCATGTTAAATACTGAATACACATTATCACATATCTCTAGAATAGCCTATCCATTTTTAAGACCTTACACTCGGACCGTTAATAAAGTAAATTAGCATGGTGATATTTAGTAGTACTACTAGGGTCTGACAAACCCCGCTCAGCGGGCACGGGATGCCCACCTGACTGGCGGTCGGACTGAGTTAATGTCAACCAAAACTATCGTGTTCGGATAGACACGGGGAAAGGCAAGACGTGTAGGTTAATCATACATGCACTTAGTCAGTCTCGGTTGCGAACTTTCTCTAGACATGAACTTAGGTTAGCTACCTACGATAGTTTCAGTATTGTAACACATTCTACGTATGAATATAATATATATATTTACATGCCGGGTATAACGGTATGTTATACTACTTATGTGAACTCACCAGCGTTAGCTGACACTTGCACTTATGCATGCTTTACAGGTCGCTAGGAGTTATCGAATTTGGACGCGGACTTTGGCTAAAACATTTTCCAACTTTTATTTTTGGGAATTTCATTCTAAATATTTTTAATTAGTAAATGATAAATGGATTTCATTTAAGGCTGGGCGCCTAGTTTTGCGCAACTTTATTATTTTGAAATGCTTCCGCTGAGTTTCGTTTAAACTTTGGTTTTAATGTTTTCCGGTTTGAAACATTTACATTTGAACCCTTAAACTATGTTTTGCATGTAACTAATGACTTGAATCCTAGTCTAGTCACGCCCCACACGGTTAAACTCCGTTAGTGGAAACTGGGGGTGTGACAGATTGGTATCAGAGCCCTTAGTTGCAGAGAATTAGAATTCTCAAAAATTCTAAACTGTAACTGTTTTTCACATTAGTTACAACTCTTTCCAAAAATGTTTTCTTCCCGCATGCCAAAGTCGATACTCACTCTCTCACACACCTAGTTACTAAGTGTCCTCTTAACTTTTGTCTTTCACTCATGAAACTCTTCTTAACACTCGGCGAGGATCTAGTGATCCTTGAGACGCCTACACTATCTCCGACACATGTACCTCCTGCATTGCATTGGAGGTGACGAAACCTTGAGTCAGACCGAAGGAGCGAGCCCTTACTTTCGACAAGTCGGTCATTGCTTGGATTATTCTGGACCGGAGACCTGGGCGTAGTACCCAAACATTAGACTCTGTATTTCTTAGGGAAGGTGGTGTAACCCCTCTCCCAGCTCAAACTGTTTTTATTCCAACTCCTCTCTCTCCCGTAGCTGGGAAGGTTCCTATATACCGTTTTATAAACCTTCGAACTCTCATGCTCAGACAACATTATCTTGATGTGCTATTAGCGCGATCATTCAGCCTTGGTAGAATTATCACTCGTTTGGGTCCAAGTGGTTTCCTACGGGACACTTGCGCATGCCTTCTTCATCCTAATATTTTAATATCCTTCCGTCTTGATTTCTATAGCATAGTTGCGTTATAACTATACAATCGTGGTGCAACTCGTATGGTCAAAGCGGTATATTATTTATGGCAACCCAGTTATTTTATTTTTGTTGTATTCTGTTTTGCGATTAAGTTGATACGTGTAATAACTATTCTATATCTTCGAGCTAATCTAGGGTCATGGTAACATGCCCTACCCAAATCCCGTTGAACCAAATCACTAAGTGATCTGTACCAAGTGGTTCATTCTAATCAAGCGAGCCTTCTGTTCTCGGAACTAGCCTCTTTAACGAATTCCGATCTGGTAACCTTGGGTTAGTGACCACATTTGTGATACCCACCCCATGGCATATAACGTTGAGCACTTTTGGTTCAATCGGGTGGCGGAAGCCACCTATCATTGAAAACACATGCATGCCTGAAATTTTCCCTTGTATCTATAGATCCAAATCCATTTGAATCGCTTTACAAGCTTTACGTAAGAGTGTTGGTACTTGTGTGAGATCCTTTTACTCGTTCACTTTGATGATAATTTTTTTTCCTAACTACGAATTTTTTTCCTAACTACGATTTTTTTCCTCATGACCTTAACTGCTAGATCCACTCTCGGAACATATATATTTTGTTTTTCAAAGGACTTTTATGAAGTTTTTCCACTCACGTTAAGTACTTCCCGATATTCCTTATGCGGACCGCACTTTGCGAACAACTTTTTTTTTCTCCGCAATCTCGCAAACTACATGAGCCACCTCAACATGGGTGTCCCTAATGGGATAATATCAGCGAAAAGACTCCTAACTTAGCCAATACCACTTGTTCCCCCTTTAAGACTCAAATCACCTATGACCTAGCTGTCAACGATTTCCGAGGATAGCACTTCAGTTAGTTAAATGTCACAGACGATGAAATCATCTTTACATCTTTCTCAGCAATACTCTAATGCCTTTTATGAGAACGCTCTTTACACCCACTAAGCGTGAACCCTTTGTAAACCATTTTTAATGGAGCTATTGACTTTGTTTCCTCCCTTTCGCGTTCTGAATTCGTCGAGAATCTTAAGATCGAGGGACTAATCCTCTCTTGGGGAGTATTAAACCAAATTATCCATACAGAATTTTCCCTCACTTGTTACCACTCCTGTTACGGCAATATCTATGACGGAAAATAGGTGGCAATACGCGCAGAAGAATGTTCACAACCTCAACCTAAGGACGCATGACAATCTTCAAATACATGGATCCCCATCGCCTTTCTCTTTCGTTTCTAGGCAACTTTTATTCAGAATTCCATGTTTCTTACTGATCAAATGACAGACGATCTAATGATCATCTCAAACCCCTAGAAGTCTGCGTCAAGGAGTAGTTTGACTTTCACGTAAATGATAACCCTTTTGAAATCAACCTTTTTTTTGGACAAACTTCTGAGCATTCCCTGTAGTGACAGAAACCCCTATCCTTTGGAATTCAACACCCGACTTGACAATTTGATCTGCAGTACACTTACCCCAGCAACAGTTCATAGGTAAACCTCATTTAAAGCCAGTAATCACTTTTGAATATTCCGGTGCTCAGTGTTTCAAGGACACACATCTATTGCACACTCGTACATCATCGTGGTTTTGATAACCATTTAAACCAAGATCCTGACAAGGTTGATTCATACCTATTGGCGCACGAAAACAATAAGGATATTTGACATGCTTGCGTGCATGAGCCCTGGAAATTTCCCCTTAGAGGGATACTTACTCCATCAAAAAAAAATTCAACCGTTGACAGGTTCGTCTAGTTATACTTTAATGCAAATTCCTTGCCCAATTCCTGTCAGACGTGATCGATAATTTCCTTTTAGTTTTATTCTACTTATTACATCATTAGCATCCTCTCAGATTGATATCCTAAACTTCCATGTTGTACTTCGGAAAGTGTAGTTGCGACTACCATGCACTGGTTGTCTAACACCCTTACTTAAATCCAGGAACTAAGCCATTGGCACTCTTCATTATTAAATTACTTTTCCATACCCGATGCTATGCACATCTCTGCAGAGAACCCTTCAATTATTGATATCCCAGGTATACACTTTCATTTTGTTGGACCCTAGCATTAAATTGGACCTTCACCAGAGGTGATCTGGGCGATAACCTTAACTTGATTATCAGCCTTATGTCTCCCTTATTCCATGAAACCGACCTTGAAATCCTAATTGTGTTACTACTTGCGTCATGCGTGCCAATCTTTTGATATCATCATTTCATCAACAAAACCTTATGCATCTCACCGATACTATGGATGGAAACCTCTGCACCATTGATGAGACTACGATGAAATCTTTTGGTTATAAATTCAAATCCTTCGCACGACATATTTAGGTTTATAGCCTCTCACACCTCGATCATCGTAAACATTTTAGAGAACTTGGCATACTATACTTTGTTCTATGGCAGCGAGAAATGGTAGGATACTGGTACACCTTCAATGTGCTAGTGGTGTGGTGGGTTAGCTGCGGTACACCCTATATATAAGCACTAGTGGCAAGTTGAATGTGGGACCCGCACCAGACTAAGGAGTGGCCTTAAAGTCACACGTAAGAACTTCATTCTGAGAAACTCTTCCAGCACTCTAGGGACGAATCGCACGATCCTACTAAACGCTCATTTTTGCGCCTTGTTCGAAAATGGATTGCAACTCCCCAAATCAGTACGTAAATCTGCCAGCCATTGTCAACACCGGTTTTTGGTTCCCGGTATTTTGGTTCCTAGTGGAAACATTAATAAATCCTTCTGAATAGTTGATTAATTTTTGCATTCCAACTATCATTTCTTGGTAAAAAAATCGTTAGGAAAGCTACTCCCAGTGACACATGCTTGATGAAGCAGTGCGACTCTCATTGATTTTTTTTCCTTACGATTATTAATCCTAAATCGACCTTGTATTTTGAACCACACTCCCTATCGCAAACCAAATGCATATTTATACTTGTATGAGTTCTATACTTGACCCATATACCATGTGTGCTATGATACTTAATGACATTATTCGTCGTACTTACTTTAGCAATTGTATGAATTGCTTGACTTTAATTATTATTTTAAGATGCAGACCCACTTTCTAGTTTGTAACATCCCATATGTGTGGGGAGGAGAACTAGACACCCCTTTATAAGAGTGTTGATACCTCCCTCATCCTTGATGCATTTTAAAAATGGTGAGTGGCGGATGCCTAAGGGCATGTCGGCCGGCAAAGCGATATCTTGGTTGCGACAGGCCCGAGCGATTAAATGAATGTCTGACTGAGCCGATGGAGCATCTGGACAAACCAATGCATAGCTTACCTCGATACGTGCACGCTTTACTCGTACTCGTTTTCTTAATTTTTGATTCACCTAGATCATTGGTGAATGCAAATGCCCTAAAGTGAAACCGAGAAACGAGATGGAAATCTCACTTCTAGTTTCGGGTTCGAGGGCGGGAAGCTACATAAACACATTTGTGACCCCTTCTTCGCTTGAAATTTCGATTTCAACACTTATGTTTTCATGTTACACGGTTATAATATTGATGGAGTCATTTAACCCTTTTCATAGAAACGCTTGATGATAAGAATCGGGTGGTATACCCTTTTCTTTTGGAATCCTTTTAACATTCGACATCTACCTGGCATGTGGTACACTCTTGGAAATAACGTCCATAACTCCTTTCAAGATAGAGACCCTAAGTCCTTCGGTATGTATTGTTATGTGACCATGATTTAAATTTTGGGATGAAATTTCCTTTCAACTTGGGGATGATGCGACAACGGGGACAATTTTTTTTTCCATCCCAGTCAACTAGTCAAGATACCTCATCCTTTACCTTAATTTTCGGGACGAAAGTTCTTTCAACTTGGGGATGATGTGACAACTCGCAAATTCCTAGATTAACACCGTTAACTATTCTGTTAAGTTGGTTAGTTCCGTCAATTCTATAAGTGAACTCTGATATCTATTTCGTGTCGTGTTAGTGTCATGTACATTACATCACCGAATCTGTCCACGACCGTTGGTTGATCAATCATATAATCCCTGGACTAATATTCATAACATGAATGATTGATATTATGTGCTTATGTAACTATTATGTGATTATATGTGACAACACTAGATAAATTTATAAAAACGCATAATATGCGTGATAACGTGATATTTGTCGGGTTTATGCATGTAATCTAGTTGTGATATAGTAATTTGAACTATTACATGTTAATTAATGGACTATCCAAGCTCTTTAAACATCTTCTATTGGCCCAAGGATGCGAAATAGCCCATTGGGAGCCCATTTAGATATCCTATATATAACTTCTTAAGTAACAAAACTTGTCCCATAACCCTCCCACACAATAGAAATTTCGTGACCTAATCCCCCCTCCCTCAAACTTACGGCTGTCATCATCATCTCCCTCCCATCTCTTTCAATTCTTCAATTCCAATCACAAATCTCTATTGAAGTTTGATCCTCTAGGCGTTCTAAGAATCTGGAAGCTATCAAGCACCTTCTAATCACCTTTAATTGAATAGAAACTTTCATCCATGTAAGAAATCATGAAACCCTAATTTGAGTTCTTATGATCTTATGATCTATTATGATGTTTCGATGCTTGTTATATGAGTATCTATCGTTATTGCATGATTATAGTTGTTATGTGATTTGTTAGATCATTGATATGTTAGGACTAGTGTTTATATTAAAGATATTGATGTTTTGCTGCTGTAAATCACGTTATAATTGATGAAAACACGTTTTCATGTATACAAGCTGGATACCCCCCGCGCGTTGCGGCGGGGAGCTTGTTTTTCAAAATGTAATTGATTTTGATTTGGATTAGTTAAAACAATGTTAATGATAATGCAAATGTTGCATAAATATGAGGTAATGATAGTTAATATGATTCATTAGAGAATCAGTTGTAGTTATTTCTAACATTAAACAAAAGAAAGTCATATTGACTTGTTACCACTGCCACTTCACCGTCATTGTCAATTCAAGCTCAAAACCATACCTAATTCATATCTTCTGATTAATTTGGATGCCATGATGTGTGGCAAAAGATTTCCAGTTGTTAATGTTGTACCTGCAATGACGAAACGAATGTTCATCAAATGAAATGCATTCTTAGTGGTAAGCAAACATCATGAAATTGTTTACAACTACTACCATATGTTTGGTTGTGTATATAGGTACATCTAAGATGGAACTATTCTTAAAGCAATGCAAATGATATATGATGAAGGCTCATTCCAAACTAAGTGGCTCAAACTCCTAACAGGAATCGTACTGTAATAAGAACATCCCACACAGTGATGGTGCTATGAGCATGTGTAAGACCTAAAGTGCATCTACAAATTTAAGAGACACTTGAATAAACATACGCTGGAATGATAAAATCATACAAACAAAGATAACTATAGTAGTTTAGATCTTGTGGCCCTAAACATCTACTAAGAGTAACACATAACCAAACTGTTAAGCCTTGAAACGAACAAACGCAGAAAGAAACCCTCATACAAAACAGGAAAATTTAAATTGCAATGTTGATTGAACTTATCCTTGTTTATACTTGTGTCATAATATTTCCAAAGTGGTTATAGAAACCTTAACTTGAGTTAACTGACATTATGACACAATAATGACATAGCAATCCAAACATCTATGTTAACAAAGACATTGAATTCATACTGGCATTTTAATTAAACAATAATGTGTTGACAGTAAAAGTTTTAAACAAATTAGTCTATTAACTTCATGATTAATTTTATACCATATTAATATCAAGGGTGTGTGAAAATTTTAGTGAGTTTTTGTTACAAATAACAGTTTTTTTTATAGATATGGAATGGATGATCAAGAAGAAATATGCAAATTTTGGTGCTGTTGAATCAGTAAAAGATTGAAAGAACCTTCCTAAAAGGGTTGTTTTGTAAGCAAGTGCATGTAATTGATGAACAAAAGATGAATTTGCAGCAGCATGGTTCAGAGACTAAACTCAAAAGTCCAGGTGGGTCTGAATAACAAAAAAATCATAAACCTCTTAAGAATGGAAATTTCGCAACTTTGTCTCCCTGCACTTTTCATATGAAATATAATACTTCTTCAAAACTTGACAAATGAAGCTACTGTACACTCCAAGGTGGTAAATTGTATATTCTGGCTCACACTTAATTAAATAAAAGAGATAAACAAAATCACATATATCATCGATTTCACTCTAATATTATAAAATTCAAGTCCTATATGTTAACAACACCTTAAAACTCATATTATATCATATGAGGAGGGACCTACAAATTGATGAGAAAAATTATGATAAAATAGACACAACTTTTGGTGTTTTTCAGTTGCATCAGTGGATATTTAGCAGTGGTAACTTAGTTGCCAAGCCCACCTTCAAAACTAAGAAGCCATTCCTCAAAATGTGTAAGGAAATGATTTTCTGAGTCAACCGGATGAAGACGAAGATTTCCGGTTGAAGATATGTTCAAGCGGAAGAACGCTCAAGCGGAAGTTTTGTCAACCGGAAGCTCAACCGGAAGAACATTTCCGGGTGAACTCTTTTATCCAACAGTATAAAGAGTTCAACCGGAAAAGTACAGAAAGATTACTTTTGCAGAATTCAGACCTGCAACAACTTATATTCTTCCAAAGTCACATCCTAGCCGTCTCCTACTTATAGATAAATGCATTTTGCACATTTCCTCTTTTGTATGTTTACTAATGTTCTTTTAGTAAGTTTATTGTTTGACTTTCATGTACGGTTAGATTAGCCCGTATGAGATCAACGGCTGTAGTTGATCTCCTTAGTACTATTTATAGTTGTTAGCTAGTTCATTCACAAGTACCCGCTTCAGTGCTTACACTTGTAATAGTTTGAACTTGAGTTAATGCAAATAGTACCGAGAAATTTATTATCTTGTGTTCACTAGTTTATGCAATCAATACAATCAAACTACAAGTATAAGAAAAACAAAGCTTAAGTAAAAACAAGTATGATACAACTTTATTCCGCATGGTTGTGATCTGCATGTAAAGAGTTCTTGTTCTGATTATTTCTCTGAGTAATCAACGGTCCTACAAAATGCAAAGTCAAAAATCAAAATTCACTTCAACAATTTATATGATTGTTATTCAAAGTACCTAATCATTGAGTCATTTAACAAAACAGTAGCAATAACATAGAACATTCATTAATTTTGAAAGAAGAATTTCCATTATACTTTATGTTAATAAGCATTTATAAGAAAATTATTCATCACATGAACTTTATGAAGAACATTCATTCAATCACTCAACAGAATTTGTAAGTATAGCTGACAAAAACAATGAGACATTTACACAAACAGTTGGTGTGCGCCAAAAAAAACACTAAACACATGCACACAATAAAAAGTTAGAATTCATAGCAAAATACACAACTAAATTGAAGAACCCACAACTAAATTGAAATAAATTACAACAGAAAGAAAAATTAACATCTTCAATACAAAAAAGTAAATCTTTGTTTTCCCATTACCTACTCCAAAAATACTAAATACTAATAGGAGAAGTGAAGTATATGAAGAGCAGATTGTAAATCCTTATCTATGAAAACTTACCGGCGTCGACACAAACATAGGAGAAGACAGAGGCCGGCGGTGAGGAGCGGCGGCGGCGATGACGCCAAGCTTGCCGCCATCACTTAAGGTCTCCATTTTAGGCAAAACAGCAGAAGAACACGGCAACCATTAGGACAAAGTTTGAGGGCAAATCAGAAGGCATCAACAAAGTAAAACGTCAATCAGTTTCCCACAAAATCGATTGAAACAGACATTGGATCGGATAGTCGGAGAGAAAGACGCTATCGAACAGTGGGAGAGGAAAAACGCCGTGTGAGTTAGGGTTTAGATGGGGTGGAGTAAGTAAAGAGAGAGAGGAGAATTAGGTGCCAGATTTTTATTGGCTGTAAATGTAAGTTGTCAAAATATAATTGGAAAGAAGGTCGTACAGTGAACTCTCTCACAACATCCCAATTCCAATTGTTATATATATTAATATGGTAACTTTATGATCTTGTTTGTAAATCACGTTTTTGGACAGATTCGTGACTGATTTTGGGTCAACTTTGAAGAGTCATAACTCACTCGTTTTTAAATGGATTTAGTTGATTCTTTTTCCTGAGTTTAATTTAGTGTCATAACTTGAAATCTGGAAATTTTCATTAATTAATTCGTAGTTTAAGGTCATCAATTTGATATCATAAGTTCGGGTCTCAGCAGCAGTCTGATCTGGACAAGTTGTGTTGTGCACTTGTTTTGGCCCTGTTAACGTGGTAATTAGCATAAAGTCTCTTAATGAAAGTTGTTCCTAACATGTTGAAGTGTTTACTGTGAAAATTTGGTGATCTAGTTCACAAGATAAATCCCTAAACCTACTGAAACAAATAGACGTAAAATTCGTATGAAATCTGTCAAAATGTTAAGTGTGATTATTTGATCAAATGATTATGATTTATGTATGAAACTTGATAGGGGTTGAATGTAATTGAATATTAATGTGTTATGGATAATCTCATGAATTTTAACCATCGGGCATGGAGATGAGCCTTCAGCCTAATCAGGAAAGTCTAGACCGTGCGAGGTTGCCCCGTCAACCTAGCACCAACTTGAATGTTTTAATCTAAATTGAAGCATATGTCTTAAGTGGTCGGGCATGATAAATTGGATTTTGGTAGATGGTCATAAAATAAAACATGATGTACATATACTGAACTAATGATCTGGAGCTTTTGATAACCTAAGTCTTAATATTGGTCAAGCTACAAACTCGTAAAGTTGGCATATGAGTCTTTTCTAAAATAGCACGTCTCAACTTTTTGGTCATATTCAATCGGGCATAACTCACTCAATTCTTATGGGAATTGAGTAATTCTTTTTTTTAAACAATAACATATGCTCTTAGCTATCTGTTAGCTACTTTTATGCATCCTAGTTCCTCTGTTTGGGCACTGAATATGTCGGTGCAAGATCGGTGCGTAAACAGCCTTGTTTTCCGAAACTTGTTTTAGTTGTGCAATGTCATAGACTTGCTTATAATATGAACCCGGTGTAAAACATGAAAGGTGCTTGATTTAATTATACCCACTTACCTGTAAAACTTCATGTGCTAAGTCTAAACGTAGGTCAGAGTATGGGGTGGCATACGAGGCATGTAATTTGACTATCTTACGTGTAGTAACACTTGTATCCATGAATTGTCTGTTGGTATGTGGTATGTATATAACATGCTTAAAAATCAGTTAAACCTACATAAAGCATGAAACCATGCATCAATACAAGGTCCAAAGTCTCTCACCTCGGTGGGAATTACAAGACTGCACAAAGTCGCCCCGTCGACTCTGTGCCGTATAGATGTAGTCGGATGTTTGCATGAACTTTAACCTTATGTGTTATGTGTTACTCAATGTGACGTAGTAGCATGTCTTAGGGATGAAATATATACATGGTAACATAGACTTATCTTAAAATGCTAAAATCGTTTCGATCAACCATCGTGTCATCGGACTAGTACGTCGAGTCTACGTTCTCTACTTGTTATGTGTTAGGTCATAGTATCACGGTAACTTGTAGTTGTAGTTAAACAACTCGTCCCAACGACAACTCCTAATCATTTAGACCCCACTTATGTGTTAGGTCTCGCGTATCAGCTTGCGCACGTCCAAGTGCGGTTTGTAGCAGTGCATCCCTAAGGTGAGTTTCACGAACCGTCATGTCACATCCCGTTTGGGTGTTGACACGCACATTTCATAGGTTACTCGATAACCTGCACAAACGCATGTTAAATACTGAATACACATTATCACATGTCTCTAGAATAGCCTATCCATTTTTAAGAACTTACACTCGGACCGTTAATAAAGTAAATTAGCATGGTGATATTTAGTAGTACTACTAGGGTCTGACAAACCCCGCTCAGCGGGCACGGGATGCCCACCTGACTGGCGGTCGGACTGAGTTAATGTCAGCCAAAACTATCGTGTTCGGATAGACACGGGGAAAGGCAAGACGTGTAGGTTAATCCTACATGCACTTAGTCAGTCTCGGATGCGAACTTTCTCTAGACATGAACTTAGGTTAGCTACCTACGATAGTTACAGTATTGTAACACATTCTACGTATGAATATAATATATATATATATATATATATATATATTTACATGCCGGGTATAACGGTATGTTATACTACTTATGTGAACTCACCAGCGTTAGCTGACACTTGCACTTATGCATGCTTTACAGGTCGCTAGGAGTTATCGAATTTGGACACGGACTTTGGCTAAAACCTTTTCCAACTTTTATTTTTGGGAATTTCATTCTAAATATTTTTAATTAGTAAATGATAAATGGATTTCATTTAAGGCTGGGCGCCTAGTTTTGCGCAACTTTATTATTTTGAAATGCTTCCGCTGAGTTTCGTTTAAACCCTGGTTTAAATGTTTTCCGGTTTGAAACATTTACATTTGAACCCTTAAACTATGTTTTGCATGTAACTAATGACTTGGATCCTGGTCTAGTCACGCCCCACACGATTAAACTCCATTATTGAAAACTAGGGGTGTGACAACTAATCTACAAGTGAGGGGGAGAGGAAAGAATTGAGCGAGTTGAGAAATGAGGGAGAGCAAGCTTTTATAGGCAAATTCTGGAGAATGGCACGGGGCGTGCTCCATCAAGCACGGGTCGTGTTGTGTCAGACGAGCATAATTTTGTCTCTTCTGATATCAGTGGCACGGGGCGTGTTAGGCAGGGCACGGGGCGTGCCGTGTCAGAGAGGTCAGCGGCATGGGGTGTGCTAAGTCAGAGGCACGGGTGCTGATCTGTCACACCCCGATCAACGGTGTCGGGTGTGAGCGAGAATGGAATCATAGTCGAGGATACATAGAACAACATCTAATAAATTTAAACTTCATAAAACATTATGTCATTTCATTGCAACGGAAAAGATAGTGGAAATGATAATGTCTTACATTTGAAAAACATAAAGTTTAAATTAAATGTTAAGTCATAAAACGGTTTATTTGGATAGTTGGGACTATGACTCCAAAAGCAGGTCCGATAGCATGAATAAGCCCCATTTGCATGTCTTCTGAAGTTTGCATCAGTTACCTAAGAAATCATGAGTTTAAAAGGTCAACATAAAGTTGGTGAGATCCACAGGTTTATGACTCTACGTTTAAAGTTGGTAAAACAGTTTCAGTATACTTAAATATTACATTGGTTTACCGTTGTGGTTGTATGAACTCACCTGAACCTTGATTTCAAATACTAACGGTTTACCCACCCATAGTATCTCGCCCGAGAGATACTGAACATAGCAGAATAACCGACGTGTACCCCTTGACAATGTACGGAGTCAGGTTTGGAGCGACCAAACTGGGCAGGGTTGTCAACCCAAATAGATCTATTCACTAGTTATCGTTTCGTACAGAACTAATTGAAATCAATTAATTGTGGGATACAGTTGTACAAACGTTTATAATGGTAATGTACCATAGTTGGGCAATCAGTAAGAGAACAAGCAGTCATACGGCTAACAGATAAACCATAATATTAAGTAAAAAGCATTTATCAGATTTCATGATTTCTCCCCCAAAAGTATAAAAACAGTTAAAAGAAAAGGGGCCGTGAAACTCACCTGATCTAGGTGAATAATGAAAGTATGCAAGTCCGGAAATGAAATGGTGCAAGTAACGTCCTAATAAATAATAAGACAATGCATATATATAAGGCATTTGGTTATTGAGTAAAAATAATGTCACCCAAACGATACCGGTCAAGTCTTGATATAATATCCCGTTTGTATTAGTTTTGGAAGTCCGTTTGATAATATTTATTGATCAAATAAATATGCGGAACCAATACTTATATTTATGTTAAAATAAATATAAAGGTAAGTTAAACCAATCAACAAATCAATTTAGCTTAAAAGATTTCAATCAGGTTTTAAACATTGAAATAAATAATAATGTCTATTATTATTTATATATGTCATGACTTAAACCTCTTATAATTATTTGTTACAATAATTATATATATTTTCAAGTAAAAATATGTGACAAGGTTTATTGAAATAGTATAAGTTGTTTAAAAATAAACACAAGTCTTTGTATTTATACTTATACATTTGTAAAAGATTTTATAAATTCATTTGGCAAAAGTTATAATCATGTGTTAAGTTAAGATGACCATCTTTTAATAAACTAAAAGTATAAATGTTAAAAAAAATAATTATAAGTTCGAATATAATTATTTGACGGTTGAATCGTTGAAAACGTTTTACGTTATCACTTAAAATGTGAACGCTTTTTTTTATTTAGAAATCGTCAATGATTATCTTCCAAGTCAAAATGTTTGATGTCGAAATCTTTTAAATATTTTATAACATGTTGACTTGTGATTATTTAATAAAATCCAAGTCTTTTAATGTCCAAAAATACAATTATTCCATGTCTTTAAGATTATTTGATTTATTAATGTTTAAACAAGTCTTTGTTTATCAAAATTAATTCCATGGTTTTAGTTGGTCATCTAACTTGTTAAGTGATTATGTTTCATATTTTCATGACTTATCAAGATTTCTACTAACACATAAGTGTTAGGATTAAGTCATGGGTTTGTTTATAACAAATTAATGTTGTTAGATTATTTGTTTAAGTCATGAGTTAGTTATTTATAACAATAAAAATAAATAATCTACTAGCCAAAGCTAGGACCTTTATGTTCACCAAGGGAACAAATCTTACTAATACATGAAGTATTAGGACAAATCTACTAACACAAATGTGTTAGGACCAAAATAATTAAATAAATAACAAGTAAGTAGATTGCAAGAAATTAAATGACAAGTATTTGAATGCAAAATATATATAAATGATCTAGGTTTTGATACACAATACTCCCAAATTTGGTTTCTTTAGTGTACAACCCCACTTCTTGGCTATTTTTAAGCCCTAAGGCACCAAAGATGTGTTAGATCAAGTCACTTGTATTATTAACCCAAGTGTTGGTTAGTTTAGAGGATTAGAGAAAGAAAGATTTTTAAGTTATATCAAGACTTATAGGTTGTTGGGTGATAATCTAAGTATAGAAATGTAAGGAAAAGGATTTAGAAATACTCACAAAAAGAGTAAGGAGAAGGGTGGTGGTTAGCGGCGGTTGAGTGGCGGCTTGGTGGTGGTGTAGTGGTGGCCGGTGGTGGCCGAAGGGAAAGGATGGGGGTGTTCGGTCTTAGCCGAATGGGGGAGAGGAGAGGGAGAGCAAGAGGGAGCTTGGGGTGAGTTGGGAGGTGCAAGGAACAAGTGGTGGTGAGGCTTCTTATTTATACTAGGTGGGGAGGGTATTAACCAAAGGTTAATAAAATGCCAACTAGTAATTAGCTTTTATTTGGATTAAAAATATTCACTTGAATAAAAATGTAGGTGAATCTTTAAAAAGATGGAGATTTTTTATAAAAGTTGGAGGTGTGTTAAGGTTCAATAATTTTATAAAAGTCCATGGGTTGATGTAAAAATACTAGATTAGTGTTTATAAAAAGTTTGGAAAATAAACACTAATTTTTTTAGTTTTATATAAAAAAAAACTATAAAGGTGGTGGACTTTTAAATAAATTTGGATTGGGTTTAATTTATAAAGATTGGGCTCAACTAGTTGGGCCAAATAACATTTAAAAAAACATTTGGGCCGCGATGGCCTCGGGCCGAAACTGGACCGGAGGTGGGACGGAAATCCAGGCCGGATCACCTGGCCGGTTGGGCCGGACAACTGGTTCACAGTTTGGAAATTGGGCCTGTTAATGGGTCGGGCCTCGGGTCGGGTTACGGGTTGGCGGGTTGAGTCAAAATGCTCGCTGGGTTACACTGAGTCATCGGTAAAATTTTCGGGTCAATCGGATAAGTTTTAAGACTGTTGGGCCTGACTGGGCCCAACGGGGTTACGAGTTTGAGGTTCGGTTGACGTTCGGATTTTTCTGAGTGAAACGGGTTGAGGAATCCAAGTCTTGATAAAACTTTTAGTTTAATAAAAGTTTACTTAAATTTTTGACGTGTCGAACAGTCAGTTCGGACACCGGGTGAAAATATATAAAAGTTATATTTTATACATTTTTCTTGTTGTTAAAATTCCACTAAGTCTTTAGTGGGTTTGCTTGATTTTTAAGTCGGACTAAAATCGTTGATACAAACTCAGGAATTATTTTAGATGAACATATATATTCCTAGTTAACAGATAATAATCAGATAGTTAACAGGAAATTAACAGATAATACACGTATTAACAGTAATAGTAAGAGTCAAAGTCAACGGGTTGACCTGGTTTTGACTGAGGTGTCACATTCTCCCCCAGTTAAAAGAATTTCGTCCCGAAATTCAGTTCTGACCACTGGTGGATGTAACGTTTCCAAAAAGACGAGGATACTTCTGACACATTTTGGACGCCGCGTTCCCAAGTGTACCCTGGACCTCGTCGGGAGTTCCATCGCACCTTGACAATGGGAATGCGACTACGTTTCATTTTTCGTTTTAAATGATACGGGAGCACTCCACAGGGAGTGGCTCGGACGAAAAGCCTTTATCTAGCAACTCTTGTAGTTGACTATATAACTCTTGTATTTCGGACGGTACCAGACAGTATGGGAATCTGGCAACGGGGGCGGATTCAGGTGTTAAGGTGATGCGAAGCTCCACTTATTGCTGGGGTAAGTCCGGCTAGTCTTTGGGAAAGGCTTCCGAGCATTCGCGGACATTAGGAACATCTTTGGTATGTTTCTCCTTAGGTTTCTTCTCAGTGACATGAGCTAAGATGGCATGGCATCCTTTGCGAAGGAATTTTTCGTGCCTTCATACTAGATATGAGGTTTAGCTTGGCTCCACTCTTTTCGCCTTGCACGTTTAGAGTATTGCCATTTGCAAGTGGTATACTTACCATTTTCTCATGACATACAATTTCCGCATGGTTCATTGACAACCATTCAATTCCAATGATTACGACGAAGCTTCGTAATTTAACGAGTATTAGGTCGATGCTAAATGTATGGTTGGGGGCTCCTAATGAATAACCTTGGTAGATTACTCCAGTTTTGATTAATTCACCATTGGCAAATTTTACGGTAAACTTAGCGTCTAAGGCAGAAGGGTCGATTTTAAAGGATTACAAAATAAAATCGGTAGGCACAAGCTTCTATCAGCATCAGTATTGAATAAAACAGAAACATAATGGTTGTTCAGTAGGAACATACCCGTCGTCACGGCGGGCGTCTTCGACGCTGATCACGAAGACTCTTCCTCTAGCCTGGTTAGTATTCTGGTCCTTGTTCTCTGAGCATTCACTCTTGAAGTGTCCAATGGTCTCGCAATTGTAGCAAGTGCGTCTTGGGCAATGACGTGCTACATGTTCGTAGGCTTTGCAGATATTGCAAAAGACATTTCCACAATCGCGAGTATGGTGGAGGTTGCATTTGTTGCACAGGGGTGCAGTACCGGTGTAACCGGTTTTTCGGAGGGACTGGACAGGGATAGTAGCAGCATAGACCTTCTCTGGTCCGGATTCCTTAGCAGGGGTCTTCTCGTAGTTCTTCTCGTTCCGATCCTTCCAAAACTCACGCTTCCGTTTACTTGACGAAGGGGTGGTACTGACATCAGAGGACTCGTTCTCAGACGATTTCTTGCCAAAGTTTACACCTTGACGATTAGCTTGATAGACAAGGTTGTGTGCCAAACGCACAACATCCTGAAATGTCTGAGGGTTTGAGGAAAGGACATTCCCATGAATGTGTGGCGCAAGTCCCCAGATGTACCGCTCGATCTTCTTGTAAGGTGGAGTGACCATTGCCGGACAAAGGTGAGCAAGTTCACGAAACCTCTTAGTGTAGCCAGCAACATCGGCTCCATTCATGGATAGGTTCCAAAATTCTGCTTCGAGTTTCTGTAGTTCCTCTCTAGGACAGTACTCGTCACGCAACAGTTGTTTGAGTTTGTCCCATGTCATGGCATAGGCCAAGTCAGTTCCCATAGCATCGGCATGGGAATTCCACCAGGTTAGTGCACTGTCAGTGAATGCGCACGTGGAATATTTGACCATGTACTGCTCGGGGCAGTTGCTTATGCGGAAGACTGAGTCCATTTTCTCAAACCAACGGATTAACCCAACAGCGCCTTCGGAACCCTTGAAGTTGGTGGGTTTGCAATTCATAAAGTCTTTATATGAACATTCACGAGGGCCTGCAATGTTAGTCCAAAACGTTGAATACAATTCGGTGAAATTGTAGACCATTGTTTTCTAACATCGGTTAATACGTTCTTACCGCATGCCCCATTGTCAGTGTGACGTTGGGTCTCGGCAGCGACGACTGTTTCAGCAACGCACTGAGCGATCATCTCCTCGATTTCAGCGGCGCTCATAGGAGGAGGCAGATGAGCATTTCTGGGGGTTTGGCGTCTAGGCGGCATAATTTTGCTTTAAGTTACCATTGTCAACATAAAGAAAATTTTAGATGATATGTAAATGAGGTTATTACATGCTCGAGAATAACTGCCACGACATACATCAAAGATACCATAACATGACACGCCCAAACACAACCAAGAAACATAAGATAGAAAGGAATAACATACAAGGATAAACAACATGACCTAATGATAGTAAGGGTAACGATAATCATAACATACATAATCGTAATCGTAGTACTAGTTTCCATTTCCATCATATTAACTGATAAAACATACAAAACTCAAATGAGATACGTTTTGTCTTGGGCTCGCAGTCCCAATAATACAACATCCAAAATGTAGGTATGCTGAATGGTGGTCTAAAAAGGCTAGATCCAAAGCTATCTAAAAAAAAGTGGAGGTCCTGGGGGCATGACTAGGGTGGTCGTGATCTGTGACATGAGGGTCATGAAGGTCATCATTCGCCCAATGAAATCCCCTACGGTCGCAAGCCTCGCATGGAGGGCCTCGTTCGACAGAAGGAGGTCAGTGACGGTTGTGTTGACACCAGTCATGTGAGTATGAAGGTTGTCCATGGAGTCCTGGACGACATGCATGTGACCAGCAACCCTGGCTATCTGGATCTCGAGGGCCCGAAGGTCAGTCATAGTAAGGTGTCGAGCAATATCTCTCTCAAATAACTCAAAGGCCAGCTTATGACGACGCAAGCATGCTACCAGTAGCGGTACAGTGTCCGCTATCGGCTCGTCAGTGAGCACAGAGATTCCAGGCGGAGGATGACGCGTGGCACCGCCTCTGATGAAGGGCTCACCTCTCTCGTGAGAGCTGGGCAGTCCCTCACGCAGCCTCCAGGAATGGAGCTGCCCGGGAATCCATGATAAATGAGGGTATGAAGAACTGACGGACAGTTCCGACAATCGGTGTGTCCCTCTTAGGACTGGAGGGCACATGGTCCTCCGGGGATGGTGTATAGCTAGCTACATCTCTATCGTCGTCTTCTATGGAATCGGAAATGCAGATGACCTCCTTGGAAGTCATCTCTGCGATAATATTCCAAGACAGAGAGACAGAGTTTAGTAACTATATAATAGCATATAAACTAAATGAATAATTGCTAAAGAAATAGTAGACATGTATAGCACATAAGCCAATATTTTGGAGAAGCGGTCTTGCAGGCAAATGGTAACTTCGGAGCGGGTTATAGTCCAGGTTCAGTTTTTGGTTCGTTTGTTTGTTTATCCGGGTTCGCTATAACCACGGCTCTGATACCAATCTGTCACACCCCGATCAACGGTGTCGGGTGTGAGCGAGAATGGAATCATAGTCGAGGATACATAGAACAACATCTAATAAATTTAAACTTCATAAAACATTATGTCATTTCATTGCAGCGGAAAAGATAGTGGAAATGATAATGTCTTACATTTGAAAAACATAAATTTTAAATTAAATGTTAAGTCATAAAACGGTTTATTTGGATAGTTGGGACTATGACTCCAAAAGCAGGTCCGATAGCATGAATAAGCCCCATTTGCATGTCTTCTGAAGTTTGCATCAGTTACCTAAGAAATCATGAGTTTAAAAGGTCAACATAAAGTTAGTGAGGTTCACAGGTTTATGACTCTACGTTTAAAGTTGGTAAAACAGTTTCAGTATACTTAAATATTACATTGGTTTACCGTTGTGGTTGTATGAACTCACCTGAACCTTGATTTCAAATACTAACGGTTTACCCACCCATAGTATCTCGCCCGAGAGATACTGAACATAGCAGAATAACCGACGTGTACCCCTTGACAATGTACGGTGTCAGGTTTGGAGCGACCAAACTGGGCAGGGTTGTCAACCCAAATAGATCTATTCACTAGTTATCGTTTTGTACAGAACTAATTGAAATCAATTAATGGTGGGATACAGTTGTACAAACGTTTATAACGATAATGTACCATAGTTGGGCAATCAGTAAGAGAATAAGCAGTCATACGGCTAACAGATAAACCATAATATTAAGTAAAAAGCATTTATCAAATTTCATTATTTCTCCCCCAAAAGTATAAAAACAGTTAAAAGAAAAGGGGCCGTGAAACTCACCTGATCTAGGTGAATAATGAAAGTATGCAAGTCCGGAAATGAAATGGTGCAAGTGACGTCCTAATAAATAATAATACAATGCATATATATATATATAAGGCATTTCGTTATTGAGTAACAATAATGTCACCCAAACGATGCCGGTCAAGTCTTGATATAATATCCCGTTTGTATTAGTTTTGGAAGTCCGTTTGATAATATTTATTGATCAAATAAATATGCGGAACAAATACTTATATTTATGTTAAAATAAATATAAAGGTAAGTTAAACCAATCAACAAATCAATTTAGCTTAAAAGATTTCAATCAGGTTTTAAACATTGAAATAAATAATAATGCCTATTATTATTTATATATGTCATGACTTAAACCTCTTATAATTATTTGTTACAATAATTATATATATTTTCAAGTAAAAATATGTGACAAGGTTTATTAAAATAGTATAAGCTGTTTAAAAATAAACACAAGTCTTTGTATTTATACTTATACATTTGTAAAAGATTTATAAAGTCATTTGGCAAAAGTTATAATCATGTGTTAAGTTAAGATGACCATCTTTTAATAAACTAAAAGTATAAATGTTAAAAATAATAATTATATGTTCGAATATAATTATTTGATGGTTGAATCATCGAAAACGTTTTACGTTATCACTTAAAATGCGAACATTTTTTTTATTTAGAAGTCGTCAATGATTATCTTCCAAGTCAAAACGTTTGATGTCGAAATCGTTTAAATATTTTATAACATGTTGACTTGTGATTATTTAATAAAATCCAAGTCTTTTAAAGTCCAAAGATACAATTATTCCATGTCTTTAGGATTATTTGATTTATTAATTTGTAAACAAGTCTTTGTTTATCAAAATTAATTCTATGGTTTTAGTTGGTTATCTAACTTGTTAAGTGATTATGTTTCATATTTTCATGACTTATCAAGATTTCTACTAACACATAAGTGTTAAGATTAAGTCATGGGTTTGTTTATAACAAGTTAATGTTGTTAGATTATTTGTTTAAGTCATGAGTTAGTTATTTATAACTAGGCCTGTGCAACCGGGAAAAACCGGCCCGGACCGGCCCGTGAAATGTACCGAGAAATCACTTATTTAATACCCGAGACCGGCCCGCTAAATTATCGGGCGGTTCCGGGTTTTTCTCGGCCGGTTTCTGGTTTGTGGGCGTGCCCGTCAAAGTTTCCCGCCAAACTATTTGAATGACACCTAAACATGAAAAACTGTTCTAAACCATGCAAACATACAAGTTCTAAACCAACTAAAATCAAAATACCCAACATTCAACCATTCAAAAACATTCCCAACATTCAAAAACATTAAAAACACCATTCAAAAACAATCCGACCATCCCAAAACATGAAAAACACCATTCCGAGCATTTCGTACATCCAACCTTCATTCCAATCTCATTGCCTCTATCTTCTCATTCACATCTAAAAATCATTAAACGATTAGTAAAATATAAAACAATATTGAAATATTGAACATAAGTAAAAAAAACACAACACACTACCTTTGTCAATATCATCATATTTATCCAATTCATCCGGGTTTTCGTTACTTTCTTGTTTTTCTATTCTTTCCCTTCTAATTCAATCCTGTGAACAAATCAATGCCTCCACAATTTGAGGAGATAAGGAGCTTCTACATGGCTCTATGACACGTCCGCCTGTCGAAAAAGCCGACTCGGAAGCCACACTTGAAATCGGAATCGTCAATATATCTAAACTTTGAAAAATCATATAAAATCACACAAAAATCGTTAGAAGGTGTATCTTATATGCTTGGAAAGCCCTCTAATTCTACTACATGAATTAATGAAAATGAGGGACTGATTCGGATTATAACCTACTCAAAAAACATATTACAACAGAAGCTGTCCATATTATAAAATAAAACGAATATATAAATAAACGACGTACCTTTAGCCATTTTCTCTAGGGTTGGATACCTACTCTCGTTATACTTCCACCACTTAAGTATATCAAAATCTTCAGTTTCCTCTTCCACCTCATCCTTTAACAAAAAACGTCTTCAACTTCTTTTTCTCTTCTAAAAAATAGGCTGCAATATCCCGAGCTATCGTATACCTAGAAGGTACTCTTACATTCGGACATAGTGTGTGAACAAAGTTTCTAAACGCCTCTTGTTCAACAAATGAAAGCACAAGTTCACACTCTATAAACATCTTAATCAAAGCAAGTCTAACCTTAGCTGGATCAAACTTCCAAGCAGAAAAAGTAGGTTGACCACCCTCATCTTGTTGCGCGCTCATTTGAGGTTGTTCTTTGGGTAAATTAGCTGGGTTATCCTCACATCTTTTATAATGTCTGTTTAGTCCATTCGTTCCATTTCGGTTGGAGTCGGCAGCATAAGCTTTGTTACAGAAATTACACCTAGCCTTTATTTTTCCATCTTTATCTTTAAATTGCTTACCAAAATACTTCCAACAATCTGCTTTTTTAGCTCTTTTTTTTGTATTTCCTTTTTGAACCGACTTGTTTATCATCTGAGATGTTGTCTTCTTCTGTTCCCTCCTCGTAGTCGTTATCATTCGAGTTGGTAGATAAATCTTCTACATCCATCTATACAAAATTTAATTAAAAAAAAAACAAGAGTTGTAAGTGAAATAAACATTACATAATCGAACTTCTGACTCAATACCACTAGGACTTGTCCTAGTGGTTACCCCCTTGGCTCTTAGGGCTTTGGTTACTATGTGACCCAAGTTCTAATCCAAGGAGAGGCAGTTTTACCCCATGTTGTCCCAGGAGGGGGTTTCTGCCAGGAGAAAGCTTCAGGAGGGGGTGTCTTGGTTCTCACGGAGGTCCGAGTAATCGACCTTGGACATAGCCCCGCAAGGGTAGGTTTACACGTGAGACCAAAGTCGCCTGATCGATGCCGTTCCAAAAAAAAACTTCTGACTCAAAATTCAGAAATAAACATATGAATTAAATCAAAAGTTACTACTTCTGTAGCTCTGAACCGCTGCTACTTTTGAATTAAAACAAAAGTGAAATAAAACAAAAGTTGAATGATAAACATATACATAATGGCTGCTAAACATCGCTAAATCTCAACAAATACTTCTGATTCACGATTTCACGCAACATAAAAATACTTCTGATTCACTAAATCCCAACAAACATCGTTATTTTAAATGATAAACATTCACGACAGATAAACATCGCTAACCTTTTCTAAATCTTTTGAGGATGACTGCTTCATGCTTTTACTCTTTTTGGTCGTGTCATTCGTTACAGTGCTTGTCGTCTTCGTCATTACAAACTGAAAGGAACGCTAGGGTTTGAAGGATGGAAGACAGGAAGAGTGAGGAGTGAAGACGAACGTAAGTTGGACGTGCTTTGGAATGTGGATGGTGGAAACTGGAAACGTCACTAACTTGGTGTAGGGTTTTTGGAATGGAGCGTGTTTTATGGAATATAGATGAAAAGAAATTTCAATTTTTTTAGGAATATGGATGGTCACCACACCAGGTCAATAGTATATCTATATAATTTTATTTTTATTTTAATGTTTTCACGGGTTTATGGAAAAACCGGTAATTTGGCGGGTTTATACCGGACCGGACCGGAGCCCACGAATAGGGTTTTTTGAAGACCGAAAACCGGACCGGGTGTCGTATTCACGGTTCGGGCCGGGTTTAAACCCGGTCGGGTTTTGTTAATTTGGCGGTCGGACCGCAGATATGCACAGGCCTATTTATAACAATAAAAATAAATAATCTACTAGCCAAAGCTAGGACCTTTATGTTCACCAAGGGAACAAATCTTACTAATACATGAAGTATTAGGACAAATCTACTAACACAAATGTGTTAGGACCAAAATAAATAAATAAATAACAAGTAAGTAGATTGCAAGAAATTAAATGACAAGTATTTAAATGCAAGATATATATAAATGATCTAGGTTTTGATACACAATACTCCCAAATTTGGTTTCTTTAGTGTACAAACCCACTTCTTGGCTATTTTTAAGCCCTAAGGCACCAAAGATGTGTTAGATCAAGTCACTTGTATTATTAACCCAAATGTTGGTTAGTTTAGAGGATTAGAGAAAGAAAGATTTTTAAGTTATATCAAGACTTGTAGGTTGTTGGGTGATAATCTAAGTATAGAAATGTAAGGAAAAGGATTTAGAAATACTCACAAAAAGAGTAAGGAGAAGGGTGGTGGTTAGCGACGGTTACGTGGCAGCTTGGTGGTGGTGTGGTGGTGGTCGGCGATGGCCGAAGGGAAAGGATGGGGGGTGTTCGGTCTTAGCCGAATAGGGGAGAGGAGAGGGAGAGCAATAGGGAGCTTGGGGTGAGTTGGGAGGTGCAAGTGAACAAGTGGTGGTGAGGCTTCTTATTTATACTAGGTGGAGAGGGTATTAACGAAAGGTTAATAAAATGCCAACTAGTAATTAGCTTTTATTTGGATTAAAAATATTCACTTGAATAAAATGTAGGTGAATCTTTAAAAAGATGGAGACTTTTTATAAAAGTTGGAGGTGTGTTAAGGTTCAATAATTTTATAAAAGTTCATGGGTTGATGTAAAAATACTAGATTTGTGTTTATAAAAAGTTTGGAAAATAAACACTATTTTTTTTTAGTTTTATATAAAAAAAAACTATAAAGGTGGTGGACTTTTAAATAAATTTGGATTGGGTTTAATTTATAAAGATTGGGCTCAACTAGTTGGGCCGAATAACATTTAAAAAAAACATTTGGGCCGTGATGGCCTCGGGCGAAACTGGACCGGAGGTGGGCCAGAAATCCGGGCCGGATCACCGGGCCGGTTGGGCCGGACAACTGGTTCACAGTTTGGAAATTGGGTCGGTTAATGGGCCGGGCCTCGGGTCGGGTTACGGGTTGGCGGGTTGAGTCAAAATGCTCGCTGGGTTACACTGAGTCATCGGTAAAATTTTCGGGTCAATCGGATAAGTTTTGAGACTGTTGGGCCTGACTGTGCCCAACGGGGTTACGGGTTCGAGGTTCGGTTGACGTTCGGATTTTTCTGAGTGAAACGGGTTGAGGAATCCAAGTCTTGATAAAACTTCTAGTTTAATAAAAGTTTACTTAAATTTTTGACGTGTCGAACAGTCAGTTCGGACACCGGGTGAAAATATATAAAAGTTATATTTTATACAATTTTCTTGTTGTTAAAATTCCACTAAGTCTTTAGTGGGTTTGCTTGATTTTTAAATCGGACAAAAATCGTTGACACAAACTCAGGAATTATTTTAGATGAACATATATATTCCTAGTTAACAGATAATAATCAGATAGTTAACAGGAAATTAACAGATAATACACGTATTAACAGTAATAGTAAGAGTCAAAGTCAACGGCTCTAGAAAACCTGAAAAACTAAAACGAAAACAAAATTGCTTTGTTTTGTTGTTAGTAGATAGGTTTTTCCCAATTTGTGAGGATATTTAAGTTGATAAATATATATGATTTAGCGTATATCAGTACTCCTATATGGGCGAAATGAAGGGTTACGTGCAGGAGATGGAGGACGGGATGAACTCAAGGTGACAACTGATCTGTTCGGATTGTACCTAAAAATAATAAAAATATCCTAGACCTAGACACACCTAATTTTACTGAAACTCCTAAAACTAGACCAACCTAAGGCAAGTGTACCTGTCATTGGCAGTATAGCTACAGAAGACCGGATATCGAACCCTAAGGACACTATGAAAAGATTCTAACCTAAGGGAAATGAATAGGAAAATTGAGTAAATTGAATTAAATGTGAATAAAGAATTATATTAACTAAATTAATTAACTACTAACAACCGACACGAAGGAACTTAGGAGAAAATCAAGAGCGTGAAAGCTACCACCTAGACCTAGAATCTTAAATAACATTAACGACCTCACTCGGCTATGAAAATTCTGATGGAACCGGGATCTTCACACATAACCTATAGAAACTCTACGAGCCCCCGAATCACTCTCCGGACGTTACTGATAGAATACCTATAAACTGGATTACGCTCACCTATTATATTAGTTCACCTTTTGAGTCCATTCTAATTGATTACTCTAACGCTCGGACAAGTGGCTCACCTTTTGAGTCCTTCCCACTTCAACTACCCTAGAACACCCTCGAAACAATCTAAGGCTCCATAGACTAGCCGGAGCTACCACTAACCACATCAGTTGACACGACTAGCAAATTAGCTAACTTTTTTTTTAACGGCTAATTTTTATTTTTACACTAATTTTTACCATGCCAAGGTTTGAACATTGGTCACTCCTTAAAGAGGATTTGCCCCTCACCACTAGGCTACAATCTAAGTGATAGCAAATTAGCTAACTAACCTAGGGAATTTCTTTTTGGGATAACTTTATCCTAAGTAATTAACCAACCCGACTAACTGACAATCCATTACCTTTTGAGTCTCAAGATAGGCAGAATATTAAACTCACAATAATGATAATTATTCAATTCTATGATCACTAAACTAGCAACACATACTTAATAGCAAGCACAAACCTACTACTAAAACATCTAGCTCAAACCGAAAGACATTCGCAAGCCGAGTAAAGTAACTAACACTAAAAATTCATCATATAGTCTAGATGGTATAATCAAATTAGCCTACCGCCATGTTTGAACCAAAAACGACAATAAAGATTCTTACTTTAGTCGCAAACATAATTCTAGTCTAAGTAAACAAACAAGAAATTAGAAGAAGATAGAAAACCCTAAAGTTGAATTGTAACCGAATGGTTGCACGGTACCGGATGCTTGCTTGCGTGCTTCCAATCTTCTTCGATGGCCTTGTTTGCTCCTTCGAATTTCTGTTCAAATTTTCCTTCGTAGCTTCTGCCGTACCCCCCCCCCCCCCCAAATTAAATTCATAGGGTTCCCTTTATTAATTCCTTCACAAGTTAGGGGCTTTTTGGTAACCTCTTAATGTTATTAAGAGGTTACCTCTGAATGAGATCATTAATAGTCCTAAAAAGGAGAAGAGAGAAGAATGTGTCTTGTGATGGTATTAAGAGGTTACCTCTTAATCATTCAGCATATCTTAAACCTCTTAATCATTCAGAGGCACCATTAAAAGGTAACATCTGAATGACCATTAAGAGGCTACCAAACAGGGCCTTACCTTTAATTATTTTGTCATTCACGTTGGTCGCCCATATTTTCCTTATCATTTTTTTCTAATTTTTTTTCTTTTTAAAGTTCTACGGATCAACATGCATTTTAATTTCATATTATTTACAATTAAGCCCCTCGACTTTCATAGTTTTGACCACGTAAGTCCTTCGACTTTCACTATTAATTCTTTAACCCTTAAACTTTGATGAAATGTTATATCATCCCCTTAGGCAATTATACCAACCTGCAACAAATATATTTTTTAAACACAATTAAATCACAACTGAACCAACTGACACAAGACACAAATAATTACTTAAACTCACACCAAAATATACAAAGATGACTCAATACCACTTTAAAACTCAAATACTATAAAATAGATTAAAACCAAATAAAAATGACTCAAACTCGACTGAATTACTATACAAATTTCACGGGAAATATAGATGTGTTTGCAACACATCAAACATCCCCACACTTACATTTTTTTCGTCCTCGAAAAATACTACAAATGGAATCATAACCAGGGACTCAACCTCTACTTCCAATTTTTTTTTCCAATTTCACCTTTCACTTTTACTTTACTTATAGCCCAGCTCGATTACCGGTATTTCGATCCGATTAAATCTAACCACCGACCGTTTAGCCCCAAACGCATCACTATTATCGATTATTCATTTTTTAAATTACCATCATTCTACCTAATGGGTCCCACACTCAAGCCTCTCAAATCAACCTACTTTCATTTTTCATTTTTTACTTTTCACACCCTCATGCTTATGTACATAAGAGGGGCAGAGGCAACAAACTCCGCCAAATAAACCGGGCATCTCCCCCTAGCCACAGATTAACCACCAAAGTAATCGCCTCAAGAAGATCATTGGCAATGGCAGAGCCCTCCCCACATAGAGCATTTAGAATGTGTTGCGCCCTCAGGCCATCTCTCCCACACGATGTCCCTTTAGGGAACGTTTTAAAACACCCAAGAATGCAATCAACGTTCGCCACCAGGGGAGGCTCAAAAAAGCAATGGTCGGTAAGGATGGAGGTGGCACATGGGGATGCTTGGCCTCTAAAGCGAGCGTGGTATCCCCATTATAAGGTGCAACACCCGACGAACATAACACTTTCACCATCACGGTAAAGTGGCCTCCATAATCTTTTGAAGGCACTGCTTGATGTTTGTGCTAGCAGATGTATCTTTTATCGGTATCAATACACTGCTGACCCACAGACCCCTCTTAGAGCTGTCGAAAATGCTTTTAACATGTAATTCAATACCATCCTCCTTTGTGACAACTGCTAAATTCTCAGGTTAACCCCGTTAATCACCTGTCAAGTCTTTGTTAAAGTGTACTAGCCTTTTCGTGTCAAATGTATTGTCCCATGCAGTCACATTACCGATTCTGTTCCGATACATTGGTTGATCATCATTTCAACATAAACAAACCAACATTTGAACCATTGTGGCAATTAATGATTATAAGTGGCTATCTATAATTTTAGATAAATGATGTACATGATGCACGCTACGTGTTTATATAACGTTATGTGTCTGCATGCAATCTATATTTATGATTATACGTGTTAGCAATTTATACATGTTAAAACTTTCGTTAATAAAAATCCTGGCCATGTGCGTTATTATGATTACTTTTACTAAATCCGTTTGTAAGAAACGTTGTAGGTCGGGCCATAAACATTTCTAGGTGTTCCTAGTCTATCCTTCTTGCCAAGAATTTGGTTTTGACCCTCTACCCAATTGCCTTGGCCGAAATTTCTCTTGTTAGAGGAGAGAGATCAGTTCCTTATTGAGCAAGGGACTAGGAGGGAGCCAATTTAGGAAATGCTTGCAATCAAGCCAACCCTAATCCTCCCTCCCCCTCTCATTCACGACATCCACCCTCTTTCTCTCTCTCTTTCACGAAATCAGCCCCCTCTCCTCTCTTCTCCTCTCTCTCTTTTCGAAAAACCCTAGCCACCATACTCCTCTCTTTGAAGTTCTACCAAGTAGATTCAAGGTTAGCATCTTGGTTTTCTTCTTCATAATTTCGTGTTTAATTGGTTGTTCTAGGGTTTATATGAAATTTATATATTCTGGAAAATTGATGCATGATATTATTTTGGTT
Source organism: Deinandra increscens subsp. villosa (assembly GCA_039602395.1). Classification (NCBI taxonomy): domain Eukaryota; kingdom Viridiplantae; phylum Streptophyta; class Magnoliopsida; order Asterales; family Asteraceae; genus Deinandra; species Deinandra increscens. The sequence goes on along the minus strand of JBCNJP010000012.1, from coordinate 71,957,392 downwards.
GTAACATAAGATTGAATGGTTATAATTCGAATAAAAAACGTTTTAAACACACAAATGGCAAAACCCGATTTTTGACAGAATCTGTCAGAAATTTTGGTCAATTTATAATGACCATAACTTGGTCAATTTTTATCAGATGAATGTGATTCTTTTTTAGTAGGAACCTAATTGGACTTAGCTTAAATTTGGCTATTTATACGCCTCCTGAATCGACCGTTTGGTCACTAAGTTTCGCGATATAAGATGAGTTCGCAATTCTGTCTAGATTCTGATCCATTAACTTGTTGTAGTATTTTGGATATGATCCCTACGTGATATGGGTGGGAGTTACAAATGAAAATGTTGTAGTCATGATGAATTGATGATCTGGAAAATTTGATAATAAAAATCAAAATTTTGAACAAGTTATGAGTCGGATAAGAGGTCACTCCCAAATTTACTTAACAGCACCACTTAAGAATTTTAGTCAACACACATCATAACTCACTCAATTTTTACTCAAATTGAGTGAGTCTTTTAGCCAAATAAAATTTGATGTCTTATATTCATTTTGGCTATAATTGGGGGTCCTGAATCACCCGTTTGGTCACTGACTTGGGCGATACAAAGTCAGTGTGCATATGACCTTATTTCTGAAACGTGCGTACTTGTGCTTTCTCATGCTCCTTGTAGGTTGTGTGTTGGCCATAGATAAAAACATTAAAGTTGCACGTCTTAGGTTGGTCTAGACTCCTGTTAAAATTCATCGACCAAATCCTCGAAGAGGTCGTGTTAAGGACCGCCTTGCTTGACTAAATAATTGACTGGTTACTTGATAACATGATATTATGCATGCTTTGTTTGTTTTTCACAGTTGTGTGTTTTCTACGTGCTCGGTTTAACTAAAACCCGTAGGATATGAGAACCATGCATCAATATAGGTCCTAGGTCCCCACTTACTAGGAATGGCAAGACTGCACGAAGTTGATCCGTCGACTTTGTGCTGTAGGGATGTTGTCGCGTTTAGCATAGCCCTACCCTATTTGCTTATGTGCTCCTCTATGACTTTAGTAACATGTTACTAGGACTCAACCATGTGCATGATAACTTGAACTCAACTACCATATGTAGGTTCCCCAAACATGATCAACCAATGGGTCCTCGGTTCCGTATGTCAGGTCATTGTCCAATTTGCTATGTGTTAGGTCATAGGCAAATCAATTACACACTGGTACAGACAAGCACATTTGTACAAGGGGCATAAACTAATTCATAGACCACACAAAACTTTTAGGTCTACTCAAACAAAAACACGGAGCACTTGGCTCAAGTGCGGTCTTTTGTAGCAGCACTCCCAAAGGTGAGTTTCACAAACCGTTATGTCATATCCCGTTTGGGTGTTGACACGCACACTTCATGGGTTACTCGATAACCTGCACAAACGCATGTTAAATACTGAATACACATTATCACAAGTCTCTAGAATAGCCTATCTATTTTAAGACCTTACACTCGGACCGTTATTAAAGTAAATTAGCATGGTGATATTTAGTAGTACTACTGGGGTCTGACAAACCCCGCTTGGTGGGAACGGGATGCCCATCCGACTGGCGGTCAATGTCAGCCAAAACTACCGTGCTCGGATAGACACGAGGAAAGGCAAAACGTGTAGGTTAACCCTACATGTATCTAGTCAGTCCCGGTTGCGAACTTTCTCTAGACATGAACTTAGGTCAGCTACCTACGATAGTTTCAGTATTGTAACACATTTTACATATGAATATAGTCTATATAATATATATATATATGAAAAAGAATGGTGGCCACGTGTCATCACCACAACACTCCATTTAATGGTTTTCCCGCTCATAACTTCCACCTAATTTGGTAACACGTTTTGGTTACGATCCGAACGAAAAAAGAGGAGACCCAAATAAATCGGACCTAATACTTATCTACAAACCCTATTTCTATGAAACTCATTGATAGCTTTCAACGCAAATAAATCTCCACCTCTCAAAATCCTATCCGGAAGAATTCCCTTCCTTCGATTTCGCTGTTGCTTTCTTTGCGTTGAAAGCTATCAATGAGTTTCATAGAAATAGGGTTTGTAGATAAGTTTTAGGGTTTGTAGAAATAGGGTTTCGTCGATCCAAGGTACGCCATTAATTTCCTTTAATCAAGGTAAATTTCTTTACAACATCATCATAATCGTTGCTCACTCCCTCATTCACGAACAATCTGGCGATTCTTCTTCTCCGTTCTCTGAATCTGCTTCATTATCGATTTGCTCCAGACCTCGCAGGATACATTCGAATCTATCTTTTTTCTTTGTTGCTCAAAGACCTTCGCTGGATTCCATCATGTAAGTCGAATCTTTGCCTAACGATGTTGAGGTATTGGCGTCTTAAAGAAACCCTACCTCGATCTCAGCCATCTTCTTTCACGCTCTCCATCAGACGGCAGTCAACTAGATCGCATCAATCATCTTTGATTAGGTTTTTCGTTTTTGAAGCGAATCAAGGTTAGTTCTTTACCTATTGATTTGATTGTGATTAGCTTTTTTTTAGATGCAGTCTGTAGATTACGTTTTTTTTGTTTTTGTTTTTGAAGCGATCTTTATTTGCATCTTTGAAGCGATCTCTATTTGCATCTCTTGATGATCTATAACTGTGATTTTGCATCTCTTGATGATCTATAAATTGTAATTGTAATAGCATGTGTGTTAGGTTAGCGATCTCTATTTTGCATCTCATGAAAGGCTAAGTGAGTGTTTTTTATTCATTTTTCATCAGGCTAATGAATTTGTACATATCAAATTATGAAGTTTTGATTTTCTTTATGTTTGTTACAAGTATTTTTTTTTTGTTTCCCACTGCTATGTTTCATAAATTGAAGACATGATAAGAAAATCGTCAAGCAAACTTACAGTGAATTCCCCATTTAGTGTCATCTCAGCAATAGGCCATATTGAGGCTGATTCTTTTAATGGTTATATAATCAGCCTTAAATTTGTATTTATTAACTACCTTTTAATAATGAATTTGCAAAACGGTAGCCAATGTTTGACGTTGTCGATTAATGTTGCCTTATGTTGTGTTATTGTAGATCTTTTACGTACTCTCTACTCGGATATAAGTATGTTCGAAAGTATTGTTTTGTTCATCATTTTTTTTTTTGTGTGTTTTATTTTCCTTTGTTTTATCATTAGGCCTATAACATTTTTAATTGATTACATGATTTTAATCGATTAACAGCCTCGATCGTTGCTACATTATATATATGGTAATTATATGTTTTGTTAATTGCAGCAAATTGTGGTTTCCTGGTGCACAAGGGTAAACCATTTTTTACTTATGCATTTCATTTTCGGGCGAAGGGTAAGCTATAGGTGTTTAAGGTGTTTGGTTTTTTTTTTTATTTATTCTCTTCATTAGGCACGTGTTTGTTTTGATTCTGAACCAGTCCATTTATGTTGTTTTTCATCAATTTTTTGTTCATTTTCATGGTACTTTGGACAGCTTAAATGATTTGGTAGAGTGACGGTACGAATCCAATCCCATGAAAGGTACTATTTGGAATTATGCAAGACACTTAAATCTATTTTAGACACAAGATGATAAAGAATAGTCCTTCACAAGTTAAAGATATTCTTCTTTATTCTTTCAGAAATTCGAGGTTGAAACTGGTGAAAAGAACCGAATAATAACTAGGTATTCATAGTTTTGCAATCCGGAGTCTCCCATTCGTGGTCTCTTTATACTGAAAGTAGGTTGTCACTAATATTGCTTGGTGCAACCTTTCTTTAACTACTTCTTGGTTCTTGATTTTTATAGTGTTTCTTCTTCACAGTTTCTATATTTATGATAATTTACACAATCTCTATTTTCCTTTTTAATACTTGCAGATTCATCATGGTGATCCATCAAAATCCCCCAATATCGATTTTCTTCAGTTTATTCCGTTCCAGTTCGTGCGATTCGATTGTTTCGCCATCAATCTGACCATCTTGATATTTACAGGTGAATTTCTTTAATTTTGTATACCTATAAAGTAGAAGTAATAGAAATAGTACTGTTGTAGTTCTTTTCTTGGGTATTCTACATACTCTTAAGCATAGGACAAATTAGTTAGCTTCGTGTACTTATATCTATTGCATCTTTACATTCCACATGAGTTAAGAATTGAAGGAAACGTGGACTAAAAGTTCACTTACATTCCACCTAAAAATTCTATCCCCAAATTCTTTGCATGTGAGTTTTTGGATTGCCATTTTTTTGGTGTGGATATATTTTTATATTCTCATTATGTAGAGATTATTTTTTGGATTCCATGTTTATTTTCTACACAGAAATTGAACTCTCTTTGTTTAATTGTAGGTGTTGTAGGAGGACCAATTACAAGATGCTATGAATTGTTAGTTTTATATGGGTGCCTAATTCTTCTTTTCTAGATGATATTTAACAGTCTCTTTTTTTTTTCCATTTATTCTTATGTTTATAATTGTGTGTTTGTGTTTGATTCATTTGTAATCTGATTGCAATTTGTTGAATGTGCAGAGCTTTCTTCAGGTTCAAGTCATATAATACAATCCTGATGAACTTGATGGATTTTTTCTTTGTACTGCGAGCAAGGACTAGGGGGACGGTTACTCGATGGTAAGAGAGGACAACTATATTTGACTCATGTAATTGTAACCGTGTTTGCCTCATCATGTTTTCTATATGATTTAACTTTTTATCCTTTATCTAATGTCTAAGTCTATATATTTTTTTATTCCTATGCAGTTGTTGGATTTTGTCTTTGCTGTTCCTTATTTGAAGGTATAGCTTATTTTCTGCTACCGAAGTGATGTTCTATTAATATTCCATATAGAAATTAGCTTTCATTGGAGTTGAATATAATTGAATTTGAAAATAATAGATATTGAAGAATACATGTTAGTTTATTTTATAATATTTGCAGCCTGGATTAATGGTAGCTGTTAGTTTATTCAAGAATATGAATTTTTGCATTTATATGTGTTCTGATTTAGTCAAGAATAATTTTTGTGCAGAGTTATAAGTAAATGATGTTCGACACATGTTTGTTTTGTTAATGGCATCATTATGGAGGAAACATCAACACTTTCGGTCGTTTTCTTTTATGAGCATATGAAGGGGTTTCAAGGCACCGATTGCAATGACATGGTCATCAAATGTTGTTTATAATTATGTATTTTTAAATTTGTAACTTTTTTATATTGTTGAATGTTAATTTTTTTCTTTAATTCCAATTATCGAATTATATTTATTACAATATGTTAAATTTTGGATTCCTTTTTTTAAAATTCATCCGTGCGCCACACGGGTATCAAAAACTAGTATATATATATATATATATATATATATATATATATATATATAGGGAGGGTTATAGAGTTGGGTTATTCTAAAAAAACCATTTAGTCTAAGAAGCCTAAGAAACATTTTCAACCATTAGATCAATTAATTAAGGGTTTAGATGATGTGTCTTCTAAATTAATCTGTGTGGTTAAATGAGGATATGCGCGTGAGTAAAGAGAGGGGCAAATTGGTCTTTAGATTACCAGTGTGTCTTTGATTAAGAATGGAAACTCTTTAATAATTCCGATAGTCACTCCTTTGAATCGCAACGAACGCAACGAGCTTGAAATCTGGAATTGAAGTTCAAAATCGGATAATGGAAGCAATCAAGTGATTTGGAATGCACTATATCCGTGAGTATTTCATTTCTGCCGAGGCTATATAAGCGAGGGTTTTGATAGAGTTTATTGTGTTAGATCAATCTGCATTTTCATGTGTTGAAGGAAAAGTTCAAGGTAGCGAAGATATAAAAATGTCAGATGAATCAAACAAATGTGAAGTTGGAAAAAAGAGAAAGAGTGATGTGTTAGGAAGCAATTGTATTGATCTAGAAGAAAGTGGCTCTAAAGAAGGCAATGTGAAAATCGGAGGTGTGTATCAAAAAGGTGAGTTTTAATTTTCGAAATCTTGTTGTGTTCTTACCTTATAATGAGTTGGTGTTCGTAGATGATAAAGATGTGAAACAAATTGGTGAGGTGATGGGGTATGAGAAGAGGACTAAAAAGAAGGTTGATGTTACTGTATTACATGATGCTCATCTAACTTCTGATGGAAATCAAAATGCATGTAGAGGTAAATGTTATTTGGAGGGTGTCATGTCTTTCTTTTTTTCAAAATGTTTATAGCAGTTTAGGGTATTTTAGGATGATTTAAATTGTGTGGATAATGATCAAGAACATTTCTTTATATTCAGGTAATCCTGCGGATGTAGTGTACCATAAGGTTGGTGAAGACTATGTTGCTGAAAGGAGGTGTTAAAAAAGACAGGATGTTTTAGGAGATCTTGAGAGTGATCCTAATCCTGTAATTCATATTGCAGGGTTTTGTAAAATTGTTGATGATCATGGTGTGTATTCATGCCTCTTTTAATTATTTAGTAGTAAGGTTGTTTTGAAAAATTCATACATTGTTATATTCTGTGTAATGTTAAGGTTTAGACAAGGAGGTGGCTGTTGGTCGGAAACATAACGGTGTAGATGGAACGAACAATCGTACACATAAACACAACAATGATGGTTCACAGAAACAATCAAGGGGAGATGCTGCGAAGTGACATAAATTAGCAATTCCATGTAGCAAAACAGGTACATGAGGGTTCAGGAAAGAGGGGAGATGGTGTTTCCTATAATGTCGGTGAATTGACCATGAAAGAATGTAACAACGACATCTTTAACACTCCGGCCCAACATTTAGAAGTTAACAGGTCAATGGAGGAAGTAAAGGGAAGTGATGAAAGGGTTGGCAGGAAAAAAGGAGAAAGGAAAATCCCAAACCGATCACCGTATTTGAAGAGAAGGGTGAATCTAGAAAAAGAAAAAACAGCAACTGAGAGTAATGTAGCACAATACATGTTCATAGCTTACTATCCAAATCGGTATGTACATATCAATGATATTTGTGTGTTAGAATTTTAACTCAAAGGTAGCTAACTATTGTTCTGCTAAACAACGATACTATAGTGTTTTCCAGCTAGCATGGTGGTGAAATAAGTAGGGTGATGATGGAAAGCTTGTGTCCTGCGGTGCCTGTACATTGGAAAGTTATTAATGGATGGGCAACCATGCAGAATTTTGAGGAAAGATTCAAGAGAACCGGTGCTGTCTCAAGGCTGTTTTGCTCGTTTGTGGACGTGGTAAGAATGTTTCACACTTTACATTTACTAGTTATATCAATGATGTAGTTGTTAAGTAGAATTACACTTGGTGGATGTATATATATTATTTAGTAATGCTGACACAATGATCCTGACACAATGAACCTGAACACATATTGGCCCGGCACAAGATATGAACAAATTCTGAACTTCATACATGAGATATTGTTTTGAACTAAAAAAACTTAGAATGAGTACTTGTACGTCCTTATATACTGGTAATTTCATTTGAAAGTGTAATCATCCGAGCACAATTATTTCGGCACACTTAAACCTCATGTGTTCCTTTTGACACAGTAGATGCACAGTCTGAATTCCAAAATGAGATATATTTTTTTGTACTGTATAAAAAATAGCAGCTGTATGTATTTTGATTTCAAGTGAGAACATTGAGCATAGTTTAATGTTGAAAAACAAGAACATGCTATTAATTTTAAATAATAATTGATGATTTGGTTTTTTTTTACAGAAATCGTTTGGACTACAGATGGGTGTTGAGGAAAGGGTATCTTTATTCAGCTCTATGATGGGTGTAGTTTTAAAGGCAAGTGGGTTAAAGACAATTGAAGGGATCGATTTGGTATTCGTACCTTAATCCTTATATATTAGAAGATTGTTACTATTTGTTGTGTTTCAAGTGGAACAAAACACGAATATATCTCATTGATAGTAACAATAATGAAGATTGCAGCAACATATATTCCGGATGCCCGGAAATGATGGTATAACATAAGTAATAATAAAATTTATATTTATTTATCATTTATTTATTAACAAATGACATATGATCTTAAATGTGTAGAGGGCCATGTTTGATGGGTATTTGAGTGAAAGGAAACACCCTAGAGCCTTTGAAATTAAGGAACTATTTGCAAATGCCATGGATGTCCATAAATAATTAGGGACATCGAAAATATGCGTTTTACTGCGGAAGTCAGAGTGTCCATGGAAGTTGATTTAGACATGAGGGCACTACGTGATGTCGGGTTTAAGAAGATTAAAGGCGGACTGAAGGCTTTGGACAAAAAAAAGGACGTAAGAAGGGAAGGTAGTGATAGTATTATCTTTAATAATAAGGATGTAAGACTGGTAGTTAATTGGTAGTTTGGTTGTGTTTCATTATGTTGATGCTTGATTTGGAGTGGTTATGTTTTGTTCTGTATCAAATTTGATGTTTATGTTGTTGGCAAATGTTTGAGATATCTGGAATGGTATGACCTTGTGTTATTGATATTTTGGCAAAGTTTTAACTATTTATTAAGTATTTAAGCATGGGCTGAAGTATGTAACTGATCATAAGAGACCTAATTTTAAATGGTACACACATCGGACACACTAAATAGAATCATAACTTTATACACACATTCTAACATAACCTGTGATTAATGTTATATAATGAAGTGAGTTTCTGATATCCTAAGAGACTTAATTTTGAACTTTACAGTCTTAACATCTCATTGTATGTGTTAAAGAACCAAAATTATGCTGACACAACATATCCACTCTAAGTGGACATCATATGTGAGATATTGTTTTATGGTTTATTCAAACCAACACAATGAGGCTGACACAATGATAATGAAAAGTGATAAGCAAACAATAAAAATTGTATGAAATAGAAACAAAATTTCAGATCCTGACACAACAGGTGCACAATTTTTGAACTCATAACTTAAATATTGTTTTGTAGAAAAATAACACACGACCAGTACATTATGTCATTACATATTGCTAACACATCTAAAACTACAATTATCTGGTAAGAATCATCCTGACACAATGAAACATCCCACGTTCCTCCTGACACATTAGATGAACACTCTGAACTCCAACTTGATATTTTCTTTTGTACTGTAGGGAAAAATTGCAGATGTAGATATTTGGAATTCGAGATAGAACATTAGAAATGGATGCTTATAAATATATGTCATTGCATCGTCAGTAATGGTGTGTTATAAACCTTTCGACATAATAGTAGAGATATCCACGTGGGATTCTTTCATTGCACCTTAGACTATTACGCTCTAATGGTTTATTAATGAATAAGCATAATGGTGTGTTAAAGAAAAGAGGGTAACATTCAAATATTGAAAACCGATATCCAAAGAAATGAGGACCATCTGAAACAGCTAGGAATAACAAAACATGATATGAAATAGCAATGTAATCCCAAGTTTATAACATAAATAATAGTTTATGTGAAAGTAATAAAATCATGACTGTTGGTGTGATGAGAAAGCCCCATGTGTACTTGAACCGTTGTTATTGTTTTGGCTGCTGGATACTAACTGAACAATTGTGTGAGTTATGATCAAAACCGTGATACTTCGAGCATTTTCTTAATTTATTTCCGCTTTGACCAATCACTTGTTCACACTTTGACTCAACGATTGGGGTATGGTATCTCTTTCCACTAGTTGGAGACAAACATTAAACACCAACTTCGTTATAAGCCGGACCAACTATGGAAAAACATATTCATTAAATTAAATTTTGAATACAGAGGATAAATTCTTATACAACATATTTACTTATATAAAATCTTAAATGAATAAAGAAACTAACACAATTCACAAAAAAAAAAGGAACAAAAACTATAACTTGTTAGCAAATGTAAACAGTTTGGCTAAAAAAATTAATAGTTAACACAAATAGTAGCAGGAAAAGAAAACAATCATAGCTTCATAAAACTGATACTCACACAACAAACACAAATCATATTTGTACAGAATTATCCTGACACAGTGTGAAAACAAAACAATATAATATAAAAACAACTAATCATAACACAATGACGCTAAGTTCATAAATTGATACCGACTCACCAAATGCAACCATATTCATATAGAATTATGCTGACATACTATATACAGTTATAATACTTAGAGACACACTCTATAAAGTCATATAGAAGTATTCATATACATTTATATTCATATAGAATTATGCTGACACGCTAGGCAAAAAAAAAATTCATAAACAGCTTAGCATAACACAATAAACTGAATTTATAAAATGATACTCACACAACAAATACAAATCATATTTCTATAGAATTATCCTGACAGTCTGACACATTATGAAAACAAAACAAAACAGTAAAGTATAAAAACAACTAATCATAACACAATGACACTAGTATTTTCATGAACATATTAATATAGAATTATGCTAACACACTTTATAAGTCAGACAAAACCAATATTTTCATGAACATATTTAGGATTCACATATGATAAATTTATAAAATCATAAAAAACATCCTAACACACTAACTATATCACCAAAAAATATACATATTCCTTAAAACATTAAAATGTTAAGAATATGATCATTGCGAATACCGGTATGAGAAAATAATTAAAAAAATGCAAACAATTGAAAGAAGCGGAAGTGTCGAAATCATTGTGTAGTAACCAATTCATGATTTTAAAATAAGAATTAAAAAAAAAAACCTGAATCTTGATCGATCATAGAATTCATCTTCGCATGTAGGGTTTTTCCGCAATATCGTACAGATTGAATCTCAATGATCTACTGGTTTAATCTTGACGACCACGATTTTGATTGTTGAGGAAAAACCGTAACAACCTCCAAGAAATAAGCATATTTAATAAAGTAGATTTTTGGGAATTGACAGATTACAATATTGCCCCTGTTCTCTAAAATGAACCCAATCCACATGGCATTCTATGATTGCATCCTAGTTTTTTTATGCTAAATGGTTCTTTTAGTTGAACCAAAACTCTATAGGGAGAGGATCATGTGAGAACCAATTGGTTATGAGAACTTTTGAGAACCATTCTAAACCACAAGTTATATATAAGGAAATCCTCCCCATGAATTTGAATGCTTCCTCCTGAAAATTAGTGGCTCAGAATGGTTCTTAAAAGTTCTCAAAAGAAAAAGTTCTCATTTGAACCTAACCCTATATATATATATATATATATATATATATATATATATATATATATATATATATATATGGGTTAGGATCCTGCGAAAACACATCTTTTTGTGAAAACTGCGAAAACACATATTAAAACTCACGTAACTTTTTCATACGTTAACGATTTTTCATAAAATTTGCGCCAAAAGTCTTAGAATTACGTTATCTTTAAATCTGAAGCAAAATATTAAAAAAAAACTGAAAGTTTTTTTCCCGTGTGATGCACATGTGCATCATATAATTAAAAAAAGTTATAAAATGCTATTTTTTTTCTTTAAATCTAAAGATAACACAACTATAAGATTTAGGGTGCAATTTCTTTTTAAACTATTAATGTATATCACATGTATGCGCATTTTTTTTGGTATGATGCACATGTGCACCATTCAATAAAAACGCAAAAAAATGATGAAAATATATGACATATGGTGCGACTAAGAAAAAAAAATATTAACTCATACTAAAAGTATGAGTTTTTTTGTGTGATGCACATGTGCACCACACAAAAAAATATTTAAAAAAATAAAAAAAACGTTAAGTTTTTTAAAACTTTTATAGGATTAAAGATAATATAATTTTAAGACTTTTGGTGCAAAATTTTTAAAAAAATATTAGCGTATGAAAAAATTATGTAGGTTTTAAGATTTGTTTACGCAGTTCTCACAAAAAAGGGTGTTTTCGCAGGATCCTTCCCCTATATATATATATATATATATATATATATATGGGTTATTGGCTTCAAATAATCCTAACTATCACTTTTTAGCCAATAACACTCCCAACTAACGAATTTCCCTTTAACACTCCCAACTATCAATATATTTTCTTCCACCACTCCCTCCGTTAATTTTCTTTAACCCTGTTAGTCATCTGCCTACGTGGCCATAAGCCATATGGAGGAAACATCAACACTTTCGGTCGTTGTACAACCACCCTGAGGAGAGCAGACTTTAAAGCATGGGAGGCCAGACGACAACTAGGAGAAATGCTTTTGATAGTGACGACGCGCACCTTGAAAACCCGGTTGAGGTGACCCCTATCCAAAACAAATGAATAATTGGCAATGGCCACCTCGGCCGCGATGGCAGGATTCGGGATCCCAATGATGTCTCTCTCGATGCCGGGATCAGAAGTAGAAAACCCAGTGACACCATCGGGGTGATGGCAGCCATGACTCAAAGCATGGTTTTCATACACTTTCCGCATATCAAATATCCAAAGGTCCTCAAAGTATTCTCCAGTGCCATGAACACGTCAAGGTCCATAGAAATAACCTCACGCAACACAACTCGACGATCATCATTGGAAAGGTGTAAACTTTTGATATATGGGATTAGCCGGGAAATCCCCTTAGCACCAATTTCACCATCCAAGCAATAGTGAAAACTTCGGAAGGGGCACGACCAAGAGACGTCGGGCAAAAAAGGGAGGCCAACCATAGCAACCAAAAAGGAAAAAAGGAATCACGACTCGAGATGAACCTCCCTCTCTCCTCTGCAAGATCGATAACCGTTTTCTCGGTAAGATTAGTGATGATGGTGGTTGTTTCTCTCTTGCCAAGATCGGTGAAGATGGCAATGTGAGAACTAGATTGTTCTTGTTGGCCTCTAAATCAATCTGGCACTTCGATGATTTTATAAAGTCAATCATGTTTTTTGGCTCTATAAATCACTCCTCTAACTCTACTTCCGACTCTTATTTTTTACTCAAATATTATCCTTTCCTTCTAAACATACATGAATCAGATATGAGGAATCCCTCTGATTGAGGTTTTATCTCTTGAAAAATATCCTCAGCCCCTTGCTTTCCTTCTGCGAACACCTTGTTGTTACGCCGTTTCCAAATGATCCAAAATGAAGTCATAATGATACCATAGAACATTTTTGTGCGCCTTTAACATTTTTCCAACCTTGAGAACTCTTTAGAACTTCCTTGACAGAACATAGATTGATTATGGGAACCTTGCACCATCCGCTGATAAGAGTCCACACATGCTTAGCGATGGGACAGTGAAGAGAAATATGATCGGTCGTCTCGGGGGCCGTCGAGCATCAATTACATTTGTTGTCAATTTGAATGCCTCGATTATTAATGTTGACTTTCATAGGAATACGATTTAGGGAAACACGCCAAAATAATTTATGGACCTTAATAGGTATCTAATTCATCCACCAAAAATGGGAATAAGTTCTCGGAAGAAGTTGAAGTTGTATTTCTTTTCTTGCCTATGATACCGTATAGTCCAATGTCGTGCCTTTATCCCATCTCAAAACGTCACACTTGTTCATCAGTATGAGACCGTTAGCCCAACAATCACAAGCTTCAGCCCATGCTTCGAGTCGTTCCACCTGAACCTCCGATGACCAATCTCCTATGAACATCCAGGTTCTATTAATATAATTGCATCCGTCGGCTACCTTGCAATTACAGTTTCGACCTAATGTGTAGAGGTCAGGAAATAGCTTCTTTAAAGGGCCGATGTTGCTCCAGTTATCACTCCAGAAATGAGGCTTCCCGACCATTCCCAATAGAGCATTTCAACCATTCCTTGTCTTCGAGACTGAGCGCTTTCATTTTCTCCAAAACCTTAACAATTGACAACCATGGACCCTAACGGTTACTTTGAGAGGAAAAGAATAAGAACCAATCTTCTTATAATGTGTCGCTTTGATAGATGTACCCATAGAGCCGATGGTTCGTTTTTGAAGCGATAAAGCTATTTGATGAGGAGGGCCAAATTGATGGCTCTAAGATATCCAATTCTGAGGCCTCACATATCTTTGTCTGCTAACATTCTTTTCCATGCAATCCAATGATTTTTTTATCCCAATACCTCCACCCCAGCAAAAAGAGCTTCTAATAGTCTCTATTTTTTATGATAGCTTCCGGGACATAGAATAAAGAAAAGAGATAGTTGGGAATGGTACCGAGGACAACTTTGAGAAAAGTAAACCGTTACCCAAACGACAAAGTTTTTTGCTTCCATGTACAGAGTCTTTTGGATATCTTGTTAATGACATTGGTCCAATTTCAAATACAATTCATATTGGAACCAAGCGGGATGCTAAAGATATGTGGTTGGGAACTTGCCCACTTGTCATCGAAGGTTGCCAGCAAAGTTTGTGAGATTTTCCTGCGATACGTTAACTTCGTAGAGCAAACTCTTATGGTAATTAACTTTCAGCCCAGAGTGAACATAAAAGATCCTTTAAATTCTTGCAAGACTGTCAAGATTGGAGCAAGAGGCCTTACAAAAAAAAAAACCGCATCGCAGGCGTATAAAAGGTGTGAAAGAATAGGTCCACCATTGGAAAGGCTAATTCCCTAAAATCATCCGACCCGACGAGCCCTCATCATTAACACATTAAGCACTTCCCTAATCATAGCAAAAAGGAGAGACGGAAGAGGGTCACCTTGTCTCACACCCCTAGTCAAATTAAATTCACGGGTAGGATCACCGTTAACAAGAATCGATGCCCGCACCGATTTCAAACATCCTCTAATCCCGTTACACTAAGTAAACGACAACCCCATATTTTTCAAGACATCTAGGAGGAAACCCAACTTATCGAAACGTACGCTTTTTCAAAATTTATTTTGAAGAAAACAGCTTCACGTTTGGTGGCTTTGAGCCACACATGAATTTCTCCAATGATGAGAGGGCCTTTAAGGATATGACGACCTGATAAAACCAAATTGAGTTTCATTAATCACTTCCCCCATGATAAGACACAAACGATTAGCGAGAACCTTAGCAATAGTCTTATAAATTAGCCCCTACCAAGCTAATGGGCCGAAAATCTTCGATCTTGATAGGGTTTTTCACTTTAGCAATAGGTGTAATTTGTATCCCTTGCTAACTTCTGCCGTGCGAGCGAAACAATTGAGAATATCTTTGAAATCATCTTTAAGGGCGTCCCAATATTTTTTGAAGAATCGGAAATTGAAACTGACGGGTGCTGGCTTTTATTCGACCAGCAATCCCAAATAGTAATCTTAATTTCATCCAAATTAAAGGGGGGAATTAAAGATGCAGCAGGGCTGGGAGATAACTTGTTGAAGCCGTCTTCACCAATGGATAATCGGCTAGATGATTTAGCATGAAAACACTCAGAGAAATGGGCAAATACTTCTTCTTTAATATCGACAAGATCAGTACACCACCTCCCTTGGATCATCAACCCATTGATGTTGTTGGAAGCCAAATTCTTCTTCATCGTACCGTGTAAAAATTTAGAATTCTCGTCCCCTTCCATAATCCATTTAGTCCTGCATTTTTGTTTCAATTCACCTCTGTCAAGTCTCTCGATTTCATAAAGATCCTTGAAGAGATAAGATCTTATAGGTAAATCATTATCGGATAATGCCCCTCTATCAGCGATAACATCTAACACTTCGAGTTGCCTTTTAATGTCTGACCTCCTGACTTCTTGTAATGATTTGGTTTCTTTGATCCATGTCTTTAATACAACCTTCACATATTTGAGACGTTCCACCGTTCTGAAGTCTGGTGTAACCTGCACACATGGGATTTAAAGGCCTCTAACCACAGCTAGCTCGAAACCGTCTAGACTCATCCAACAGCTAAAAAGACAAAAATGTGAAGGACAATAACAACAGGAATAGTAGAGAGAATGATAGGGTAGTGGTCGGAGTATTCACGGGTGGACCACAATCATTGATGAATTAGACCAGCACCGAAGAAAATCATGACATACCAGAAATATATCAATACCGCTTAAGCTATGATTCACGGGTGACAAATATGTAAATCTATAAAACTTAGGGCTTGTTTGGGATTGCTTTTTAAAACAGCTTATTGACTTATTAGCTTTTTTGAAAAGTCAATAAGCAGTTTTTAGTGTTTGGCAAGTGAATAACTACTTTTGCTTTTGACTTTTCAAAAAGCTAATAAGTCAATTTTTAATAAGTCAAGTTTTTCTTGCTTTTTAAAAGTGCTTATAGCTTTTTGAGTGGTGAATTACTATACTACCCTTGTTTTAACTTATATTCACCTAACTTTATACCCACTCAACCCCATTTTAGGCATTTTACATGTAAAAGCACTTATCCACTTAAATAAGCAAATCCAAACACTTTTTTAAAA
This sequence comes from Deinandra increscens subsp. villosa, assembly GCA_039602395.1. Taxonomy (NCBI): domain Eukaryota; kingdom Viridiplantae; phylum Streptophyta; class Magnoliopsida; order Asterales; family Asteraceae; genus Deinandra; species Deinandra increscens. Next base: position 71,941,100 of record JBCNJP010000012.1, on the reverse strand, counting down.
ACTCATTTCTTAAAAGTCATAAGCCAATAAACACTTTTAACAAAAAACACTTATTCACCTAAATAAGCAATCCCAAACAAGCCCTTAGAAAAATTAATAAATTTATTATTGTTCATAATTCTTTGTCATTCACCCTAAACTTATGATCTTTTTGCTTGAAGCACACAAACTCACCCTCTCCCACAAAAAAAACCAACCCCAACACAAGAAGAAGAAACCTTCCGGAATCCTTCTCCCTCTCTCTCTCAAACCACACTGTGAGAGACAATCTCTTCCCCAACAAGCACAATCAACGAGATTGCCAGGTGTTTTCCTCCATGCGATACAGTCACGTACTATATACATACATGCTTTCTCCCTCTACACATCTCATAAAACCCAATTCAAACTCTTCTTTTTCTTTCCCATACAAGCCAATTTCAAATCCCCATTCGTGATCAATCGCTGTATTTCACTCATAAGAGGCGGCGTCTTACGTTTTTTAGGGTTTTCGTTTGATCAGCGGTTAAGGGTTAGTCAGTTCAATTCTTTTGATAATTTGCGGCGGAGATTACACATTTACAATACTGTTTTCTACAATTTTGTGCTCCATTCGACGAACAAACCCTAGGGGTTTCAATTTGTTTGTTTTTATGGTGTTTCAAACTCTAGGGTTCGCATATATGGAACTGTCTTCTGCTATCTGATGATACAAAATCTGTCTGTATGCTAAGTGCTTGTTGAACACCTAGAGTGTTGTTGATCTTTGTTCTTCATTATAAGTTGGAACTGAGAACACAGTATATATAAAGTTTGAGGTGGATAAAAGGTCCAAAATTTTACAGTTTAGTTGATAGTTTTGGATTCTTTTATTAAATAGCTCTGGTGGTCCTTTTGAAGGGTTAAAACTTTAGATAGAAGGCATCATTTATAGTTGGAATTAAGTGATCCAATTGACTGTCTTGATTCGTTAGACAAAATAATAGGTGGAGTTATTTGAGTAACTAGTCTAATGCAAGTTGGGACATTTTTGTTCGTTCTTTGTGATTTTGGTACAAATTATGGAAAGAAGTGAGCCAACATTTGTACCGGAGTGGTTAAAGAGCAATGGAGGCTTGAGCACAACGTCTCACCAATTAACATCTTCCTTGCATTCTGGTGATTCTTATATTCGAGTTTGCTTTTCAGTTTTTTTTTTTTAGTGATCATATTGATGGTATTTTCCTTTTATGTAGATGAACAAGGCACTTCAAGATCATTGAGAAACAAGTCATTGGATAACAATCTAGGACGCCTTTCTGTTACAGATAGAACAACTTCTTCATATTTTCGCCGTACTTCTATTAGTAATGGTTCGGCTAATTTGAGGTCGTACAGTAGTTTTAGTCGAAACCGTCGTGATAGGGACTGGGATAAGGACATAATTGAGTTTAGGAATAAAGAAAAATTACAAAATAGGCATGTGGATTATTCTGATTCTTTGGGTAGCATTTTTCCAAGTAGGTTTGAAAAAGACGGTTTAAGGCGACCACGCTCAAGTATATCTGAAAAAGGGGGCGAGTCATGGCCCAGAAAGGTAGCAAGTGATTTGAGAACAGTCAATAAACGTAGCCACATCAATAGTAATGTTAAGACATCTTTTGAGAGGGATTTTCCTTCTCTTGGAGCAGATGAAAAACAAGTGGAGTCTGATATAGGGCGGGTATCACCTGGATTAAGCTCAGCCATTCAGAGCCTGCCAGTTGGTAGTTCGACTATGATTGGTGGGGATGGATGGACCTCGGCTCTGGCTGAGGTGCCTGCAAGTGTTAGTAATAATGGGAATGGATCTGGTGTACAACCTGCTCAACCAGTTCCAATTACTGCAACTACAAGCTTGACTGGTGGTCGGAATATGGCAGAAACATTGGCTCATGGTTCTCCTCGGACCCAGACTGCTCCCCAGGTAGCATTAGTGTTACATACAGTATTTTGGTATTTGGGTATTTGGATTTGCATTTAAAACTGATCATCTGATGCCATTATATTAATTATATGGTATTTGAAAGAAAAAAAGGTTATGCTTTTATCTGGGCAAATGATCAGTATTGGCTAACCAGTTGTTTCATTACTTTCATACAAGCTGTAACGAAACTGATCATCTGATGATTGATTTTTTAATAAACTGATTTTGCTGATGAGTAATTTTTTGGATAATTAATTTCACTATGTTTATCTAACGAAAGCTATTCACCCAATTTTGTTAACCTAATTTTATAGACTATTTAGCAGAACGTCTATCTTTGTCTTCAATATTCTGTTTTGGTCATTTTAACACTCATTTATGTAACTAATCAGAATTTTCGAGCACTTGAAAGTTGAAACATCTGATTACCTGATCACATGATAATGACACCCATAGACAGCATAAGCACGCCCAAACACTATCTTTTACTCCCTGTTTTGAATCTAATCCGTCATATATTGACATTAAAATTGCACATATATTATGCGGACAGATGTTTACATTTATTTACATTTAGTCTTTATCCATTGTAGTCGACTGTCGGGACTCAAAGGCTTGAAGAGCTTGCTGTTAAGCAATCAAGGCAGTTAGTTCCCATGACTCCTCCTATGCCTAAAGCATTGGTAAGAGTTTTTGTCCTCTATGTTGATTTTGCATAGCCCATACATGTATTTTGGTTTCTGTTTTGTAAAACCTCTGGAATTTCTTTTGTTATACAGACTAATGATTCTTATACCGTCTTAGGTGTTTAGTTTTAGAAATTTTGCTCATGTAATAATAGACTCTTTGTCTTCATGATAATGGTACTCACAATTGTTTAACTTCTGTGCTTTTACCTTCAATCCCTTAAAACATAAACAATGAATTTATGACATTGACACCTAACCCTTTATGCTCCTACTGGGTTACTGTTCAAAAAAAAATATATGTTCCCAAACATAAATACATATGTAAAAAGGAATATTACAAGCACTTCTATTTAGATCGACCAGGGAGGTATTTTTCCATTAACATCAATGACTATTACAATCATTAAAGAAGAGAGCATTTGTAAGAATAGTGGGTCTATTTTCTTTGTAATCAATGACTTGATGTCTTACCATGTAATTTATTGGTTTATGTCATACTGTTATGTATTGGCAATGCTAAAACTAGAAATATGGGTACATGATTGATATCAGTCAAACAAAGTAAAGGGGAAGCAGAAAAATATCAGAATCAGGGAAGGTATATTGGTGCTGATAGATTAAGAAAGTTGACGAGTTGTAATATACGGGAGATTATATCCTGAAACTTACCTTATATTAATACCAGAATTGTAGATTCTAGTTGGTGTAAGTAGGTATAGTACTTTAAATTCCAAGTTCTCTAGTTTGTGACTAAATTTAAGTTTCTAACTTTCTACTCCGTTTAACCTAATTTGTTTTTATGAAGGTTTTATTCCAGTTTCACACTAATGAATTTTTTTCCTTATAAATTTAGATTCCATGGTTATAAATTGCAAGCCTTTTAACTTCTACAATAGAAAAATAGAGACATGAACAAAAGACCTTAACTGTACATTCGTTGTATTTTATCTAATTTTTTGAACTTTCTTTTAGGCCTTAAACTCTTGTGATAAACTAAAACTGAAGATTGGACAATCACAGCTTATCAACAATGCACACACTCCTAGATCGGCTACAGTGAAGACTGATGTTTCAAAGACATCTTCTGTGGGAAAACTTCTTGTTCTTAAGCCCTCACGGGAAAGGAATGGTATCTCACCAACTGCAAAAGAGAGTTTGAGCCCTACAAGTGGTAGTAAATTACTAAATAGCCCTCATGCTGTACCCTTGGTAGTTACATCTGCTCCATTGGGCAAGCCTGGTGTAGCTGTTTTGGAGAAGAGGCCCTCATCACAAGCTCAAAGCAGAAGTAACTTCTTTAACCTTATGAGAAAGAAATCCATGACTAGTAGTAATTCTTCTTCCGTGGCCCCTGACACTGGTGCAGTTGAGGCTGCTCCTGCCCCTCAGGGTGGATCATGTTCAGCCATGATCCAGCAGTCCAGTGAGACCAAGGTTGATTTGACCTGCAACCGGGGTGCTGTTTATAATGGGAAGAACCGTTCAGGCATTCTTTACTCAGAGGAAGAAGAGGCTCAGTTTTTACGGTCATTGGGTTGGGAAGAAACTGCTGAGGAGGAAGGTCTCACTGAAGAGGAGATTACTTCTTTCTACCAAAATGTATGTATGGTAAACTACTTTTTTAATTCTTGTTAGGGTATTCCTAACGCGTGCCCTAAGTGCACCTTTAAGAATCCTTCAATGCACAAACATTTTCATAAAAGTATGTTAGCTTTTTTAATTCTTCCAGTTCAACAAGTTTTTAAGTTGATTCGGTCTTACCAACAAAAACCAGTTGAAGAAATTTAATATAAAGTAACTTGTGCATTAAATGGGTCTTAACCTAACCTTGTTATTACCAGCTTAATATGAATATCCTTTTTTTGGTTTTTTAAGCATCTGGTTTCATTGGATTTACCTCGGCCTCAACTGAAAGTAAATGAGCCGTTCTTTCAATATATAATAATTAAGAAAATCTTTTAATCTTTTTGAAGCTAGTCATAACATACCATTATATGAGATTGGATTTTATACAGGTTCTATATATGTATTTGACTTGCTATATGCAACACTTTGGTGGGCATTTTTTATTTATTTATGGAACTAATGTGATTACAGTCGAAAGTGTATGAGCCCTACTTTTTTCATCCGCTTTTGAACACTTACCATATATATATGTAGTAGGGGAGGAAAAACCGGGTTGGGTGTGTTGGGTGTTAAAATGAGCAAAGGTCCAAAGGACTAGTTGGGTGGGGATGACCCGTAAACACTGGTTTGGTCCTTCTACTAAAATATTTAAAATAACTAGTGTGTTAGATATGATTATAAAAATTATATTCTAACCATGTAAGTTTTGCTTGATTATCTTTGCAGTACCTGAATGTAAAGCCGGGCTTGAAAGGGACACGGCGGAAGCCATTGATGCCAATTGGGGAGATTTCTTCTAACTTTAAGCTGGACTCTTGAGACTTGCACGATGACTTTGTTTTCGGCTTTCTTTCTTTGTTTTGTTGTTTGGTCAAACATGGGCTCAATCTAGATTTGAAATCTTTGCAGTAAGGAATAAGTAAATAACTTATGGGTTCAGATGGCTTTGATTTGCCTCTAATGGTTAGATCAAGGTTTAGGGTTTTATCATGTGCAAAGAAATCTGGGGCTTTTGTTAGCAAAAAAGTTATTGTTTTTTTTTTTGGTTGTGTGTGTTGGGCTGGTGCTTTCAGTTTTTGTGATAGGCTCAGTTTTACAAGTTTCTTGTCTCTATTGATTTATTTCTGCATCATTGTGTTTTCAAGTGTTCTAACAACTTACTTGCATGTTGCGATTAGGGGTGATCATGGTCCAAAAACTAACCGGACGCATATTTGGCCCGACTAAAACGTAAAGGCAGTAAGACACTCATTTGATTGGACTAAGGGACTGTTTGGTAACGTTTGTTTCATTAAGTGCTGAACCAGTAAGATGGCTGATTGGGCAAGAGACTCTGAACCATTTAGTGTTGATCCAGTAAGTGTTGTTTGGTTGGATCTCTGAATTAGGGGTGTTCATTATTCGAATTGGGCTCGAATAACTCGAAATTGGATTTGAATCGAATTCGAATAACTTATTCGAATATCGAGTCATTCGAGTCGAATCTTGATTCGAACCAAATAACTTATTCGAATTCGAGTCTGAATATACCTAATCAATTCGACTCGAATAAGGATTTTATATATACTTTTAAAAATATTTTTATTATATATAATATAAGATTTTATTATGAATCAAAATCCAAATTATTAGACCTATCTAACTCCTAATATTACCATTGAATCCAGTTCATTTCCACACTATCGATTATATTGTGGTTAAAATCATAACGTAAATCCTAATTTTTTTCTTTTGAACGACATTTTTACCCCAGTCACTAAGGCCGACACATCAACTCATCTACATCCCATTTCCTAGCGCCACTGTTCATTATTCGAACATGTTAAACCTTCAAATCAATTTATCGCTAATCGGTTCATCCCTTGTCGCATCACGTTTCCACGTCTTTGAATCACTTCATTGCTAATCTGGAAATGAGTCAACTTCTTTGAATCACTTCATCACTAATAAATATTCACGTCCACATGAGTATAATCAATTCGTCTTCGTTGTTCAAGCATTTCATCAGTGCATACCTAATGGATTGTTGAGATGTTAGGTAACATGTATAAATTTACTAGATATTAATTTTTTTTTTCTAATTTGGTTATATTCGAATGGATTCGTATTCGACTTGAATTCGAATAAGCTTATTCGAATTGGTTTAGGTAAATTTTATTCGAATTAATTATTTTCAACATAAACCCTAATTCAATTAATTCTAACAACTAATCCAACCAAGGACCAATATTTTTGCATGCAACCATCCATAAGATTTTATTTATGACTAATCATGCATGTATAGTTGAAAGTTTAAAGTAACCTTGTGGTCGTCAAACCTATCTATCCCTTTCCGTTGTTAGATCTCTCTGATCTACCCGTATCCACCCCCAGTTCTCTCTGGTCTTCTATAGATCACCCCCTACCATAATTGGTATCAGAGCGGTTTCGCTCCTGTTTACTCTACCCAAGGTTTTGGATTAGTATGCTCCGGCCCTGCAGACGTATGTGCTGATATCTGCCGACAGAAAACCAGCCTAGTTAGGTTCTAACAGACTGGTCCGACACACTGAACCCTAGATCGAAAAGAGTAGAAAGATTGTTGTTGAGTGGTAAGTCGACGAGGAGGTCGTAGTAATCTCAAATTTGGTACGAAAGTTGAAATTTTTTATAGAGTGTTGCAGAAAGTCTAAATCCATCTATGAACCAATATCATGGTAATCCCCTGTCCCATTCTTCTTCTTCTTCTTCTTCTTCTTCTTCTTCTTCTTCTTCTTCTAGTTTTCGTCGTTCATCCGCATCTAAGATTGACGCGTTATATGAAGTTTCATATCTCTCGGATGAAACTAAGATTCCTGTATCTACCCTCCCCTTAGTAAACCCCTATAATGTCTTCTCAAAACCACAAAAATCATTGTCAAGACGAGTCAAAAATATTATCATCCCACCCACAAACATAGGTCCCAAAGAGTTTGTTCAGGCCTCCAAGTTTGATTCTCATCAGCTACCCGCTACAAAAGCTGAACACCTCATCCCTCTCTCCCTCCCACATGACCTTCCAAGAGTATGTCTAGCCAAGGATATACACATATACATTTTGGAGTTGTAAGTCTTGCCCTTACTTTCCATGGTAGAAAAGGTTTACCAGCTTTCTCTCGTATCGCCTTGGTCGATACCAGATTTGTAGAATACCAACACGCCTGTATTGGTACTATTCAAACCACACTAAACGTTGGAACAATCTTTGTTACCTTCTACCCGAACTTTAACATGCCACTCAATGATCCGTCCCTGTTAACGGCTTTGAAAGCCCAGATCCAGATTGGTGGAATCCCCTAAGTTAATACCTTCCAGGAAACCTTCCACTACCAGATGGCATATAGAGTACAAAACCACTCCCTTGACATCATGGTCCGAGGTCAGGACAACTCGGGTGACGCACTGTTCATCGATGTTGACTCCAACGCTACACCCACCTGTACGTATGTTCCAAGATAATTATCCAGAGATGAGCTCACAATCTCCTAGAAAAATGGATTACTAACTACGAACAGATCCATCAGGCACCAGTCTAGACCACAACTGCCCCTACTTCGTTCGACACCAGGACGGATAGGTTGAAATCAGGTTTGAGAAACAAGATCAAAGAAATGTTTTCTCAACCATTAACATGATACAGCCGATGCCAAAAGATTCCAGTAAACCAAACCCCACTAGTCGTCCTCCATCCTAACCAAAAGAATGCTTCACCCTCACCCCTGCTTCACCATCCACAGATTTCCAAGCCAAGTTCCATCCCTTAACCACTTTTGAAGATCCCCAGCAACGAACAAAACATAGCTGGAAGATACAAACCCCAAACGTCATAGAACCAAATGGTGCAACTGGTTCTATCACTACTGCTGAAGCAACACTGAACTGGCAAAGCGAAAAAGGTATTGCCCAGAACAAAGCTCTTAAAGCTATCTTGGCTCAACAAAGAAACATCTCAATAAACCAAGAAGCCTTAGTAAGCAAAGTTGTTGCTCTGACTGAAATCATATACAAAGTCAGGTCCAAGATCAACGAACTTCATCATGAACTTCTTCACATAGTTCATAATACTCCTGTGACACTTCGGTCAATTCAAATGTATCTCTACCCGACCCGTTTCCAATTTCGGATTGTAATCGTGATCTTAATTCAATAAAGAATCATTTCATGTTCCTTGATTATTTTTATTTCAATTATATTGTATGATTGAATAATTATAATCGCAATCCAAAGAAATCATCTAAAGGTTTTAATTTAAACGTTATTTAATTCAATTTTATTGTTTGTCGTAAAACCAGAAGACTTGAGTAATCTAAACTTATATTTTATTTGTATGTAATACTAGTCACGCATACGAATAAATATTTGTAAGGTTTTACAAAAAAAAGTTGGAAGGTTAAAAACAAAAAAAAACGATGAAATGTCAGCATATTTACGCGATTTCGCTATTAACCGGAAGCCTCGTAAAACATCAAAAATTAAATATTTTTACTCCAAAGTTAAAAATATAATAAAATTATATTTTATAAACTTTTGAGGGTAAAAAGTGTTATTTTATCAAAGATCGGGGAATAGAACCATACATAACCAAACTACATGGACTAAATATATAAATTTAGCAAAGCTGACCCCCGCATAGCATATTTTCTGAACCGTTGCGGCCCGCATCGTAGCCCCAGGTGGCAACCTATGTTTAGACTCGTGATTAATCCATTCTATAGCCCCGATTCGTGTCGTTTTGGTCCGATTACTCAGCTAATGTCGTGTCCTCTCTACATTTCGCGCTCAATACTATAAATATGGACCGAAACCAGTTCGTTTCATCATCTAATTTCGAAATTTTACACCTAAAAGCTCTCAAACTCGTATCCGTAACCTTTGTAGTCCAAATTCTCTCAAATCGGTCATGCTCAACCTCTAAAAATCTGCAGTCCTACATCATTTGGTATGTAGAACAAAAGCCCTCTATCAATTTCTGTTTATATCGTTGTTTTAATCATGTTCCAGATTTGCTTAAAAACTAGGGTTCTTGAACTATTTTGTTAAAATTAGAACAATCTGTTAGTAATTAGAAGCTGTAATTTTGAAGATCTTCATACGAACACATAACTAAAGAAACCCCTAAGTTAATTTCATATGGAGAACATTTTTTTTCGTGTAAAAACGGTATTATACGACGCTATAATGCCCAAATTTGGCAAACGATTATGAGTTTGGGTCTCAAACTTTAGGGGATATCTTTATATACCATCAAGATTAAAACTCTATGTTTTTATCATTTTTCGAGCACATTTGATATTATTCGTAAAATTGATAAATACAAATATTTGTTAAAAGCAAATATATATATATATATATATAATCATAAATTTCTATTTGATATTATATGATTTTATTTTATATATATATATATATAATTTTATAAACAATATTATCAATATATATATATATATATATACTTATAAACTAAAACAAATATATATATATATGTACTTAAAATTATTTATTTTAAAAGTATATATATATATATATATATTTCGAGCACCATGCCAAATGTGTCCGAAGAAGAAGAGCAAAGCAAATGAAGCATGTCCAAAAGTAAACCAACCCCGTGGACTGCTACGAAAAACACCATCAGATTTCAAAGTAGCACGATCTAATTCAAAAATTTCCCCCAATTGAGCGCGTCTAGCATATTTTTAAACAGTAACTGGATCGCTATAACTGACTCCATTGAGTTCACCACCATAGAACTCAACAGTTACACCTACTTGTTCGACACTATACTTAGATTCTGCCCTTCGAAAAGGAACATCAGCTCTAACAATCCCGTCTCCGTCTACCAAAACGACCGGAAATGTTTCAAAAAAGGTAGGCATACGACGTACAAAAAGTTCACGGCCTTCTTTATCTCTAAAGATAGGATGTCCTAACCAGCCAACCGCTATTCCATCCCCGTTATCCATTGAGCCCGCCCTGAATAATCCCCCTTTTGCCGGATTATTTCCGATATAATCATAAAAGGCTAATTTTTCAGGAATTTTAGACCAAACTTCTGATAAACTTTGATTTTCGGCTAACCCAGCACTAACTCTTCTATATATTTCTTGTTGGAAGTATCCCTGATCCCATTGATAACGAGTAGGCCCAAACAATTCGATGGGAGTAGTTGCTGAACCATACCACATAGTTTCGGCAACAACAAAAGCTGCAAAAAACACAGCAGCGATACTACTGGAAAGGACAGTTTCAATATTGCCCATACGCAATCCTTTGTATAGACGTTGGGGCGGGCGGACGCTAAGATGGAATAGACCTGCTAATATGCCCAAAGTCCCTGCCGCAATATGATGAGAGGCTATTCCTCCCGGAACAAAAGGATCAAAACCCTCTACACCCCACGATGGATTTACAGATTGTACTTTTCCTGTTAGCCCATAAGGATCGGACACCCATATGCCAGGACCATACAAGCCTGTTACATGAAATGCACCAAAACCAAAGCAAGCCACACCTGCAAGAAATAAATGTATTCCAAAGATCTTGGGCAAATCCAAAGAGGGTTTTCCTGTACGTGCATCAGAAAATATTTCTAGATCCCAATATACCCAATGCCAGATAGCTGCCAAAAAGCACAATCCAGAAAACACAATATGCGCTCCAGCCACACCTTCGTAACTCCAAATACCCGGATTCGTTACAGTCCCCCCCCCCCCCCCCCGTGATACTCCAACCGCCCCAGGAATTGGTTATTCCTAAACGAGTCATGAGGGGTATAACGAACATACCCTGTCTCCACAGACAGTTCGGTCCATATCCGGTGTGGGCGTTAGAGCATTGAGAGGACCTTTCCCTAGTACGAGAGGACCGGGAAGGACGCACCTCTGGTGTACCAGTTACCGTGCCCACGGTAAACGCTGGGTAGACCTTCACAAAGAAAACCAAAAGGGACTCCTCCCGTCGATGGATTATAAATATCATATTACTTAGAAGCAATACCGATCAATATGATCTTGGATCATGGAATAGTCATCTTGAGAATATTCATCTTGACAATAAATTATCTACATAATAAAATATGTATTACAAGCACTAAGGGCTGTAGCTCAGTTGGTAGAGCACCTCGTTTACACGCGCGCCGATGTTTTTCAGGGGAGTGCATCATGCAATCAAAAAAATTGATCTTATTGAGAAATCGATGTCTTACTCCATAACTTTGAGGGAAGAAGAGAACAATAGCCTGACAAGGGTTCGGTCCGATTTAGGTGCCAAACAGACCCCCTCATTGATTTGATATATTGATAAGGTGAATACCCAGTCTATTCAATGCTAGGCTGAGTATCAGGGCCTCAAAAAAATCTCTTTTCGTCCTATGAACTTTAAGGTGTATGAAGTTTCATATTTGATTTTTAAGTAGAGCGATAGAGACTTCATTTCACTTAGGTTAATCTAGGCCAGAGGCAGACCTACGTCAAGATAACCCCCCTTGAAAAACTTTGGTAGTGTTCCTGAATCTGAATAAACATAATGACTCAGAGCACATGGAGCCATCTTCTTATTTTTCTGTCAAAAATAAAAATGGCGGACTAGCTGATATTTCTCTCAGTTAATGAAAGAGCCCAATGCACAAAAAATGCATGTTGGGTCTTTGAAACAGTTCAGATCATTTTGATAATAATAAGTTTGATCTGTTTTACCGAGAAGGTCTACGGTTCGAGTCCGTATAGCCCTAGAGCCCTATCAAATTCAAATCAAAAAATGAATATTCAAATACAAAAAATTTTATCATTTTTGATTTGAATTTCCTCGTTATTGTTTTAACTGACTAATTGCTTCACCAAAAGACAATCATTACTATAAGCCCATTCATTGGGATCGTTTAAAGTATAATATCAAAGCAAAAACACATTTCATTTCAATGGACCCAATTTATCTTTTTTTAGTTGTGGATAAACAAATCAACTTTTATTCATTACTCTTCTTTATTCATTACTCTTCGTAGGAAAATTCCAGACGAATTTGACTCTTTTCCTGTCCGAAATCAACGAGTTCATTATACTGCCCTTCTTTGGTATACCCAATTCTAGTGAATTTTGTATCATAATATGAGTCTGGTTAAAAACTC
>JBCNJP010000012.1:71881224-71923724 GCA_039602395.1 Deinandra increscens subsp. villosa | reverse complement strand
GATATTGAGACGTAATCTTGTCTTCAAATAGGTGATTGGAACCTAAATTGTCAAGGTTTGTTTTACGCGTTTATATCTTGCCTATAATACTTGTTTGTCATATTCTTAATCATACACTTGGCACGTTGATCGCATACTTTATACTTATACTTAATATTAAACCTACGTGTACTCACCAACTCATTGTAGTTGACAGATATTTTATACATGTTGCAGGAAATGCTACTTGAGACTTCCGTTGTGTTATCACGTTAGGCTCTGCTGGACCTAGTTAAACTTTAATCATGTTTTGTTTGTTATATGTTTTGTAAAACTACTATGTTTATGGAATAAAATGGCATGATTAAGTATATCGCAACTTATATTATTTGGTTGTGAGCATCTGGACAATTTATCACGCTCCGACAAATTCCGTCGTCGGTCGGGGTGTGACAACTCCAGCCTCAGAAAACCCAAAAGAATGTTACAAAAGGAGGCAGAAATAAAGTTCCTCAAGGCTCAACTTAGTGACATTGAGAGACAACATAAACAACAAAGGGTTTCAGTCCAGATGGATGACTCATGGAGATTACCATCCACACCTTTCTCGAGACCATCTTTTGATCCACCACCTTTTTCAACCTCACAGTTCTTCCAGAACTCACCGTCCTTAAACCTCTGGTCGAAGGAACAAGCACAGATCAAAACCCGGGCCCGAAAAACGAAGAGTGTTTCCTCAGAAAGCGCAAAACCATCAACGAGCCACTATATTCCAGATGATAGCCTGATGATTGCCTCTTCAAGAAACCCAGGTAAACTACCGTTAAAAAAGGAAAATCCCATTTCTTCCTTTTTACATGCTCTCCAAAGAGAGGAGCATATGACACTCCCGTTCGTCGCACCAGTCATCACTCCGTGCTCAGATGACGCAACCGCCTCCGGTTCTGACGAGTTTTCTGCATCTCATACTTATGAGGAGATCCCTCCCACATACGAGTTTGAGCACCTATTCATAATGGGCGAAGAACCTGCCTACTCAGAAGTTGATGACACTGCAGAACAAACTGTCCCAGAAACGAACAGGACAAGCACAGACTCAAAACTCCAATTCACCTTTAATGATGTCCCACCATCAGAATGGAGATCAAGAAGTGTCGAAATGTTAGCTTGGTGCTCAGCTGAGCTCCAATACTTCAGTCTTGATATTGTTATTAAACGCATTCTAACCAGATGTCAAGGAAGACTCCGAGACTGGTACCTAAGTCTTGAGAATACAGACAGATAAGGATCAGATCCTCACAATCCCCAGAAGAATTCATACACTTTATACATAATGAATTCATTGGTGACCCTACCCAACATACGGTCCATGCTAGAGAAGAATTCCTAAAAATGAAGTGTTGCTTGTTTCAGCAAAAGGATCTAGAAAGGCATTATAATAGAATGTCTGAAAGATTTTATTGTCTCAATGGCGTAGACGATATAAATCTCAAGCAAGTCTTCGTGAATTCATTTCATGAATCACTCTCGAATGAAGCCTACAGATCATTAGAAAATAAAGGAATGACAGTTGCCCAAGCTTCACTTGGTGAACTTTACCAGTTACTAATGAACAGCCTCTCAAAGCTGTGCAACCAAAAATGGTTTTTGGTTGATTTTGAAAATACAGGAAAATGCCTTCGTTCTGCATGCAATGATAAACACTTAAAAATCAAGTGTAAAGATGAATCCACATGCGCCTGTTCTGATTCCTCGAAGAAATCCAAATTTGGACTCAAGAGGTTTAAAAAAATTTGATTTTTCGCAGGCTCACAAATAAAGATCTAGCAAAAACTGGAAATTTCTAAGCAAGAGACCAAGACGAGGCCGTGACACTGACAGATGTTATGTCTGTAACAAGAGAGGCCATTTTGCTAGAGATTGCAAAGATAAAAGGAAAACACAAGCCCTTGTTGAAGCTATCAACAAGATTGAACCAGTTGATATCTCTGATCTTGAATCTCTATACTCTTTAGAAGATGAGCCAGGAGAAATGACAGTCTGCTCCATCTTATACGATGATTCATGTTCCAGCGAAGATGAATCAGAATCCTCTGATTCAGACTCCGGCCTGATGCCGATTTACATGACAAGCGCCTGCAACTGGGAGGCTCGCAAGAGTAAGATACCTCTTCACGAAAACAAAGAGGTACAGTGTTCTGATAAAGAGGCACAATATTCTAGCTGGAATCAATCATTATTTCCAGGAAAAGATCCACTGATAAAGCAAACAGTGAAAGAAGATCCCACTCATCACAAAAAACCAAAAGAAAAGACTAACGTGATGGCGCACCCAAAGATTTCTACAAGTCCAGACGAAAAAACACAGTGGTCCACTACTGTTCATCAACAGTATCCAAGACCTGACAAAAAACCTAAGTGGCCTACTACTGATCATCAACAGAACCAGTATCCTCCCTATTTAAATAGAAGGATAAACGGAAGAAAAAATCAACCCGCCAAAACAAAAACATTCAAAATGAGTTCTTCGATGCCAAAAGCAGAATTCATTCCAGAAGAGGTCATAGAAGTGATCACCAAACACAAACTGGCGAGAGAAACCCCTCTAAACTACAAAACTTTCTTCAGCCTCACCCTCAAAACCAATGGTTCAGTTTTTAAAGGTGTCAGGTTTCACCCAGATTTCCCCTTTCTGAACATTTTCCAAATCAAGAGGCTTGATGATTTGCCGACAGAAGCTCTGGCTTTCCTCTGGTACCTTACAAAGCAGTTTATGGTAGTCATAGCTTTCAATGCACGAAAGCTGCTTACATTCCTAATCAATTGCCAGCTAGGACAGATCTCTGATGACAAAAGGAATACTCTTAAGTTCCTCGAATGGTTCCTTCTGGTTCACATATGGACCCAACTCTTGGGTGCTGCTCCTAAAAAACATTGCACGATAATGTTTAATGACCCTTGCTCCAACATGCACAATAGTTTCCCACCATACTACATCAGAGCCTGGTATGATATCAATCCTGCATCTAACTACTTCAAGATAAGCTATTATAAGAACTGGTTTCATGAAAGAGAACAGATGTTGGAAGCAAATCATATAAACAAAGATGACATCCCACTGGATATCTTAAAAGGAGATATCGGCCTGCTAGATAACGAACTTGCTAAGGAATGGGAACAAATTATTATTGATAACCTCAAGAAACACCCGTTCTTATCAACGGTTCACATTATCGATATGCCAAAACATCCAACTTATGGATACCATAGTCTGCCAGATGTCAAACTCTCTTTTCACAATCCGCCAGAGACAAAATAAATCTGAAGAAAGATCTAGCACTGTCAGCAATTATGAGTGTTTAAATTAAGTGTGTTTATGTATGTGTTTAATTAAGTGTGCTAAGTGTGCTTAGGATTAAATAAAGCTTAATTCACTCTTAAAGTGAAAGAAAGCATCTAGTAGTACTTTGTTGACTAGTTTGAATTATTTAATGGACCCATCCATTATTTATTCCACTAGTTTTATTATTATATTGTAACTTTTGCCTTTCCTTGTGCTATAAAAGGAAGGCATTCCCCTCATTGTAAGATACACCTTGTTTGAAATAAACATTACTTCTATCTTTCTCTCTAGTATTTGTTAAGAGTCTTCATGTGTTCTTCATGAGTTCTTCATGTCAAGAGGTGCATTTACATAAGAGTTCTTGAAATTTTAAAGTAACCTTGTGGTCGTCAAACCTATCTATCCCCTTCTGCTGTTAGATCTCTCTGATCTACCCGTATCCACCCCCCAGTTCTCTCTGGTCTTCTATAGATCACCCCTACCATAATTGGTGATCTATCATATATCATCATCAAGCAAGCCACTTTATGTAGATCTAAGCATGCATGCACTAAATATATATTTATTTTCAAGAAAAAATCTACAAGTTATCAATTTTTACCAACCAAAACCCTAGATCTATTCACAAGATCCATCGTTCATGTTAATTCATGCATAAAATTATGATCTTTAGGAAGCTTCATCAAGACCATACAAGATCCACAAGATTCATTAACAAATAATCATGAAAATAAAAAAAAAGAACTAATAAAAATCCAACATTTAATGCATAAATCATTAGATCTAACATCTAGGAACATATATAGTCAAGATCTAGGCATAAAAATCAGATTTTTATCATGAGGTAGGCAAGAGATACGAAGATAGAAGTGAAAAAGTGAGAAAATGCACCAAATTGATAAAACGACACATATTAACGCTCGAAAACTTCAATCTTCAAGGAATTGATGAGGGATGAATCTTTGAGGTTTATGGCGGCTAACGAGTGATTAGGGTTACTAAAAATGAGGAGAAACGAGCTTAAAATGTTTAAATACCAAAAAAAAATGAATCAACCCGTCGACTGTACGGGTCGCGGGTCGCGAAAGAAAAGGACCACTGCTTTCGCGTACCGCGAGCCGGTCCGGGCGCGGCTCCCATTTGACATTTGTTGACCAGAGCAATAAATCGACGATTTGACCACGATACTTAGGGTTTTTGGTCCTCATTTTACCACCATAGGATTCATTTCATCGTTTCCACTAAGATAGAGTACAAATATGACATATATCAATTTGTAAATGATAATTAAATTAAATTAACACATTTGTGGTCGGTTTTATCGGTTTTATCGGTTTTACGGATTTCGCTCTAGATTCTTCGTTCTTTATCGTTTTCGAGTCTCGTTTTCACCATTTTCACCATTTTACATTCTCTGTTATATGAACACATTTAAGCATATAAAATTAAGTATAGCATGCCAAACATGAAATTTGGTCAAATATAACGCGTTTTCGGGTCATATTTACGTACGTATCACAATTAGGTTAATCACCAACGTTTCGAGACTCAACTTGTGCGTGATGACTTGTGATGTGATTTAGGACTAATAGACTCACAAATAAATCAATTTTGACATACGATACACAAAAACGAGATTACCAGTAAATGACGAATCGCATACCGAAATCGCGTAAAAACCACAAATTGCTTTATTTTCAATTCAAGGATTCCAATTTGATTCCAACTGATTATAATTAGGTATTTGGTTTCCAAAAACGATTACAAATTATTTAGATCCATTAATTGGGGTATAACACACCTGAAAATTCTTCCGGTTCTCAATAATCCATACATCGGGAAAACGCGAAATTTCAAAATGGATCGGGTTCCACAATCGCGTAATTTGCAAATATTACATGAGTGGAGGAGGCCGGAGGGTGGATTACAATGGTGATTTCCCAGGAACGGTGTAGTGGTGTGGTGGCGGTGGAGATGATGGGATGGAGATGAGCATGTGGGCAACAATGGTGGTGGTAGCTGTGGGGAAGAAACGATCGGGGGTGTTTAGTTTAATGTTTTCGTCGGTGGTGGGGTGGTCGGTGGCTTACCCCTCAACAACCTCAATCACCAACGTTGGTGATAGAGAAATCGATGGGTCCGTGCAACCAGAGATGGGGATGGGACATAGGGTTCTTGTTATTAAGTAAATATATAATTTTAATTATTTAGGTTAACTACAAAAATAGTCCTTGTGTTTTAAATAACTTATAAATTTAAATAAATAGCCCCTCATGTGTGAAATGACTAATATATCCTTAGAACTCTAACTTCGTTAGTCTCAGGGACCTAGTTGACAACGAAATGCAAAGCTCATGCGAGATTTGTTAATAATCTGAAAATTGGATTCAAACAGTTAAAAATGGCAAACCTTAGGGGCGCAAATCGTATTTAACTCTTTAGTATATTAAAAACGCTAAAGTTATAAAAAAAACCACGTAATGATAAATTTTTGAGAAAATTAATGAGCTATAAACCTTAAACTTTTTTTTGAACGGCCAACTAAACGAGTCCTGAGCCGGGATCGTCCACTAGCAAAGGGGCCCACAGGCGCCCATAACCATCAGTCAAACCGTTCCAGGAAAAACCACCTCTGCGAACGGCCGGGTGGAAAACCTGGTGTGATCGGAATTTGATAAAGCAACATTCAATGTTTTTTCTGTCTAACACAATTTATACCGTCTTAATTCAAACACTGGATACAAGCGTTTATGTTGTTACAGTTCTCTACTTGAATAATTATTGAATGACACTTTTTGTGTTCATATAAATGAGAACAAGTTATGGCCATATAGCTTAGTGGTATGATGTTGGGCTCTTATAAAAATAATAAGAGTTTAAATCTTTAGAGATATAAAGTTGGTATTATTGGTGTAAAAAAATTGCTGTTAAAAAATATATATATGAATGAGAACACAATGAATAAGTTGTGAACAAGCCAAACAGTTATTAATACTAGAGAAATTTTAATTTAAACAAAGTACACACAGAATGGACTACCAAACAAAATGCATTGCTCTTTGGGATATGCCCATTGTTCATAAACCCTAAGTTAAATTTTCTATTCACAGGCTAATTTGGTGTCAAAGCTGCTTAAACAGATTGCAAATGCTTGAAATGCAGATAAAGGGTACCGGTAATCCATGGTAAACATATCTTTTCCGACCTTCCCGAACTGCAATATGACCTTATCATGCTCTGGCGGCAGTTGAGAAGTTCCTGCAACCAGAGGGGTGGCGACTAACTGAAAGTTTTTTACCGAAGCAATTGTCACCCGTCCCCGAAAATTCAAACACCAGCACTGCAACTGTTCATGCCATCTAGGCAACTTGTTTTTCAGGACCAAGGGCATTTTTGACTTTTCACTATCGGCGTCATCTGTTGATGTGGCGGCTCCCATGATCTCGGAAAACCTGGAGCTGCTGAATTCAGCTGAATGGTCGAGCGACTTTGAGAAGGACATGCTACGGAAAGAGTCTTCCAGGGAGCGGGGTGGCAGGAGGCATTCTGGCTGACCTGGCACAGAGCCGCCTGGTTCAAGGGCGGAGGCAGGAATCGAGTGCATGACACAGTGCATTATCCGTGGGCCACGTGTGCCAAGCACGTTAAGTTCGTATTTGATGTGGGCGATGTTGTAGCTGCCACTTGGCACTTTTGGTGAGACTTTCTTGGAATAAAATCGTTTTGATCGACCGGGTGGCGGGATGTTGCCACCACAATGTGGAGGCTGTGTGTCATATATTATGAACTTTGTCCCAAGAAAATTAGATCTGTATAAAACAAAACAGACAGAAGATTCTATGAAACTTTAGATCCAAGTAAGCTCTATCAATCTTTAAAACTGCAAATGACATCGAAGCAATAAATGCATAACTCAAAAATAAATCCATATACTGTTCCATGGATCTGGAGACGGCAAATTTGACCCTTTTTTTTTTTTTGCTAAATATGAGAACACAAGATCATGCAAGTGTAAGAAACATCTTGCACTCAACAGGTGACCGTCACGGTGGTTAAAGACGGTAAACCAGCGGAAGCTGGATATGGACCTGAGACCTATGCTAGAGGGACTCAAGCGATAACGCCCTCTTGAATGATATACATTTACTTATGGATGTGTTGATTTGCCAAACGGGTCGAATAGCAAATCTAGCTAAAAGGGGAATAGGTCAAACCGATTGATAATCACAAAAAGCCTATTTCTAATGCAACTTTACAATCTCCTACATCATTTTATTCAAATATTTAAACTACTTTTGTAATGGTATTATTTATGTAATCATAATTATCGCATAAGTTACAAGATTTTGCTAACAATGTCCATTAAGAATATGGATAACATCTACTTTTTAAAATAAAATAAAAATAGAATAATTAATCATAATCACAACCGCCTAAAGGTGGTTTTGTAACCACTAGGTTTAAAATATGAAAAAATGTTAAACATGGCCCTTGATGCATGTTCAAGGGTTCTTTTGGTGGTCAAAGTAAAGAAATTTGAGAATGGGTGGTTAGTGATTTTTTGGGTGTTTGTAAAATGGTGGTTAATATACAATAATTTAAATCTCAAAACTGTTGCAGATTACCCATTAAACATAGCCCTTTTAGTGTTATGTTTAACAAAACTCATATAGGGACTAGGGAGAGGATCATTTGAGAACCAATTGGTTTTGAGAACTTTTGAGAACCATTCTAAGCTACTAGTTTTTATAGATGGAAAACCCTCATGATTATAGTGGTCCCCACCTGAAATTAGTGGTTGAGACTTGGTTCTTAAAAGTTCTCAGAACAAAAAGTACTCAAATGAACCTAACCCAACTCATATATTAGTCATTAACCACCTAAATGCGATAACAAAAACTCAGCTGTTAATCAGAGCCCTAAAAGGACTATCTTTAGCATTTCACTTAATTATTTATAAATAAGAAAAAGGTAAAAATGGTTAAAATAATTTGCAAGTCAATCTGATCAACCTGGCTCGTTTTGACTGTACTAAAGTGAACCGCCCAACCAAACCAACCCACCTATCTTTCCACCTTTACCATGATCACGGTAACGAAATGAAATTTGTTGGATTTTTAATACCTTAGCTTTCCAATATAAGTGTTGCTTGATCTTGAAATGTTTTCAGCATCCATGGAGATGACATATTCAGTACAAGTAGTTCTTCGAGTTCTTTTTGCTGAGAGCAAGAACTTCCCATTTTCAACTAGCAAAGCAGCTGAAAAATCAAAACCCAAGTCAATTTGCATAACCCAAAGGGTAATCAGCGACACCAAATTTATCTTGACATTAAAATCTAGAAATCCAACTTCCTTCAGAAACAAAACCACATTTTTCGCATTTTCATATCATGGTTCTCAAACAGGTAAATGTTGCAGTTTTCTTGGACTAAGGGAGTTTAAATGAATAGCATATGCTCGCTCACCTGGACTAAGACACAGATAAAGATGATATGTCAAGCTCGGTTTATCTCTCTTGATGAAACATTGAATAGTAACGTCACGTGGCCCTGGCTGAAAACAATTAAACGCAAGTAATATCAACCCATTTATGTCAACGTGTATTAACTTGGGTTGTGTTATATCTCAAACATGTCAAATAAAAAGAATTAGCCAAAAGGGGAATCAATCAAACATATCAAAAGGGTGGAAAGTTGTCCAAAGACTTACCATGCATACAGCATTTAAATCGCATTAATCCAAGAATCAGATTATTGTTGTGATAATATAGTTACTTTAATTACAATTACAGCATTAACTATTTACAACAAGGCAAAACATGGGATCACCCATTACCAAAGTCCCAACCTACCCATCTTGCCACCTATAGTAATCATCATACAATTTTATACATATGAAGATTCAAAAAAAGGATAAAAATACCTGCTTTAAAGAAACTGGGAAAGTAAGCTTCCCACAAGATTCAGGAGTTCTAACAATTTCCTTACACATACTCCTCCAAGACCTACAAACTGCAGCACAAGCGACTACATGCCTTCTTGCGGGCCATGTGCTTTCACTCTCTTCTAACCTCTTAATTACATCAAAAAGAAGCTCGGGAGGGAGATTAGCCCACCTACTGTTTTGGACCACAAGTGATGTCTGGTTATCAATAAAATCATTAACAGAATCCTGTGACTTCCCTCTGCTATGAAGCCCTGACAGCCTCACGTCAAAACTACGCCTCGATAAACTCCCAAACCCGTCTCTCACATCACGAATTATGCTACGAAACGACATCTGTTCAAAAGAAATTAATGAACACAAACTCTCAAAATGGTTGCAAAATAGTCAAAGGCAGTTTGAGTAGGCAAAAAACATGAAAAGATTTTTATATTATGCTTTCAAGACTCAATTTAAAGTATGAATCTATGGGTTTAAACCATTGATGGTACAGAGCCAGAAAAATATATCAATTTTAATTTTATTAACAGAGTTCTGAGCAAAAACCAGCATCAATTGCACCTAACTCAGTCATATATTCAAGAGCAATCAAAAGAAAAACAGAAACACAAGTAAACCAACCGGATGATTAGTGATGACAGGTTAAACATCCATCAAATCTGCATTTCACGAGCAGAAAACAAGATTAATCAAATCAAAGCAACAAGCTTCAACTTTTGGAATCACTAACTCCCTAAAATTAAAACAAACAATAGGGGTTTTGTTTCATTCTTGAGGGATTCAAGAATAAAATACTTCAAACCAAAACCCTAGTTAGGGGCACAGAATCACAGTAAATACTGCAAGATTAGAGATCTATAGCTTTAGAAAAAGAAGATTATGAAAACCTTCGGTAATGAGGGTCAACGACTACACCAGGTATGCTTGTTTGTAACGAATCAGAATTAAATTTTCAGTGAGGACTTTCGTCGAACAGATGGAAGACATGGAGCAGATAAAAAAAGAAAGGAAAGTTCGATCAGATGTACATTTCTCTCTCCAAAATTCTTGCATTCTCTCACAATCGGAATCAAATGTACGTTAAATCGAGCTCAACTAACAAGAGGAACAAGATGAAAAAGTCTATGAATATTTTATTACCTTAATTTCATAGGAACAGTATATTAAATAAAATGAAATTAAAATTGAATCGTACTTTATTCTAACAGAAAAAAAAATTATTTTTCATCAACTAAATAAATAATAAAAAACATCATTTACGTATAAACTTTCGTGCATGTTACGTCAAATACTCTAATAGTCGTTTGTTTTATGGGCTAAATCCATTTATGTGTGACACATGTCAGAGTAATTTCATCTTTTTACATTTTAGAGATAAGCAGTGGCGGATCTTGAAAAAAATTTTGTGGGTGACCGAAAGTTACGTGACCAAAAAATATATATATAACTAACGAATTCGGGTCGGATCAAACCAATATATATATATATATAAGTAACGAATTCGGGTCAGGTCAATACATTAGAACAAAAAATATTGAATCCGGGTCGAGTCGGTTCAAACAAAAAAACTATAAATGAGTACCCTTATACTTTGTTTTAGTTACCAAAACAACCCTAAACTTTGTTTTAGTTAAAATAAGTCATTTAAGATCTAATTTTTGATATTTTTTTAGTAGATACATAACGTTTATAAATAATTTTACGTTGGAGACTGACTTAATACATTCAATATTAAAAAAAGAAATTAGTGGTGACCAACTCAATATATATAAAAAAATTTAGTGGTGACCGAAACGATATATATAAAAAATTTCTTCGTAAAACGCCTATACTCAGTACCTCGGGACAAAAAATCAGCAGTGACCGAGGTCACTGCTGGTACCCATTAAGAACCGCCACTGGAGATAAGGGGCGCAACATTTAGGGGGGGAGGGGAGGCGTCCGACCCTCCGGATTTTTTTTTTATTATATAGGGGTATATAATTTTTGTGTAGAAAATTTTGATATACTCCGGTTTCGACCCCCCATTTTAATTGTGAATTTTTTTTTATATACTATGCTCATCTAGTTGGGAAAAAAGAATTTAACATAAGCCCATCTACTCAAACTAAAACCCAACTCACCTAATAATCACTTAGCCCATTAAAAAAATAAAAAAGAAAAAAATATACGTAACATACGTATGATCGACGATGGGTGCTGACCTTCCAGTTCCTCCAATACAGGAAATCACGATTCACGACTGACGACTCCACCCAAACCTCCCGAAAATCAGGAATCCTCCACGGCGCCACCACTCCACCAGCCACCGGCGACCGCCAGCCGCCACTCCGCCTCCGCGTCTCCGACTCTCCGCCCCAGTGCCAGCGGCCCAGCCGCCCAACAGCCCCCAGTTCAGGCGTAGGTAAGTAGGTTTCTGTTTCTAATTTCTTGTTTATTTGATGTAATGGTGTTATGAAAACAAAACCCATGTTTTTTTTTAAATTGGGGTTGATTATTTGATTTATTTTCAATTTTTGTTGGTGTTATGGACTTAAGGTGTAGGACGGATTTGATTATTTGAAAAGAACAACAAGAGAGTAAACGTAAAAAAGGTTCAACAAGCGAACCAGTTATTCCTTCTAGTTGCAATGAACAAGTTCCTGAAATTCCACAAGGTAATATTAATGAAGTGGATGTTAATAGCCTAGAAAGAGATCCTGCTAAACGAATTAAAATGTGGCAATATCCGGTTAATGTACGTGAGCAAGTAAGGCTATCATATATATTATTAGGAGTGTATCAACCTAAGCTTCAAGAGTATAAGCCTAGAGGTCCAAAGAATAATCTTCGTCGATTTAAATCTGCTTGGTTTGATATGTTCCCTAATTGGTTAGAGGTATTCTCCAACAAAACACAAGGCTTATTGTTTTCTATGTTATTTGTATAAGGATAAACCAAATGAGCAAAGTGGTCATAGTGCATTTACTTCCGAAGGATTTGAAAATTGGAAAAAGGTTAATGATGGGGATAAGTGTCCTTTGTTGAAGCACATTAAATCTAAAACACACAAAAAGGCATTTGTGTTTGCTACTAATTTAGTGAATCAAGAAGCACACATTGAGAATTTCATAGAAAAACAAAGTGAAGATCAAATAAGGAAAACCCGTTTAAGATTGAAAGGTACAATTGATGTAGTTCGTTGGTTAACATACCAAGCTTGTGGTTTACGGGGACACGATGAATCTTCCAATTCAAAGAATCAAGGTAACTTTCTTGATTTGCTAAAACTATTAGCTTTTTATAATGATGATCTTGCAAATGTTATTTTGGCAAATGCTCCTTATAATTCCAAGTATACATCTTCCGATATCCAACAAGAAGTTCTTAGTATTATGGCAAATAAAGTGAGAAGGTTTATACGGGAAGAAGTGTGGGATTCATGGTTTTGTATCATGGTTGATGAGTCAAGGAATGAATCCAAAAAAGAGCAAATGGCCATAGTCATAAGATTTGTTGATGCGAAAGGGGTGATACGAGAAAGGTTCTTGGATATAGTTCATGTCCCAGATACTGTTGCGGCGACTTTAAAGGATAGTTTGTGGAATAGTCTTTCGAATCAAAACTTTGATACTGGAAAAATTCGTGGTCAAGGTTATGATGGTGCTAGCAATATGAGTGGGGAATGGAATGAATTACAGGCACTCGTTCGGTAGGACAGTCCTTATGCATATTACGTTCATTGCTTTGCTCACAGGTTACTTGCTTTTTATTGTTGTTTGTTCTTTTTTAGGTTTGACTAACAATAGTCAATTACTTATATCATATTGATTTTTTTTTATCACAGGTTACAACTTACCTTGGTTTGTGTCTCAAAGGAAGTTGATCCGGTACACGAGTTCTTTGCAAACTTAACTTTTGTAATAAATGTGGTTTGTGCTTCTAGTAAGCGTCACGATGAGTTACAAAAGGCGAAGACAATTGAGATTAAAGAATTACTGGATTTGGGTGAAATCAAATCGGGAAAAGGAAAAAACCAGGTCAGGACATTAAAACGGGCCGGGGATACACGTTGGGTTTCCCATTTTAATTCCATTTGTAGTTTGGTTAACATGTTTGATGTCACCCAGGCTGTTCTCAAGGGAATAATGGACGACACTACTCGTAATACCCGTCCTCAACGTGGAGATGCGAATATAGCTTATACTCACTTGAAGTCATTTGAGTTTGTATTTGTTCTTCACATGATGAAAGAGGTGATGCAAAAGACTAATGCACTTTGTCAAAGATTACAAAAGAAATCCCAAGACATCCTTAATGAAATGGATTTATTTTCAGCCACAAAGGTTAGTCTAAATAATCTTAGAAACGATGGATGGGATTTTTTAATTGAGAAAGTTATTTCTTTTTATCAAAGATATGACATAGAGGAGCCTGATATGTGTGCTCCATATAAATCTACCCGGTATCGGCCTCGTAATAAAGATCTTCATGTTACATTTGAACATTTTTACCGAGAATATTTGTTTACGTCGACATTGGATAAGCAAATACATGAGTTGGATTATAGATTCAATGAGCAATCAATAGAGTTGTTATCTCTTGGTGCGACTTTATGTTCAAAAGAGATTAATATTGGTCACATTGTTCTTCTTGTTGAGAAATATTATCCTACGGACTTTACTGAGCAGGAGAGAAATCAATTAAGATGTCAATTGGATACTTTTCAAGTTGAAAGGATAAATAATGCCAAGCTAAGTAAGATATAAACCCTTTCTGATCTCTGCCAAACTCTTGTAGAAATTGGGAAAAATAACATGTACCATTTGGTTGAAAGAGTGTGTCGGCTACTCTTGACACTTCCAGTTTCGATTGCAACAACAGAGAGGGGATTTTCGGCAATGAATATATTCAAGAATCGCCTACATAATAAGATGTCAGATGATAATCTAGCAAACAGTATGGTGATCTACATAGAAAAAGAAATTGCTAACATGTTCGATGCGGATTCCATAATTAAAGTATTCAAGGATCTTAAAGGTCGAAGGGCTGAACTCTAATTTCTTCAGTGAATCGAACCAGGTACCAACCGTTTGTCTCCTTTTAATGTTTAGTTGTCTTGGAAAAAAGTTTAGTTTTTTTTTTTCACTTTTTAGTGATTGAAACTTCTTTTTTTACAATAGTGGTATTTTATATTAGACCCGACCCGAATCGAATCACCGACCCGAACATATTATCCGAAAATTGGCGTTAGGAAAAAAAAATTTAGATCCCGACCCCCCACTTGATATTTTCAAGCTTTGCCACTGTTAGAGACCATTTTTGTAATTAAAGGGCCGTTTGTTTCAATATGTTTCATTTCGTGCTGAATGAATAAGCTGTCTGTATGGTAAAGAAATGTTGAATCAATAAGGTGTTGAATCATTATGTGTTGTTTGTTTGGACATCTGAATGACTTGTCTTTATGGTAAAAAAACGCTAACAAATCAGTGTGAGAACAAAAAAGTTTATTTTTTTTCATTACCTTATCCCATATTGGTGTGGGAACAAAACACTAAAAGTTCCATTATTACCTTGTCCCATATTGGTTTGAGAACAAAAAGTCTATTTTTTTCTTTAATTTAGCTTGTCCCACATTGGTGTGGGAACTAAAACATTGTTAGCTTATATATGAAAACCTACATGGTATGTTAAGATCTTATGTTGTGTTTTACTCTATTATCTACCCGCGCGCAGGGGGGGGGGGGAAGTGCAAATTTGGTAAAGTTGCCTTCCCGTACGCACGAATGCAGCTCTGAAAACCGGGGTCGAGCACAACATCGCTCAAACTCCTCCTCCTCGTCATTCGTTTGCAGCGCTCCACCTCTCAGCCAACGTCTGTAGCGTACAGCTTCCCAGACTCGGCTGGATCAGACAGACAAAAATGCCTTTTTCGGCCAGCTGCTGGAAGGTGAAACAAACACACCAATATCGCTAAAACATCTGAATTGGTCAACAACTTTACCATTAAGACCCCATTAAGCCCAAACAAACAGCCCCTAAGTTCAAGATTTTTTTACTAAATATAACAACAACAAACTCAATAAATTCTCACCAATAGTATTGTAAATACTGTTAGTAGGGTCTGCGACGGGTGAGATGTAGACAGACACTACCTCTACCCTAAAGGATAGAGAGGTTGCTTCCAGGGAGACCCCCCAGCTCCATACCACAAGCAACCTGCCAATGCAGACCGCGAGAAAAAATAATAATAAAAAATAAAAATAAATAAATTAATAGATAAATAAATAAACAAATAGATAAAAATAGTAATACTGCTACTAACAAAAAATTAAAGTTAAATAAAAAGAAAAAATGAAATAAATAAATAGTAATAATACTAATAATAATAAAGATAATACTAAATAAATAAAATATTCCTTAGGGGTCCTTAGCGTTAATACTACGTCTCCACGATATCATATTCTCGACCATATCCTCAGAGAGATGCAGGTCTAATAAATCAAGCTTAATACGTTCATTCCACGTTAGCTAAGGTGTACCTCTCTCTCCTCCCTTCGACCGTGATGCTTTCTACCGAACGAACCGGCGCCGTTACCTGTCTCCTCTTCACGTGCCCAAACCATCTCAATCTTCCCTCCCGTATCTTCTCAGAGATACTTGCCACTGCAAATCTCTCCCGAAATGCCTCATTTCTAATCCGATCCAGTTGTGAGTGACCCCTCATCCACTTCAACATCCTCATCTCAGCCATCTCCAGCTTACGCACCCGCGTCTTCTTGATAGCCCAACACTCGATCCATAGAGCATCGCCGGCCTGATGGAAACCTTATAGAATTTACCTTTAAGCTTCACAGGAAACCGCCTTTCACAGAGTACACCCGTGGCCGCACGCCATCGGCACCAACCTGCCCTAATGCGGTAGGCCATATCATTATCAATGTCCCCATCATTTTGCACAAACGATCCTAAGTACTTAAAATTTGTAACATGCAGAACCACATGTCCTTCAATAGCAATCTGGATATCCTCAACGTTAGTTGCACCGCTGAAGTCATAGTGGAGGTACTCCGTCTTCTAGCGACTAATTCTTAGGCCTTTAGATTCCAAAGCCGCTCTCCACTCATAAAGTTTTCCTTTCAAACTTTGTTTACTCTCCACGACTAACACAATACCATCGGCGAAAAGCATGCACCACGGGACCGCCTCTTGGATCGACTTAGACACAATGTCCATTACAACAGTAAATAGAAACAGGCTCAACGTGGACCCTTGGTGGAGGCCCACCCTAACCGGAATAGGATCTGTGTCACCCATAGGCGTCCGGGCGAAAGTCATCGTATCAGCATACATATCCTTGATTAACTCAATGTACTTCCCCGGAATCTCTCTACTCTAGAGACTATCCCAAATCCGTCGTCGTGGTACGCTATCATAGGCATTTTCCAGGTCAATGAATACCATGTATAGATCTCGCCTTTTCTCCCTATATTTTTTTTCCATTAATTGATTTAGGATGTGTATTGCCTCCGTAGTAGATCGTCCTGACATAAAACCAAATTGGTTCGTAGTGACTTGGGTTTCCCGCCTGATTCTAGTGTCGATAACTCTTTCCCATAGTTTCATGGTGTGGCTTAGAAAGTTAATGCCTATGTAGTTCTCACAACACTGAGCATCTCCTTTATTCTTGTAAACCGAGACTACGACACTAGCTCTCCATTGATCCAACATCTTCCTAGTTTTGAAGATGTTTTAAACAGGTAAGTCAGCCACATGACTCCATCATCCCCCAAACATTTCCACACCTTGATAGGTATGTTGTCTGGACCAACTGTCTTAGTCCTACCCATCTTCCTAAGTGCGATCTTCACCTCCTCCTGTGTGATAGCGCGACAGTAGCAATTAAAATGGTGTTATTGTTGCCATCTCAACTTGATGTCATGCTCCTTGACAAAAACTCGACCGTCAACACCTTTCATAAACTTAATGACTCCAATATCTCATCTCCTGCGCTCTGTAGCTTTGGCAATCTTGAACATAAAATTTCCCCCTCCTTCGACTCCAATCTTTCATACATTGTTTAAAGGCAAAAGTCTTTGCCTTAGAAACAGTCGTTTTTGCTTCCCTTTTCGTGTTCTTGTAGTCCTCCCTCAAACTTGTTCGCTCCTCCTCGTCATTGCACCCAAAAAGCCTTCGAAAACAAACTTGCTTCACCTTAATTTATTCCTGCACACCCTCATTCCACCACCAAGACTCACGGTGTCCGATCCTCTTCCCTGAAGTACTCCCTAGGGTATCCATCACTACTTGGTTAATGGTGGTCGCCATATCAACCCACAACTGGTTTGCATCCACACCTACCCCCATTGGTGCCGATGAGATGACGTTATCTCTGAACATCGAAATCTTATAATTCTTCAAATTGGCCCACCGAATCCTCGCCCTGGACTTCCCTAATCCACTGGTCAAAGTTTTCTGCCAGCCTAAATCAACCACCATCAAGCGATGTTGGGCCACAACAACCTCACCAAGAACAACCTTTTAATCATTCCACGAGCGTCGATCCCCTTGCCTCAACAAGATATAATCAATCTGCGAGTAATCTGCGAGTTGCGTCCTCCACTGCTAAACGTGATCAAATATGAATCCCTCTTTTTAAAGAAAGAGTTTAAGATACCAAGTACATGGGCAACTACAAAGTCTAGAAGCTCCCTTACAGCGACATTCCTCTCACCATAAACGAAACCCCCATGCACGGACAAAAATTCCATTACTATCCTTACCAATGTGTCCATTAAAATCGCCTCCTATAAAAACCTTTTCCTCCCTAGGTATGGCTCCTACAACGCCATCTAAGCAATCCCAGAACCCTCTCCTCTCCAAATCACCAAGTCCTACATGTGGTGCGTAAGCGCAGACCACTACCACTACTTCCTCGCCTAAAACTAGCCTCCCCACCATGATCCTATCGTTGTGTCTAACCACCTATACAACATTATCACACAAATCTTTTTCCACCAAAACCCCCCACCCCATTCTTAGCTCCATCAGACCCCGAATAACACAACTCGTACCCATTGCACTCTAACCCACTACGCCCCTTCCACCTAGTTTCCTGGAGACATACTATATGTATCCTATGCCTTTTAAGGACATCAACTAACTACAACAACCAACCACTTAGGGTTCTGATGTGTAGTAAACACATCCTAACTCCGGGGTCTTTTATATAGTTATTTGAGCCAATTTGAGTCAGTTTTATTAGTTTTAGTTGCTTTTATTTAAGATGGGTCCTTGAGTCTTTATTTATTGTTTATTGTGTTTTTGTAGGAGTTTGACTAAGTCTCGAGGCCACGAGAGAAGCGGACAAGATTTAACGAGAAAATATCAAAGAGGTGCTGAACAGGTTGTCCCAGGCGTATCGCATGGGACTTGATTATGTGTGACAATTGCAACTTCCCAAGTTAACTCCGTTAAATTTTTCCGTTAGTTTCGTTAGTCCCGTTAGCGAAACCGAGACCCCTTATTTGAATAATTGTACATTGTTCATGCTTAATTGCTAATTGGTGTTAGTAACTTGTTTCGTGTATTCGTTTCATGACATTATGTGTTTTTTTGAAAATTTCGCGTTTTCGGGTAAAACCGGACTTCGTGTGTAAATTTGGATTCTTGTGTATAAATGGTAAATTTATGTAACCCAACTAAAACTTACATGTTAAATGAGTTTAAAAACAATTAGAAACATTTTGAAATTTTTACTTTATAAGTTTTTAGTTAAAAACCCACTAAATTGAGTTTTATGCTCTAAGTGATAAAATAGAAACTTAAGGGGCCATTTGTGTAAAATCCCCTTTAGACAAAATCTTCCCATCCTCTTTCATTTTCATCTTCATGCATCATCATCTTCCTCCTCCTCCTCTCTTCTTACGGATTCAAACACACACACACACACACACACACACACACACACACACACACACACACACACACACACACACACACACACTTCAAAATTTCGGCCTCCATCACCAAATCAAGCAAGGATTCAAGGTTTCTATCTTCTCCAAGGCTCAAGAACGCTAAGGGAAGCTTCTTCTCCATCTTCACTTTCTCCATTTTCATTTTCTTCAAGGTTTGTAAGAACCCTAAAACCCCAAATCCGAAATTCTTAGTTGCATGTGTGCTACTTTGTGTTTTTGTGCTAAATGCGGTGTGGGCATGCTCATGAAACTTGTTTTAGCTCAAGTTATTGTAGTTTAGGTTTTGGGACAGATTTTTAGGGGAGTTTGGGACCTGGAAATTGAGGGTTAAAACGTGTTCTTGGTGTTCAAAATGATAGTTGGGTGTTTGGTTGTGAGTTTTGGATGCAATGTGCTTAAATGCTAGCTACTCGATGAGATTTTGATATGGATATGGTATGATCATGTTAGGACCAGAATTTACATGTTATGGTGATTACAATTGTGCTTGTGTATGTTGGATAGCCATATGATAGCATAAAAAATTGAAATGCTAGACTTTTGCAAACTTGAAATTTCTAACAGCTTTGACCAGAATATTTGGTCAACTTGCAGCAGCCATAACTTACTCAATTTTGCTCGAAATCAGTTGATTCTTTTTTCCTATTAAATTAGGATGTCTTAGCTTTACAACGACTACTCGCACACTTTATAAACCTCCGTTTGGTCACCCAAAACACTGCTGCAAGTTGGGTACTCAAAGCTGTAAAATTTAGTAAAATGTAGACTTTGCAAATTGGTTGTGCATGTAAACCTTGTTTTACTGGTGTGATTGCTACTTGGAATTGATGGTTATATGTTAAATATATGATCTGGAGAATTTAATGTTTAAATTCCAAATTTTGAATGAGTTATGCAAGTTTCATTTCCTTTAACTAGTTTGCTAAATGTCAAAAAGTGCCAACTTCCGATGTGCATAACTTCTTCGTTTCTCAAGGTTTTTACTTGATTCTTTTTGCAACAAATCCTAATTGTTATGTAGTATATGCCTGTAAAATGTAAGAATCTAATTCCAAGTATTGTGGATTTTAGCCATGCCACTAGTTAAGTGCTTGAGGTTTGACTTTCTGGGTCAACTTTGACTTAAATTGCAATTTCTTGATTTTCTCCCAATTTGGGGTTTGTATGTGCATTGTGTGACTTGTATGACCGCATGAAACATGTTTAAGTGCTTATGTGTTAATTTCGTCCTAGTGACACCTTCTAATTTTATTAGGCCTTATTTATCCGAATAGGTTGACTTTGACCAACCTGTTGAACCAAGTGCTGAGTACTAGTGCACCCTAAGGTGAGTTTCACTTGCTATTATTGTTATATCCGGGTTAGGATGATAACGCACAGATTGTTGCATCCAGTAAAGGATGGCAACCCAACGGTAAAGGTATTTCTTTACTTGAGTAACTTTCCGAGAAAATATCACATGTTGCACTGAATTGCTTTTAATACAAAAAGTCCTTACTTTCGGGTCGTTAATATACAGTAGCGAGGTAATATTGAGTAGTACTACTGGGGATTGACACCCCTGCTTAGCGGTGCACGGGATGCACCCTCCCGACTGGCGGTCGGACTGAGATCAATGTTAGCCTACCCACCGTGATCCGGATAGACACGGGAAGGCAAGGTTCATAGGTACCCCCTATCAAAACATTGTCAGCTTCGGTTACGAACAATTCAGGTGGACATAACTATAGGCTAGCTACCTACGATATGGAATTTTACTGGTCTTATGATTAATGATTGCATTTTACCTTTCTTTATTCATATACATTAGGTCTACATGTGACGTGTAGACCGCTCTAGTGAACTCACCAGCCTTGGCTGACACTTGATTGTTGTATGCTTTTCAGGTCGCTAGATGGATCACGGACGGCACGGGCGGCGGTAGTACACATTACCATTTTCACTTGGGATTTATGTATTCAGACATTAAAATTCATCATTTTGAAAACCCAACTGTAAAACTTAATTATGCTTCCGCTACACTGTTAAACTTACTTTTTAGACTGTAACTTAAGTTTTATGTTAACTTATAAACTCTGTTATGGTTTGGTTGTAACTGAAGTCTGGGATCCTGGTCTGGATCACACCCCACACGGTTATACTCCGTTAGTGGAAATTGGCGGTGTGACAAATTGGTATCAGAGCCCTTGGTTACAGCGAACCAGAACATTTTAAAAGAAAAATTTCTGAACTGTAACTGTTTTTGAAAACTTTGGTTACAACCCATTCCCCAAAAAGTACTGCCCCGCGTGCCGAAGATGATCCTCATTTAGAATTCCTGTCTCGTGTCAGAATAGGAATTTGGAATTTTGGGTAGAAAATTTTTCTTTCCCGAGGCTTAGAAATTTTTGAGTTAGAAATTTTTTCTAAGTATAACCTTAGCGTACTTGGTAACTCTTCTTAGCGAACTTCATTTTTCTCTTAACAAACTTGATTTGATGTTGTTCTTAGCGGACTTGATTGGATTTTTGCACTTAGCGAACTAGAATTTGTTCCTAGCGAACTTGATGCTAGCGTACTTGGTCCCTGTGCTTAGCGAACTTGATATTGTTCTTAGAGAACTTAAATCCTTCTTAGCGGCCTTCTGCAAGCGAACTTGAACCTTAATTCTTAGCGAACTTACCCATGTTCCTAGCGAACTTGTGCTGATTCTTAGCGAACTTCCAGCTAGCGAACTTGACTATTCTTCTTAGCGAACTTGTTGGCTTTAGCGAACTTGTTGGCTCCTTAGCGGACTTGACGAGGCCTTAGCGGACTTCCTCTCTTCTTAGCAGACTTATTATGCGTTTAGCGGACTTGTTAAGTGCTTAGCGAACTTCATGCTGTTCTTAGCGAACTTGTATAACTGATATAATATTGCTTTTAGTCTGTGATGCAAACATAACTTGTACTACGTGTTTACATGTTCTTAACACTATTACTACCGCGTTACAACTTAGAATGCACTGTTCATGTAAATGAATGTTTTATGTGAATTGTACTTATATGCAACACCTAACGGAACTTAGCGACTTTCTAGTATTGGGTATACTAACCTTTGGAAGTTTTGCATTGATTTGCTAGAAATCATGCCTCCACGGAGAGATCCCGAAACCAACCCAGGAACCTTTACTGCTGCACAGGTTCAGTATATGATTAATCAAGGGGTTGCAGCAACCCTAGCAGCCGCTCAGCAACATTTCCAAGGACAACCGCCGCAATGTTCATTCAAAGCCTACATGGATTGCAAGCCAATGGTATTTAAGGGTGACGAAGGTGCTGTGGCCTGCTTAGATGGCTTGAGAAGTCAGATAAGGTGTTTTTGATGTGTAACTACCCGGATGGGGATAAGGTGAAGTATGCTACAGGCACACTTGAGGATTCCGCGCTAACATGGTGGAATGCTCAAATCCAGATGTTGGGACTCAATGAAGCTAACGCCATGACGTGGCAAGAATTCAGGGAAGCAATCATGGAGGAGTATTTCCCTCGTGATCAAGTCAGAAGACTAGAAGTAGAATTTGGGAACTCCAAAATGGAGGGCTCAGAGATAGAGGAGTACACCACTCGTTACCAAGCCTATTCTCGACTCTGTCCGACAATGGTGGATGCTGAATATAAACGAGTTGAGTTATATGTGGAAGGACTGGTTCCACAAATCAAGGGCATAGTGACCTCATCTAATCCCACTTATGTGCGACAGGCAATCCGGCTGGCGCACAAACTGACTGATCAGGCGGTGGCTCAAGGAACTTTGCCACCAAGGAAAGCCCCAAAAGCTGCCCTAGATGGGAAGAGACAGAGAGATGAGGAACCAAGTAACCTCACGAATCCTGGCAACAACACCGGGAGGTCTTCGAACTCCCAGAATCAGACCAAGAAATTTGATAACTCCAAAGGGGGTTACGGTAACAGCGGTGGTGGTGGCAACCAAATCCGACAAGGTAGCAGTGGGCAGGGTTCCAGCAGGTACAAGGGAAAGTCACCCTACTGTAACAAGTGTAACACACACCACAATGGTGACTGTAGCCGGCCAACATGCGAGCGGCGTTGTAAAATGGGACATGTTGCCAAGAATTGTTGGGGTGACATGCTGAATCGACCTAAGCAGAATAATGAAGGCCCCCGTGGGTGTTTTGAGTGCGGGAAACCTGGGCACGTGAGGAAAGATTGCCCTCAGCTGAAGAAAGGTGGAAACAATAACAACAACAACAACCGCCACAACAACAACAACAACAACAACAACAACAATGGTGGTGGTAATGGAAACGGGGGAAATGGTGGTCGCGGACGAGCATTTGTCATGGGTTCCGGTGAAGCTAAGGAAGACGCTAACGTGATTACTGGTAAGTTCCTCCTCAACAACTACTTTGCGTTGATTCAGGTGCCGAGAAAAGTTTTATTTCAACTAAGTTTTGCAAATTGATAAAGGCCAAGATGGAACCCCTAGGAGCAACTCTACGCCAAATTCTCCAAATGTGACTTCTGGATCCGATAAGTTCAATTTCTGGGCCATATTGTCAATGAGCAAGGTATTCATGTTGACCCGGCCAAAGTAGAGGCGATCAAAAATTGGTCTACACCACGAGCACCAACGGAAATTCGGAAATTTCTAGGGTTAGCGGGTTACTACCGTCGTTTTATTAAGGGATTCTCTCAGATAGCCCAACCGATAACCGCTCTTACGCATAAAGGTGTTCAGTACCGATGGGGTGAAAAAGAAGAAACAGCTTTTCAGACTTTAAAAGAAAAACTTTGTACCGCGCCTATATTATCTCTACCGGATGGTGTTGACGACTTCGAGGTCTATTGTGACGCTTCTCTCCAAGGACTTGGATGTGTTTTAATGCAAAGAGGTAAAGTCATCGCTTACGGGTCAAGGCAGCTAAAGTCTCACGAAAAGAATTACACAACGCATGATTTGGAGTTAGGAGCTGTTGTATTCGCCTTAAAGTTTTGGAGGCACTACCTGTACGGTACCAAGTGCACGATATTCACCGATCATCAAAGCCTCCAGCATATAATGGGACAGAAAGATCTCAACATGAGACAACTTAGGTGGGTCGAAGTTCTTAACGACTACGATTTGGCGATAAAGTATCACCTGGGTAAGGCCAACGTTGTGGCCGACGCGTTAAGCAGAAAAGAACATGCAAAACCTAGAAGGGTTCGAGCTCTACAACTCACGATTCATGTAGGATTACCGGATAGAATTCGGGATGCCCAGAAGGAAGCTTTGAAAGGGGAAAACTACGAGTTTGAATCCTTAAATGGCATAGATGGAACTTCAGAGGTTAAGTCAGATGGACTCCGCTACTACAAGGATCGTATTTGGGTGCCTCTTCACGGAAATCTTCGAGAGCTGGTGATGGACGAAGCTCACAAGTCTCGATATTCGGTCCATCCCGGTTCGGATAAAATGTACCAAGATCTGAAAGGGTTATACTGGTGGCCCAAGATGAAGGATGACATTGCTACATATGTCAGCAAGTGTTTGACATGCTCGAAGGTCAAAGCAGAACATCGTAAGCCTCCAGGATTGCTGCAGCAACCGACGA
Organism: Deinandra increscens subsp. villosa; assembly: GCA_039602395.1. Classification (NCBI taxonomy): domain Eukaryota; kingdom Viridiplantae; phylum Streptophyta; class Magnoliopsida; order Asterales; family Asteraceae; genus Deinandra; species Deinandra increscens. The sequence goes on along the minus strand of JBCNJP010000012.1, from coordinate 71,898,922 downwards.
TTCCTGAATGGAAATGGGAGGAAATATCCATGGATTTCATCACGGGACTGCCCCGTACTCCCCGTGGCAATGACATGATTTGGGTCATTGTGGATAGATTAACGAAATCCGCCCATTTCATAGCCCTCAAGAAAAGTGACAAGACTGACAAGTTAGCACAAATCTACATTGATGAGATCGTCAAGCTCCACGGAGTGCCCTTGTCTGTTATCTCCGATCGAGACCCCAGATTTGTTTCACACTTTTGGAGATCGTTACAATCAGCCCTGGGTACTCGTTTGGATATGAGTACCGCATACCATCCACAGACAGACGGCCAAACTGAACGCACAATCCAGACCCTTGAGGATATGCTCCGAGCGTGTGTAATGGATTTCGGAAAGAACTGGGAAACTCACTTGGCACTGGTCGAGTTCTCCTACAACAACAGCTACCATTCCAATATTGGAGTCGCTCCCTTCGAGGCTCTCTATGGACGGAAGTGTAGATCACCGGTCTGTTGGGCTGAAGTCGGCGATAGCCAACTAACTGGACCGGAGATGGTGTACGAGACAACGGAACGGATCGTACAAATCAGAAACCGTATGAAAGCTGCAAGCAAGGTTGCAGAAGTCGCTAGGCGCTATCTGGGCGGTCGACTAGGGAGTTGTGAGTACTCGGGCCTAGGCGAGGAGTACTCGGGGAGTACTCGGACATGGTAATAAAAAAAAAAAATTCTAGAAAATATATACGTCTTCCAATACTAATATTTTTGACAAAAATAAGTTAACATGGATATATGTTAATAAACTTATTCATAGTGATGGGACCAACTTTTTATATAAAGGAGGTCACAATATAATGTGTATTTGCCCCTTATACCCGATGTTGACTTCCTAACCCCAAGGTTGACCGAGTACGCAATTCCTAGGCGGATTGTCACCTAGGCGCCTCGGCAACCCACCACCTAGCGACTACTCAGAGAGTACTCGGGCGCCTAGAGCGAGTTTTACAACATTGGCTGCAAGAGACCGACAAAAGAGTTATGCAGACAAACGTAGAAGGCCATTAGAATTCGAGGTGGGCGGCCGTGTACTGTTGAAAGTCTCGCCCTGGAAAGGTGTTGTGCATTTTGGAAAGCGCGGGAAGTTGAACCCCCGCTACATAGGACCCTTCCCGATAACGGAAAAGATTGGAACGGTGGCGTATCGTTTGGACTTGCCACCAGAACTGGATGGGGTACATAATGTGTTTCACATTTCAAATATGAAGAAGTGTCTGGCTGACGACACTTTAATAGTTCCGCTGGAAGAGCTCCACATTGACGAAAAACTCCGATTTATAGAACAACCTGTTGAGATAATGGGACGCGAGGAGAAAGCATTGAAGCGAAGCAAAATCCCAATTGTCAAAGTCCGATGGCATTCAAAACGTGGACCGGAGTTCACGTGGGAACGGGAAGACCAGATGAGAAAGAAGTATCCTCACCTGTTCGATCAAGCCTCCGCATCAACCCAAGGTACTAGCTAATTTTCGGGACGAAAATTCCTTAACATGGGGAGGCTGTGACAATTGCAACTTCCCACGTTAACTCCGTTAAGTTTTTCCGTTAGTTCCGTTAGTCCCGTTAGCGAAACCGAGACCCCTTATTTGAATAATTGTACATTGTTCATGTTTAATTGCTAATTGGTGTTAGTAACTTGTTTCGTGAATTCGTTTCATGACATTATGTGTTTTTTTTGAAAATTTCGCGTTTTCGGGTAAAACCGGACTTCGTGTGTAAATTTGGATTCTTGTGTATAAATGGTAAATTTATGTAACCCAACTAAAACTTACATGTTAAATCAGTTTAAAAACCATTAGAAACATTTTGAAATTTTTACTTTATAAGTTTTTAGTTAAAAACCCACTAAATTGAGTTTTATGCTCTAAGTGATAAAATAGAAACTTAAGGGGCCATTTGTGTAAATTCCCCTTTAGACAAAATCTGCCCATCCTCTTTCATTTTCATCTTCAGGCATCATCATCTTCCTCCTCCTCCTCTCTTCTTACGGATTCAAACACACACACACACACACACACACACACACACACACACACACACACACACTTCAAAATTTCGGCCTCTATCACCAAATCAAGCAAGGATTCAAGGTTTCTAGCTTCCCCAAGGCTCAAGAACGCTAAGAGAAGCTTCTTCTCCATCTTCACTTTCTCCATTTTCGTTTTCTTCAAGGTTTGTAAGAACCCTAGAACCCCAAATCCGAAATTCTTAGTTGCATGTGTGCTACTTTGTGTTTTTGTGCTAAATGCGGTGTGGGCATGCTCATGAAACTTGTTTTAGCTCAAGTTATTGTAGTTTAGGTTTTGGGACAGATTTGTAGGGGAGTTTGGGACCTGGAAATTGAGGGTTAAAATGTGTTCTTGGTGTTCAAAATGATAGGTGGGTGTTTGGTTGTGAGTTTTGGATGCAATGTGCTTAAATGCTAGCTACTCGATGAGATTTTGATATGGATATGGTATGATCATGTTAGGACCAGAATTTACATGTTATGGTGATTACAATTGTTCTTGTGTATGTTGGATAGCCATATGATAGCATAAAAAAATTGAAATGCTAGACTTTTGCAAACTTGAAATTTCTAACAGCTTTGACCAGAATTTTTGGTCAATTTGCAGCAGCCATAACTTACTCAATTTTGCTCGAAATCAGTTGATTCTTTTTTCCTAGTAAATTAGGATGTCTTATCTTTACAAAGGCTACTCTCACACTTTCTAAAACCTCCGTTTGGTCACCCAAAACACTGCTTCAAGTTGGGTACTCAAAGCTGTAAAATTTAGTAAAATGTAGACTTTGCAAATTGGTTGGGCATGTAAACCTTGTTTTACTGGTGTGATTGCTACTTTGAATTGATGGTTATATGTTAAATATAGGATCAGGAGAATTTAATGTTTAAATTCCAAATTTTGAATGAGTTATGCAAGTTTTCATTTCCTTTAACTAGTTTGCTAAATGTCAAAAAGTGCCAACTTCCGATGTGCATAACTTCTTCGTTTCTCAAGGTTTTTACTTGATTCTTTTTGCAACAAATCCTAATTGTTATGTAGTATATTCCTGTAAAATTTAAGAATCTAATTCCAAGTATTGTGGATTTTAGCCATGCCACTAGTTAAGTGCTTGAGGTTTGACTTTCTAGGTCAACTTTGACTTAAATTGCAATTTCTTGATTTTCTCCCAATTTGGGGCTTGTATGTGCATTGTGTGACTTGTATGACCGCATGAAACATGTTTAGGTGCTTATGTGCTAATTTCTTCCTAGCGACACCTTCTAATTTTATTAGGCCATATTTATCCTAATAGGTTGACTTTGACCAACCTGTTGAACCAAGTGCTGAGTACTAGTGCACCCTAAGGTGAGTTTCACTTACTATTATTGTTATATCCGGGTTAGGATGATAACACACAGATTGTTGCATCCGGTAAAGGATGGCAACTCAATGGTAAAGGTATTTCTTTACTTGAGTAACTTTCCGACAAAATATCACATGTTGCACTGAATTGCTTTTAATACAAAAAGTCCTTACTTTCGGGCCATTAATATACAGTAGCGAGGTAATATTGAGTAGTACTACTGGGGATTGACACCCCCGCTCAGCGGTGCACGGGATGCACCCTCCCGACTGGCGGTCGGACTGAGATCAATGTTAGCCTACCCACCGTGATCCAGATAGACACGGGAAGGCAAGGTTCATAGGTACCCCCTATCAAAACATTGTCAGCTTCGGTTACGAACAATTCAGGTGGACATAACTATAGGCTAGCTACCTACGATATGGAATTTTACTGGTCTTATGATTAATGATTGCGTTTTACCTTTCTTTATTCATATACATTAGGTCTACATGTGACGTGTAGACCGCTCTAGTGAACTCACCAGCCTTGGCTGACACTTGATTGTTGTATGCTTTTCAGGTCGCTAGATGGATCACAGACGGCACGGGCGGCGGCAGTACACATTACCATTTTCACTTGGGATTTATGTATTCAGACATTAAAATTCATCATTTTGAAAACCCAACTGTAAAACTTAATTATGCTTCCGCTACACTGTTAAACTTACTTTTTGGACTGTAACTTAAGTTTTATGGTAACTTATAAACTCTGTTATGGTTTGGTTGTAACTGAAGTCTGGGATCCTGGTCTGGATCACACCCCACACGGTTATACTCCGTTAGTGGAAATTGGGGGTGTGACATTATGCGTACGCGATACGCGTAGAAGGAGATGGTCAACGGAGGCTTTAAGTCAGTTTGACCCGACTATTTTGTCATATTCAGGCCATAGGCGTATCGCCTAGCAAGAAGACACCTGCAAGCGATACGCTTGGAGGACTAAAACCCGCAAAAAATTACTTAATCGATATAAATTCGTCTTTAGGGTTAGCATTCGACATTCTACGACTTGCAGACGACTCCAGAGGTTCCAAGAGGCGATTTTGAGAAGAGAGAATGCTAGGAATCAAGGGAGAATCATCGGTGGATCCAAATCTTACTCCAAATCAATATCCGGTTCATCTATTTCTTCTTTGTTCTTATCTAATTTTTAGACTCGATCATGTTAGGGCTCAAAGATTTAAACTTGATTATGATTTCTGTATTTGACATGATTGTTGGCTAGAGTTTTAGAGCCACCTAGACTCATTGTGATGACTTTTTATTGTTGATGACCTTTATTCGGTTCATGACTCATTGATTGATGTGCTATCCTATTAAATTCCATTGTTACGGTGATTGTATGCGTATGTGAATTGTTTATCAGATTTGGACTTGTTGATTGATGCACTTTTTACCTTCGAATGTCTTTCGGTCTAGGTAATTAGTCTAAAGTAGCTAGCTTTAGGGTTGGTTGCAATAGAGTGGTTTAGGAGACGTCTTGAACTATTGTGTTGGTTAATGATTGTTTATTTGATTGCAATTTGCTGCCCTAATTAGACAAGCCGGAAGGTGATAGTTAGGTAGGTTAGTCGAGTTGCTTAGTGGAATAGGATCACATTTCCATCGGAAGAGGGATGCTCTAGGAAATTAGGTAACTTGCTAATCCTTGTCAGTCATAGTAATTAGTGGTAGCTCCTGCTAGCCTAGGGTGCCTTAGATTGTTTCGAGGGTGGTTGTGTTTAGTTGAGGTTGGACGTACCCATAAGGTGAACTCCTGTTCGAGCGTTAGGATTGTCAGCTAGGAAGGACTTAAAAGGTGAACTAGCCACCATCAGATTTGTCATGACCGATTAAAGTTGTCAGTAGTGATTAGGATTCCGAGTCTAGGTGGTATCTTTCTCTATTTCTGAAGGTTGTCCTTAGGTTTCTTGCTTTCCGTTTGTCAGTTGCAGTTTTAGTTAAGTGAGTTATTTTAATTCCTAAAAGTTCCAAAAACCCAAACCAATTACTCAGTATTTTCAATTCTTAGGTCCTAGGTTATTTTGTCTATAGAGTGTCTCTAGGGTTCGATATCCGGTCTTACCTTAGCTTAGCTACAATCCGACAGGTAGACTTGCCTTAGGGTTCGGTCTAGTTTAGGTAGTTTCGGTAAAATTAGGTGTGTCTAGGTCTAGGTTTAGGTCTAGGTTTTAATAGTATTTTTATGTACGTTCCGAGCACGTCAGGTTCCTACATTCCAAGAAGCTAAACGCAAACTATAAACCCTATCATTCCTAACACTTGCACCACTCGTCCTCGAACATGGTCTTAAGGCAAAAACACGCCTCGATTGATCAATGGTAAAACGAACACACCAAGAACAAAGGATATCCACTCAAGCCTAGGCACCCAAAACACCCAAAAGTAAAAAATAAAAATAGAAGAAAAATAATAATAATAATAATAGTACACTAAAATATAAAATAAAATTTTCAATTAAACAAATTAAATAATTAGAATCACCTAAAGAAAACAATTAAAACACAAATAGAAGACGTTAGAGAATGCTTACAACAGTGTTAGTGTTGTACTAGGTTTACACAAACAAACAAAATAGTGAAATTGAAGATGAGAAATTCAGCCCTAATGCCCTTCCCGGAGTGTTCTCCGGTTTACCTGCAAAAACACAAGGAGAACTCGCTGTGGGCGGTTCGGACCCGTGTGCGTGGACCGGGTTTTAGGGTTTGGGCCGACGAGTTTGGTTTTACGGGGGGGGGGGTTGGGGGGGGGGGCTTGTGTTGTGAGAGACTTGCGAAGAGAGGGGTCGGGCTGGTGTAGAGCAGAGGGTTCCTAAACAGATAGCATGGTGGGAGAGGGGGTTCAGCCGGCGTTGGTTGCGGGTTTATATAAGTTAATTCCTAAACAATTTTTCCTAAATAAAAATAAATAATATTTTTGTATTTGACTGCTCAAAACCCTTTCTACCTCGCCCATTCTTAACCAACCACCACCACCACCCCCTATTCATCGCCATCGATAGTTACTTAGCACCCATGTTTACCGGCCACCACCATCGGAAAAATTAATCCCAAATCTTGAAGTTCCACTATTGTAGTTGTTTCCATCAGGAATCTTCACTTAGTAACCACCAAAAGTTAGATCTGGCCGGTAACCTAGATCTGATGCTATCAATTTGTCTAGTTTGAGCTCAAATTACTCAACACCCCACTTGAATGATACAAGGTTTCTGCAATCTAAGTTCAAATAGTTAAAACAAATAAAACCCATTAGGAGTAAATTATTAATTCTTAGTTTTTAACTGTTAAAAACTCCGGGAAAGTTGAGCTCTGCCAGGTTTCGAGCATCTCAGAGACTTGTTCATCATAATTAGTTGCTTTGTTGAAGTGTTCTGTAATCGAATAAACAATTTTGGTAAGATCTCAACCATCCTCGTATCAGAATTATCGTAATATTCATCGATATTCCAGCTCGCCGATGATGACTCAGACTTCTCAGATTTAGTCATGGTTGAGAAATTCGATTTGGTGCGGAAGGCCTAGTGGAGCAACTGACTCGTTATGAACTAAGTAACCAAAATAACAACGACTCTTCATCTCGGATCTGGATTCTCTGTCGATTTCTTCATCATCAGAAGTGGAGCTGGTGGTGTTGTAATGCTCTCCCCATTCGCTGCATTGCACCTTTTCTCTCTTATCCATCTCATCACCATAGTCTTCCTTTTCGACAGTGGTCGCTGGTTGAACTCTGTGACGGTGATCGGTGGTTGAGATCTTTGATTTCTTCATGCTTTAGAGAGATAATAGACTCATAGAGGGTGAGAGAAGCATAAATGAGGAGAGAGACGTTGTGGGGGTTCTTTATAATATTTATTTAAATTAATTAAAATTGTTAACCTAATAATTTTTAGATTTAAAGAATAGTCCCTCAACTACTTTAATTTACAAGAATAGTCACTGATTGGATTAAATTACTAAACTACTCTCATTTGCAAGGAAAGTGACCTGAGTTAATAGAAAAATCTAACCCTCGTTAGAGGAAATGACGTAAAGTGTTACAAAGTACAACAATAAAGGAAGTTTTTTGCTATTTCCTTAGTTTTTTGCCATTTTAATGACACGGCAATGAATTTAATGCTAAATAATATATTTTCATATTCTTTTATATTTTAATATATATAATTTTCATTTTTTATGTATCTGGTTTTTTTAAAAACGGTTCAACATGTCAGACCGATACGATCCGTGAACCGTAAAGACTACCATTTCGCTATTTGACCCGATTTCTTACTGCCCTCTCTTATGACGGCGCAACAACCGTTAAGTTAATGAGTTATTATTCACCCTATATGAATCATTTAAATGACATGAGAAAGAATTCAATGCTAGGTAATATATTTTCATTTTTTTATATTTTAATATATATATTTTTTAATTTTAAAATCTGGTTTCTTAAAAACGGTTCGACATGTCAGACCGATATGATCCGTGAACCGTAAAGATGACCATTTCACTATCTGGCCCGATTTCTTACTACCCATCTCTTACGACGACGCAATAACCGTTACGACAATTACGTGAGCCAAATTTTCCCACCAAATCCTCGTGGACCCATTAGCTTATTTTTACACCTACCTTAATTATGTTTCATTGTTCTTCACATGCATCCTCTCATCTCCTTATCATTGTCCTCACACCCAACCATTGGTTCAAACATGCATTCCACCCGATTCCTTTTTCTTGAGCCGTTTAAGATTTCTTTTAATATCGATACTAATAACACGATGTCATGATGTTGTAATTCATCTTATTACATACATCTGGTAGGTTAAATAATACTTACTAACTTAGATGACCACTATTTATTGGAAACGGATTACAAATGGGCCGCTATCTCGCTCGATTTCTTACTGCTCATCTCTTACGACGACGCAACAACCGTTACAACAATTACATGGGCCAAATTTTCCCAGTAAATCCTCTTGGCCCATTTATAATCCGTTTATCCGACTTATTAGCTTCTTTTTACTCAACCCTAATTTATGTTTCCATTGTTCTTCACACGCATCCTCTCATCTCCTTATCATCATCCTCACACGCTACCATTCATCTCTGGTTATTGGTTAGTTATCTTTTAACTAGATTTTATTTTCTTGTGCTCATATGTTCTTCTGCTTTTATACAACCTTTGTTATGTATTTGTCACGTGTCTAAAAAGTACACACAAGAGTGTGACATTTCGGTCTATCCATTTGATTGTACCTGACCCTTTCTGTAATCATGATCGATAATCAATAAAGAATCATATTTCATTTGATATTGTTTCATTTATGGTGTGGTTGGGTGTGGTTGAATCTCTTAACACGATATTCACAAATCATTTTGATATTTCAATATATCACAATTCAAAAATCTATTATCATGTGTTTTTCATCAATCAAGTTAAACCAGGAACTCGAGCATGCTATATACGTATAACGATTGTGGGCAATACTAGTTACGCACAAATGTGGCATTTGCAGAAAGTTCAAGGTCTAGAAGGTAAATTTTGAAGGAATAGCTGAAACAACATTGTAACAGCTTGTTATGGTGTAACGGCTCGTTACGAGCCAATTTTATCAGCTAACATAATTTTGTCAATTTTGGTACTTTTTTCATCTCGATCTCGATTTTGTCTCGATTTGGAAATGATTTCGGCCCTTGATCACTTATAACAACCCTAGGAATGTTCTAGAATCCTAATTGCCTCATGATTCATGAGGATTTGATCAAATTGAATTTATTCCAAATCTATTAAACTTTCCTTATCACAATAGAGTCAAATTCGAACCCTAGCACAACTCTCCACTATATATGCCCCTTGATATCGTCTCTAGAATCTCTGATCGACATTCTTCAACCTTTAATTTATGCTCCCGAGTTCTCGTTCGCGTTTTAGAAAGTCAATGGCTAACAGTTTGACCATCCAATTTCAAGGCCTTTCAATAGTTTTTCAGGTATTTTCTTTTTACAAATCTCTTTAGTTTACAAAACCCTTAAAACCCTACTTCTCTTTTCTATTTATGAAGGGTTAAATGAAAAGTCAACTCTTCTCATACATGATTCTATAGGGGGAATCAATCTAAAATCGATTATATGTAATGCTAATGTTTTCTGAATATTCTAAACTGCGATACAAGTATAATATGGTGTTTCTAGTAAAAAAATATAATTATAATGTTTAAGGTTAGATCCTTGAATTATGATTATTAAAAGTCAAGACTTCTTATGTGTAAATCATCAATCAAACGTTTTGGTAGTGTTTTTCAATATACGAATATGTTCTGGACTTTTTGTTCGCCTAAACCTATGAGTCATGAATCATACTTATGGTCACATGTGCAATTATATACACTTTTGGCTATTTTTGAAAATTATGAAAGATTAGGGTAGATTATGTAAATATGCCAAACTTATGACATTTTTAGTCTTGAACCCTATAGTTTAGGAATGTTCATATTAAACCCTGTAGTTTAAGATGTCTTATATTCGTAACACTACGTCAAAATTCACCTTTGGCTATGGAAAAAAACCGTGACCAAAGGTCTTTGGCCACTTTTTTTTTTCCATTTCAATCGAAACCAAAGGTCTCGTCACCGTATGTATCATACGGCCACGTTAGAATATCAGTGGCTGAAGCCACCTAGAAGCGTGACTAAAGGGTACCAATATTTATTGTTGTAATTAAACAATTCTTCCGGAAAGCGTGGCCAAAGGGTCCCAACGGCCACATGTGTTTGTTTAACGTGGCCTTTGGTATTATATAGTCACATATATTTGTGTTTTAGCCGCATACATTATAAAAATATGTGGCCAAAGGGTTGCTGAAATCATACATTTTGTCCCAATACGCGTGGCCAAAGGGTGGCAACGGCCACGTTAAAATATCAAAAGCGTGGCCTTTGGTATTATATGGTCACGTATATTTGTGTTTTAGCCACGTATGTTAAAAAACGTGGCCAAATGGGTTGCTGAAATTATAATTTTTGTCCCAATACGCATGGCCAAAGGGTGGCGACGACCACGTTAAAATATAAAAAGTGTGGCCTTTGGTATTATATGGTCACGTATATTTGTGTTTTAGCCACATATGTTAGAAAAAAACGTGGCCAAATGGGTTGCTGAAATCATACATGTTATCCAATACGCGTGGCCAAAGGGTGGCAACGGCCACGTTAAAATATAAAAAAACGTGGTCTTTGGTATTATTTGGTCACGTATATTTGTGTTTTAGCCACATATATTTGAATAAAAAAAAGTGGCCAAAGGGTAGTTGAAATCAGATATTTTGTCCCAATACGCGTGGCCAAATGGTGGCAACGACCACGTTAAAATATAAAATTGTAGCCTTTGGTATTATTTGTCTTTCATATATATATATATATAATCAAGCAATTATAGATTCATCAAATTTTGTTTTTCTTAATTCTATTTAATTAAACTGCATATAATCAATTAATTAAACTGCATATATATGTCTATGAGAAACCTTAAAATCATATTATAATTAATTATACATACATATACACTAATCAAACTTTAATTTCTATGATAATTATAATATCTTGGTCGGGTTAGTCTGGCTCCTTGTAAGTTCTTTGATCGCTGCGCTCTTCAGGTTGTTTGATGCTACGTACTGTACCTTCGGCTTCTTTTTCACATTATTTACCTGGAGTAACAAAACATGACAAATGAAACCGATCAGATATATATATATATATATATATATATATATATATATATAGTTAAAGTTAATTAATTAATTAGAGTGGATACGATTAATTAATTGGTTCTTTAAGTACTTCAACTGTATTATCAATGAAACAAACCTTTGAATTTAATCTCTTATCATGATCAGCATTGATCATGTGGTCCTTCGGCCATGCTTTTCTTCTCTGCAAGCTTCTTAATTGTTGTTATACCTTCTACTGGGTGTGGTAAAAATCCATGTTCCTTCAAAACCTCAGAAATGGAAACTCTACGGCAAATAGAAGGTAGTGGAACTCTATGAATCATCTCATCTGTTAATGCTGGGAATAATTCTGCCATTGCCATGATATTCCTTTTTTCCCCAAGGTGCAGTTTCAAAGTTTTGCACCCCTGATAAGAAGTGACATAATAATAATATTAATTATAGCATATATATTAACAATTAATTGAAGTTAAAAACTGAATAAATAAATTGTCAAATATACTAATATATATACCTTCAATGAGATCACTGGCTCAACAACAGCAGGAATGTCATCATTATTAGCAGGAGTAGGTTTTACTAATTTTGTAGGTCTCTTAATTTTTTTTCATAAATTGACGCCATATAATTAATTGATTAGTAACACATATATTAATTAACAATAACGTCAAAGCGACTTGTCATATCCTTAATTATATATATATATATATATATATATATATATATATATATATATATATATACCACTTCCTGCTGTGATGCCCCAGCAGTACTGGTTGCAGCAGCTGCTGCTTTTGTTATTTGTCTCTTTTTCACCTAAAGACAACTTCAGCATTTAATTAAATGATCATATAGCAATTAGTTATAAGGGAAGTACACAATTGTGTAAATTAAAATATTTACCCTTTCCTTTTGCCTGGACGCTGTTGTACATGGAGGGGTGTGTTGTGATATGGTCGCAGAACAGACCTACAATTCAATTAATTAATAAAATTGATCATAACCGGCTAAACGTTAGTTAACTATCCCGATAACCATTCAGATGAAGTACAAACTTATCATAGCCGGAACAGTTAATTATTAATTATATTCCGGAACAACTCTAACTATCCTGATGAACTTTAACTATCATGATGAACTTTAACTATCCGGGTGAACTATAATGTAACATCCCAAAATTTGATAGAATACATAGCTACTATGAATAATACATGTTATATATGTGTTAGGTAGCTAAACGTGATAAAACGGGTAGAAAATGCATATTTACCCATTACCGGGTAATAAATTGATAAAAATGATAATATACGTGTTGATTGATAAATGAGATAAGGAAATGAGGTATATACATGTTTTATATCAAAGATAATTGATATATATGATATTGACATGAAAAAACGTAGCTAAACGTTTATATGATAGAAATAAATGATAACCGGGAGAAAATGCCTTTACGTAATTATATTATATCAAATACATGTATAAAAATATGTTTGAATAGCATGGATACATGTGGAATATTCATTTGATGAACATATATGTGGAGATACGTGTTAGAATAATTAAACGTATGAAAATGCAAGTTAAATAGTTAAAGGAAAAGTATAAGGGCTAAAAGTGCAATTTATGTAAAGTTATGAATACTTACGGATATTATACGTTTTATAAGTACCCCGAGGCTTATAATATATTATAAAAGTATCCTAAAGTGATTCGGTACATAAAATAATAAGTATGGTAAAGTTAGAGGGGCTAAGGTATAAAATAATGAAAAATATATACAAATATATATAAAAATATATACGTATGTATACGTATATCATCGAGAGTGTCCCGAGCCTTAGAAACCTTTATAAATATGCCCCATAATGTTTTAGTACATAAAATGATAGAAAGATAGGAGTTTAGGGGCTGAAAATGTAATTATTAAGTCCAGGGGCTAAAACTGTCATTCTGTGAAAGATATATCGCGGGTCGCGAAGGGTTCCAGGGGAAGGTGTCGCGATACGCGACCCCTTTCTGCACCAGATTCCTTGTTTGGTTCGATTTTTTCCACGTTTCATGGCTCTCTCCGCACGAATTCGATCGATATGTGTCGTTTTTGAAGGTACTCACCTAGGCACGTGTTAGGACCATGGGGCGCCTCTAATGGCTATATATAGCAGCCCCAATTCAACATAATCTGCACCAGTTCACCCAAAAATCACTAAGAAAACCCATATTCGAACCAGCCTCTTCTTCTGCCAAATTCTCCCAAACCATGAAGAGTTAGGAGCCGAATTTCTGCAGTCACCCTTTATTAGGTATGATCTTGAATAACCTCTTTCAGTTTTTGATAATATTGCTTCTAAGTATGATTTCTAAAAATGTATAAAAACTAGGGTTCTTGAGCTTGTTTTGTCAAAATCGGGTGATCGGGTGGGAGTTAGGCTCTGAATTTTTGTAAGTAATCCTAATTTAATGTGTTTTAAGAAAGCCCTAAGTTTATTTCACAATTGGAAAAGGTTTGGTAAGGGTTTTGTAAACGGGTCAAAATTAGGGTTTTCGTAACGTTGTTCTGCCCAAATCGAGTAAACGGTTTTGAATTAAGCTTTGAGCTTTTAAAAGGATATTATAAAATGTTATAATGGATAATACCCTAAGTTGGTTTGAATTAAAAATGAGTTTTGATAATAAAACGAGAAATTCATGAAATTAGGGTTTCTAAATATGATTATTTAATATATAATAATCCGAAGGGTATGGGGACTTGATTTTTGGTATGGTAACATGTTTATATATATAATAAAAATATATGGGTTTGAATTGATTAAATAATGAAGTATTAAAGATACCGAGTTAATCGGATATTTAGAAGTTCGTGCGGACCGGAAGGGTAAGCGCCTGTACTCTGGGGTTTCTGGCATAGCGAGGGTGTCGCATAAATCCCAACTGGGAAATGGCATACCTCCCTGGGCGATCCCGGAGTGAGCGTTTACTTATAGAAATGCGCGTCTTCATATTATCGTTAAAAGAAAAGGATAAGTGCCCAAAGGGCATTTTGGTCATTTTGACCTTTAAGAAAGGGATAAACTTAATAATTGAATATTATTAAGATAATAAGATATTAAAATAAACATAGGAAGTGTTTATTGTATAAAGCTTTGCGTTAACGCCATACGATACACGGATTAGGTTAAATCGGGAATCGTTGCGGAAGTTCCGTCCGAGTAAACGAGTTAAAGAGATATGGTGAGTTCTATGAGCCCACTCTTAAATGTTTTAAATGTTTTAAATATTTTCGGGCTGATATACATACAAATATTATAAAATGCATCTAAATGTTTTATAACTGAAATGTTGCCTATCTGAATTATTGAAGTATTAAACTGTTGAATTACCTTTGAGTAGATATATATCAGATTGCTAAGGTGCTAGTTGTTAATGGATATGAACTGTTAAATTGTTATTGAATTGATATATATATGTGAACTGTTAAACTGAAATGTTGTACTGTTATGAAAATGATGTTAAATCTTTTGTACATATGATATGTGCTATATTGCTTTGAAATTAAATAGTCAAGTGATAAAGGAATTATTAGTAAACGTTATAGTGAATATGTATGATTATATGAGAACAGGTGATGCATTTGCTTTATTATTATGTGGTGGATACGCCGCTGGTACTTCCTATATATATACATAATAATATTAGTTACCCAGTATATCAGAAGTGTGGAGGATACGCCCTGTATACATACACCAACGGTAAATTGGGGGATGTCCACTTGTTGCAGTATATGAAGACCTTATCACTGTTTACTAATAATCTTAAGTCACTTGGGTATTTAGCTAAGGGCGGGTAGTAGTACAGGGGGAGTTAGGAGGTAGTGTTGCTCAATGGGATTAGAGACCACTACAAATAGAAAAGGGAAAAAGCTACTGTCCGTTATAGGGAATGCTTTAAAAGGGTAAACTTGGCAGTAAGCAAATAGGGGAAGGCGGTGCAACTGTCCGTTACAGGGAATGCCCTAGAAGGGTAAACTCGGCAGTTAGCAAATAAGGGAAAGCGAGACAACTGACCGCTATAGGGAATACCCTAAAGGGGTAAACTCGGCAGTCCGCAAAGATGGTTTCTCTGCTTATACATTAGCAGGGTTTACACTGGTAATAAATGTTGGGGTTGTAGGAAGGGATAGCGGGATAAATGGTTTTATATGGGGTGTTTCCTGTTAAGGAATATTATGTGTTGTATAATTGTGATATATATTATACTTGATAAATGTCTGTGAAAAAGGGATCTTGCAGGTCCAAGGGTTTTAAACCTCACGCCGAGGTAAAGCTTTTAAAATATAGAACTCACCAGCGTAAGCTGACCTTTTCCAAAAATGTATGTATGTCAGGTCAGGGTGAGGCTTCGACTAGTTATGAGAAGGCCCTGGTGATAAGGGATTAGACGGGCAAGCTATCGGACTGAAGCAGGGTGTTGGCAATCTGGCATAGTTATAGCATTAAAACGTAGTAACAGTTAGTATTTCCTTATGTAAATTATCTCTTACTTTGTTGTACTTGGCAAATAAATAAAAGTTTAAAATTTCTGCTGCTTAGTTATCTCTGTTGATACCTTGTGTTCATGAGTAAATCCGATTCGTGACCACTTCTAGAGCCAAGTCTGGGAGTGGGCATCACATATAACCATCCCGGTGAACTATAACCTAAAGACGCATGTTCATCTAGATGAACTAGAATCTTCTGGATCAACTCTAACTATCCTGATGAACTTTAACTATCCTGATGAACTTTACCTATCCTGATGAACTTTAACTATCTGGATGAACTATAACTATCCGGATGAACTATAACTAGAGATGCATGTTTATCCAGATGAACTAGAATCTTACAGATCAACTTAAACTTAGAACTATTTCAAATCCATACCTAATCGGCCAACCTTTGAGATGAGTTTCATTGAGGAGATTGTTTCCGCTTTGTATTGTGCGTGTAATTGATCATGTCCTACGTACAATTCAATTAGTTAATTAATTAATAAATATGCGCTCATGGGAGATATATCATATCAACAATAATACTTAATTACCGTTGTATTTACATTGAAATGCTGATTACAACTGTTTTTAGATCTTACAGCTGTAGTAAGAGGCGCCTCCACGGACTTTACCTACAAAATGATTTAATGATTTATAATAATTAATTTTTAAAAAGTAAAGTATATAATAAAATTAATTATAGATATGTATACATACATATATATATATATATATATATATATATATATATATAATTTGTCTCTTACATAATTTACCGCTTTATCAACTTGTTTTTCTTCAATCATGCGGTTCATAAACGCCGTAAGCATATCAATTTTTTCATCCTGTGCTTTAAGATTATCATTGAGGTGCTCAACCTCTTGATGCTTTTTCTCACGCAGCTGTTTTTCATTTTTAAGTTTCGCCTTAAGTTTTTCGATCCGCTCTTTTTGATCGCCTTTTTGGAGCACCCTGCCAATATCCACGAGCAGTTACTTGTAAGTACCTGGATAGATTGGTACTGGCGTACCAATGGTACGGCCACCATGGTATGTTGACTCTCCGACTCATAAAGACGCTCTAATCTAGATACAATACACGAGACACATTGTAGCATAGGAATATGCTCTAACATCACTCCATACCCAATACCTTTTAGGTATCCACAACTTTCCTTGCCAAGGAGCAATGTCAGGGCATCCGTTCCCGGTTCTACGGTCACAGATTCCGCATTTATTTTTGTTTCATTCTCGGCCTGCAATAGTTAATTTAGTTAATGTAGTGAGGTGCTGTTAATTTTTAACATGTAAATAATTAGGTATATATAGCATTTAAACTTACTATATCAAATGCTACGCCCTTCACCATAGGCGTTTTGTATGTCCCCTCTTTATTTACCCTTCCTTTCCTCCACATAAACGCTCGAGGGGGGGGGGGGGAATCATTCAGCTGCAATTTCTTTGTTTTGTACCTTGTATTATAATAATAATATATGTCAGACTTGAAACATACACTGCACGTTCTTTACCATGACTGGGTGTAAAACATTTAGCTTATTACCAGTTTTTCTTTCAGATAAGAACGTATCCTCCCCGTCCCATTGTATGATCATAAGCATACTGTGCTCGAACCTCTTTTGCACTCTTTGACGTAGCCTTTCTAACAAAACAATAGGATTTATAATTATAGTCTCATTAATTAACACTTAGCTTAATTAATGAAATCTGCAGTTTGGATTGAATAAAAACCTTGAATTTTTTAGATTTTGTATATGCTACAAATCTGTCCCAGTCTTCTTTTTTCACCATAGCGCGATACATCTTTGGAACTTTCTCAAGCACGGTAGGTTTTGCTAGGTTGGGACGACTGTGTTTTTCGAACATCTTTCTTCTAAAACTCCTTATCAACCCACCAGCCGTACCATTATAGCATCCCTTCGACAGTCATCACTCATCAATTTTGAATAATTGCTTAAAAATAACATATGACAGGTTTTTTAGTCACATGGAATTCAATAACAAACTTAAT
>JBCNJP010000012.1:71768801-71880724 GCA_039602395.1 Deinandra increscens subsp. villosa | reverse complement strand
ATATATATATATATATATATATATCATAACTAAATAGATTTGAAGCAACCATCACCACATACGAAAATCAGTGAAAATACTTTGGTATACTTTGATCCATAATTTTTACATATCTAAATACTTTGATCCCAAATTAATTAATCCCAAACCAATTCAAATCTATATTGAACTCTACTAAATAATTAATGAACTTTACTAATTACTCATCTTAACTAACTTTAACTAATACTATTGAGTATTGACTAATATGGCACTTTCATGTTTAATACTACTGAATTTTTTTTTTTGAACGGCAGAATGCATTAAAAAGCAAGCACACTAGTAAGACACTAGTGGCTGCAAAAGAGAGTACATTATAGAGAAAAAGAAGACCAATCAGCCCAACAAACGGGTAGGTCTTTTACACGATTAACATACCAAGTAAAACTCCAATATTTAATCTCCGTAATGATCCTTTGTATCGACGGTGGTCTCTGGTTAAAAATAGCCTTGTTTCGCTCAATCCAGATGCTCCAGATCCCAGTAAGAAAGATAATCTCCAAGGCCTTGCTTTTTCTTGTCGTTAACTTGAGATTCTTGTGCCAATCTAACAAATCTGAGACGCTGAAGGCCAAAGGCTGAGAAACATGACACCATTGGGAAATAACAAGCCAAACCATGTTTGTAAAACTGCACCCAGTGAAGATGTGCATCGCGGATTCTTGGAGCTCACCGCAGAGGACGCATAAATCATTGTTCACCGAAATATTGCGACGAATTAGGCCATCCTTGGTAGGAAGTCTATCAAGAGCCGCCCGCCAAGCCACCAAGTTGACCTTTAAAGGCACCGTTTTCGTCCAGGAGAGTGGGAAACTGGTATTGTTTTGCTGCTGATTCGTTAATAAACAACGGACAGGTTTTAAGGAAAACCCATCTTGGTTCTCCCCATGCCATATCCAGACACCATTTTCTTCCTTTATGAGATCAAAAAGACTAATTCCAGCCCTGCTGAGGTCGTTAATAGCCCTAATGATGGCTTTCCAGGTGCCGCCGATCATGGGTTTAAGGGGCAGAAAAGTGGAGCTGTTGGAACAGGAATGGATGCTTTGGATCACTTTCCTCCAAAGCCTGTCTGGTTCAGTTTTATATCTCCAAGCCCATTTGCCAAGCATACAAAGATTATGGGAAAGAAACGAAGTCAACCCCAAGCCACCATCGTTCTTAGATTGCAGAATTTTGTCTTTGGAAACCCAATGGATCTTGTGATGCGCCGAAGAACCACCCCAAAGAAAATTACAACGGATGCTTTCAAGAGTGTTGATAATACATTTGGGAGCCCGGTAGAGAGAAAAAAAGTAAGTTGGAAGACTATCTAGAACCGACTTTATGAGGGTTAACCTCCCACCCATCGATAAGCAATTAGCTTTCCAACTTGCTAATTTGTTACGGAATATCTCAACGATTTTACTCCATTCCCTTTTACAATTCATGTTGGCGCCAACGAACATACCCAAGTATTCGAAGGGAAGGGAACAAACTTCACAGCCTAATAGGGACGCACGGTTAGAAATATCACTAGAAAGGATATTGATTCCAGCAAGCCCACATTTAGATAAGTTGACCCGAAGCCCCGACACCAAGAAAAAACACCATCTTAACTGTTGTAAAGTCATCATAATGCTACATGTAAAACAACGATATGAGTCGTATGATATTTGTAATAAAATTCATATCAAATTCAAGAAATTAAATGTCTCAAATATGAAATCAACATCACTGATTATTTATTCATAAAGATTCTATATTTTCATTATAAATCAAATGTCTCAAATAATCACTCATAACCTCTGTTTCTAATGAAATTTAATATGTTTCTCAACTAGATCAAGAACTTATGTTTCAAGAAGCTGTACTTTCATTTTCATGGAGCGTAGAAGTGTTGACTTGAGAAGAGGAGGAACAAGCTAGCGAGTGGTGGCTATGATTTTAGGAGCTTCAACTTCCGTTCATTTCAGGGCTGAATCAACTTGAGGCAGAGGTTAGGGCAGTGATTAAAATGGTTAGGAAGTGGATGGTGGATAGAAATTAAACATTTCATGGCTCGTTGTGGCAATGGTTGAGTTTCGATCGGTGGCGGATGGTGGATGGTAAGTGACGGCTGAAGTGAGGGATAGAGAATTATGTTTAGGGCTTAAGATTTTTGGGCAAAATTGGGAAGAAAGCACAAAAGAAGAGTGGAGGGAAAATAGACCCGGTAAAAAATTTCCGGATATTAGTGGCGACTACCAGATAAAATCCTAGATGTCGGATATATCTTTAAGTTGATCGGCCAGATGATCTCTTGTGCGCGCATACAGATAACCAAGCAATAGCGGCGACAGTCGCCGCTAATGATTGTCGCCGCGAATACCATCGCCGCTAATACCCACATTTCTTGTAGTGTATCTCGGCTAAGACTATCTAGAAGAAATCAAGATTCTGCCACATCTTTGGATCAACAATTACTCTAACAAGTTCTCGGTCACATGGGTTCATTGGAGGGTTTTTATTGTCAATTTGTAATGTTTTGCTTTGTATGACGTCTATGTGTTGTTTCTTTTCTTTTTGTTTTTATATTTCTCTTGGGAGGGTTGGTGTGTTTTGGTGGCCTCTTCCTTAATAAATTTTTCCATTCAAAAAAATAATTATAATCTTATTTGTCTCTTACATGAATATTACGAACTTAATTAAGACTGATTGCTATATCTAGGATCGGCTTCCTTTTAAATAGAAAAAAAGTATTGTTATGCAAATATAGAAAAATTAAAATATGTGATAACCGGATGGTAAAAATCTCAAACACTCAAACACATATTTCCATATCACCACAATTTAACACATATTATCGTACCACCAGGCCACATCTTATTTTTAACCATTCATATAAAGATATACGACTTTACGTTTTTCCTAAAGAACTATGATGGTCGAAAACCAACATCTAAGTCCTTTGCCCACAAAAGTCAAACACAAGAAAAACTTGTCACCTATGACCTAAAAACGAATAAAAACCATAGGGATGGTAGGTCTAACATATATATGGCATAAATATACAGTTATAAAAATCATGGCAG
This sequence comes from Deinandra increscens subsp. villosa, assembly GCA_039602395.1. Taxonomy (NCBI): domain Eukaryota; kingdom Viridiplantae; phylum Streptophyta; class Magnoliopsida; order Asterales; family Asteraceae; genus Deinandra; species Deinandra increscens. The sequence goes on along the minus strand of JBCNJP010000012.1, from coordinate 71,877,632 downwards.
CATATAACAAATTCTAATATTGGATTTGTTTTTTATTCATATTCCCATTCTTCCCAATTTCTATAAATAGCATGCATGTTGCATCCATATTCCATGCACCCTCCCCCTCGAGTTCTAGTTACAAATTAAGATGGTTTCTAAGCTTGACCTATTGTTTGGTGTCCTTATAACTGCAGCATTGATGCAATTTCAAATAGTTTTTGTAATAGGTGAACCACAAGTAGGGGTGTTCAAAAATATCCGAGTCCGAATCCGTATCCGAATTTTTCGAAATTCCGTATCCGAATTATCCGAAAATTTCGGATATCCGGAATTTCGGATATCCGAAACTCGGATATCCGAAACTCGGATATCCGGATTTTTCGGACTCGGACTTGGACAGTGGTTTGTAAAAATTTCGGAAGTTTCGGATACCCGGTAACCGAAAACTTTAAATAAATTAAATTAAAAAATATATTATAAATAAAAAAATAATACAGAATTTCGGAAGTTTAGAACCAATTTAGGTTTTAGGGTTAGCGACCTGGACTTGGACACCCTTCTTCTCCGATTCCGCCTCCCTTCCCATCTGCGATTCCGCCTCCCTTCCCATCCGCGGTGACGCCTCCGTGGCTCCGCCTCCGTGGCTCCCCCTCCGACGCCTCCGTGGCTCCGTGAGACCAGATTTTAACTCCTTCTCCTGGTACCCTTCGGCCCTCGGCTAGTCGGCTCCTTATCAAATCTGGATCCAGATTTCGACCCGACGATATTTAGAAGCAACAACATCACTGCAAGGATATTTCACCATCAGATTACAACTCCTTCTCCTGGTACCTCTGTATGTATTGTATTCTCATGTTTTAACCTAATTTTACTCTCTTACTTCTATTAATTTCTGGCGAATTGGTGCTTGATTTGGGCTTAATTTGCTGTCAATGCATATTTTAACCTTTGAATCTGTTTAGAACTTTTGAATCTGTTTAGAACTTATGAAACCCTTGCAATTTGTTTAGAACTTTTGAATCTGTTTAGAACTTTTGCAATCTGTTTAGAACTTTTGAATCTGTTTAGAACCCTTGCAATCTGATTTGATTTGGAATTACTGTTTACTTGTTTAGAACCTTGCAATCTGTTTATAACTTTTCGGATATCCGTTTGAATTATCCGAGTCCAAATCCGAATTTTCGGATATCCGAAATTTCGGATATCCGAAAATTCGGACTTGAACTTGGATAGCCAAAATCAATATCCGAAATTTTCGGATACCCGAAATTCGGATACCCGAAATTCCGGGTATCCGGTTTTGAACACCCCTAACCACAAGTCCCATGTTACTTTATATTTGGGGACTCGTTAGTCGATAGGGGACTCGTTAGTCGATAATGGCAATAATAATGGACTCGTGACAGCAGCGAAAGCAAACTACACGCCTTATGGGGCCGACTTCCCACAAGGTGTCACCGGTAGATTCACAAATGGGCTTACCGTGGCGGATATCATCGGTTTCTCTCTTACTCATTGCCCTCTCTCTCTTTCTCTCTCTCTCTTCGTTTGATAATCAATATCTTTAAATATCTAATTTTATTTTTTAGAATATATATTATTCAAGTCTGTATAGCTTGAGCCACGACCCAAACGATTTGAGGGCCCCAAACAAACTAACATTTTGGGGTATTTTGATATTTTTTAAAGTTACATTTTAAATACTCATTTTTATTAGGTTTGAAACGAGCAATAATAAACTATACTGTTTGTAATTAGTAGAGTTCAACCTTTTTATTCTTATACTAAATTAACAGGTTCATTTAAAATATTACATGTTCATCGGGGTCATCTATGAGAATCCATAATAATTACAAAGTCCTGGGTGAGTAAAAAAATGAACTTCTAAAATATTAACTCAGCATTATATTACTACATTAACGCAAATGTATGAAATAAAAAATAAAGAAACCCAAATAAAAAAAATAGGAAAATAAAGAACCCTAAAAGAAAGACAAAAGAAAAGTCTACAAAAAGAAACTAGAAAAAATAAATGTAAATGTGGTACGCAAGATTTGAACTTGAAACATGCTTGAACTCATTATATTTGATAATTTTATTGAAGGGTAAGGTTACTTGAAAACTATTTTTACTTGGAAAACTGGAAACAAATGGAAAATTATATTAAATGAAAACTATTTGGGTAATTTAACATTTTTTTTCCCTTTTTTTTTAAATTTCACATATATCCACATGATAACTTTATAAAAAAAACGTTTTTTAGTTTATCTTGTCCGTCCGACTATGTTGCGTATATGCAACATAGTGTGTTGCATACGTTGATATATGCAACATAGTAGTTTGTATATATGCAACAATGTATGCTTCATACGTTGCATATATGCAGTATATGCAGCATTATATGTTTCATATATTGCATATATGCAACATAGCATGTTGCATGTACGCAACGTAAACAAAATACAATGTTGCATATATGCAACATAGTCGGATGAACAAAAAAAATAATGGTTTTTTATGTTTTTTTTAAGGTCGTTAGGTGGCCATTAGGTGGATAGACACGATTTTTTTTTAAAAGAAGCACCAAAATTACCTAAATAGCCTTCATTTAATATAATTTTCCTTTGATTTTCAGTTTTTCAACTAATACTTAGTTTTCTATTAAACTTAACATTTTTATTGTATTCACATTATAATGTATATGCATATATTTAAAAAATATATATATAATTTTTTTTTCTAAGAAAATGGGGTCTTAACCCTTTGCTTGGACCATTAAGCCTGTATATATAGGTTAACCATTTTTTTCTTCATTTTCCAATGGTACGGTAGTGTGACAACTTAGTTTAGTAATTTTAAAATCATGCTATGCTTTCAGATGGGTTATTATCAATAAAAAACAATAGTAAATTATGGTTTTTATTTATTAATGAATATACTAAATATAGAATGCATTTTCATGATATTAAAAACATGTACTTTTCAAGCATACTATACATTTGACTAATTCTTCGTACGGAATTAATCTTTATAGTAACGACGGTTCTAGTACCCTTAACCGGACCGCCGGCAACACCGGTTCCTGGTTCGACCGGTCCGATCGACCGGTCCGGTCCGGTTGTGAAAACACTGGTTAAAACGGTTAAAACTGCTTATAGTTTCTTTAATTGTAAAAACACATAAAAGAGAAGTTTTATTCAACTAAAACTGCTTATAGTTTCTTTTTATTCAACTAAAACTCCTTGTAGTTTCTTTAATTTTAAAAACACATAAAAGTTTAATTATTAATTTATTGTTGTGAAACTCTTTTATGGGTGTTATTATATTTAATTAAATTATATGGGGAAAAAAATACATAAAACATAGTTGCTACTTAAGGAAAAGATCTACAGAAAACCAATAATTATCTAAAAACCAACCTTTTTTTCTCTATAACTTATTTATATATTAATAATTTTAAAAAGAATTTCATCAAAAAGTCTATAATTTTATTAGCTTTATTTATGGGTAAAAACTTTTAAAAAATAAAAAGTTTAGTGATATTGTATTATTGCATCATGCAATAATACTAATAGTATTGCATAATGCATTATAATTAAAATTACTTGAAAAGAATAAACTTAACTTAAATATGAACGTGGTTTATGCGAATAATGTAAAAAAAAATGGCATTCATAAACCAATTTTATATTATTGTTACATAGTGCATTATTAATTTCAAACTAAAATCCAAATTTTATTTTATTTTATTTAAAAAAAAACTCGAAAATGTTTTTTAAAGTTTTTCTTTTTTCAGTATTCTTGAAATCATGAAAGAAACATATAAAAAAAAGTTTAATTTTTTTTTTTTGGTTTTTTGGTTTTTTGGTTTTTTTGCAAAATATTGATTTTCTATAGAATACAACCCTTGCTACTTAATGGTTATTTATTTTTTCGAAATTGACTTGAGATAGACGTTAATCGTGATGTGAAAAAAAAGACAAAATAATTGCTAAGTTTTCTAATTTAAAAATAATCAATAACTAGTAATCATATTTCATATACATTTATATACGTTAATTTGGATGAAAAATTATGAAAATTTCATAATAAAACAATGACAGGAGAGAAGTCTAAATTAGAAGTTTGGTTTTGGTTAATATTGATAAGAAGGATTTTCAGCTATAGTCATTAGTCATTGGATATTAATCTAATAAAAAAAAATAGATGGGTATTTTAGTCTGTCATCTTTCTTAATTTTTATCAACTTCTCCATTTTTTTAAACATTAATAACTTTTACATACGACATTATATTTTTTTAAACTACACTATAAAAACGAGCGTTTTTTATCTTTAAAACGCGTATAGTGTTGCTATATATAAAATTAAAAAAATCACTCTTCGGTTTTTAACACCATATGACACAATAATCTGAACATTTTGACACAATATGACACAATAATCTGAACATTTTTTACAAAATATGACACAATGATGTAAATATTTGACACAAGGACACAATAATCTGAACATTTTGATACAATCGAAAAAGTAAATTGTTTTTTATTTATTTTATATATAACAACACTGTACGCGTTTTAAAGATAAAAACGCTCGTTTTTATGGTGTAACTTTTTTTAAATTAATGTCGTATTTCAGAGTTATGAAGGTTTCAAAAATGGGGGGAATTTGATAAAAAAATCTAAAATGCTCTTCCATCTTTTATTTTATTTAGTTTTTTCTCTCTAATTCTACACATAAAAACTATGAACCATAGATCTTCATTAATTAATGATCTAATGGCTATGATTTCTTCTTATCCTTCTTATTCAAACTAAGATTCTCATTATAACCTCTCTCGTAAAACAATAATAAAACTTGAGTGGTTTTATAAAAGAAAAAGATATTTTATTAAAACAATATTGAAACTTCTTATTATTTACTGATTTTATTGTGGCTATATGAAATTCTAGGCTTTTGCACACTATAGGCCTCAAATTAATAAAAAATATTTTATACATAATTTAAACTAGATTTTTATAGGTTTTAAAATATTCATTCCTACTTTAAAAAGTTAAACCTAACTTTTTTATACACATAATCCAGCCCTAATTTGAAGAACTATTTTTCATCCACTAATAATAATGTTCTTGATCAACCAATTTTATATTGATTATAACTAAAAAGGGGTCTTGATTTTTATTCGTCTCTGGCCCCAAATGATTAAGCCAATCCTCTTTAATTTATTATACAAGAAATGGTGGTGATAATGCGAAAACCAACAAGATCGTTTGCTTGATTTCAGGTCAACTTCTAGGTTTTCCTAATTTCATACCATCATATGCTACGACAACTAACAGTGAGATCAACAGTGGTGTAAACTACGGTAGTGGTGGAGCTGGTATTAGAGATGAAACAGGAAGGAATCTGGTAAATCCTAATCGTAACGTTTTGAAACCAGCCTAGTATATATTAAATTATCTTTACAATCACAAAATAACATCCAATATACATACAATGAAGTTATTGTATAAATTAAGTTTGTTTTATTTACAAAATGTAAAGATGAATCATGCAGAAAAATATGGTATTTGACATGATTAAATTATAACATCTTTTTTATCTTTATATAGGGTGCTCAAATCAGCTTGAATAGACAATTACTTAGACATGCAACAATCGTTTCGCGGCTTTCGAACTTGCAACGTAATAAAACATTTACAAATGAATACATCCAAAAGTGCATTTAATAGTAAATATGGGAAGCAACGATTATATCAACAACTACCTCATGCCCAACAATTATCCCACAAGTACCATATATACTCCTGATCAATATGCAAGAGTCCTCATTCAACAGTACTCTCAACAACTAAAGGTAAACATTTATATATAATTTTTTGTGAGCTTTATACTTTGGGTGATGTTATTTACACATCAAAAAATTTAATCTCATATCATGTCCTATGGTTAAATTAGAGTTAAATGGGTAGGCCGTCTTGAAACAAATTGGACGACCACTTAACTTTCTCAACTTTATCTTTTTCAACGTTTGACTTTTATAACTTTAAGAATGGAGGATCCTTTGTGGTTTCTTAGTTAAGTATAACTTCTCATTATCTCCACACCCTCCAGTGGCACCGTGAGACTCATCTATCAAACACTTGCATAAATGTCGATACATGGAAGAACCCTTTTTTGTGCCCCCGACAACTCTATCTTACATGTAATAGGTCCAACTCTTGTAATAATCTTACATGGCCCGATATACCTCCTCCCCTAATGTTGAAAATGGTTGGTCAAGAAGTTTTAAAATGTCAAATGTTGAAAAATTCAAAGTTTGAATAGTTAAACAGCCGTCTAATGGGTTTGTGAACAGCCGTTTGAAGACGGTGTAGGTTCATACCGGTGGTGTGTATATTTTCTTTCTAGTTTTTGCGATCTTTAGTATACTGTCAACTAAACACTACAAAATTTTATTCTATTCATACGACAGAGTCTATACAAATTGGGAGCAAGGAAAATTGCGGTGTTCGGTTTGGGTTTCATAGGGTGCACCCCAGCTGAGATAGCAACGTTTGGCACTAACGGAGAACCATGCGTTGAGTCGATTAATAGTGCGACCATGCTCTTTAATGACAGGCTTAGCCTTCTTATTAATGATCTTAACAATGCATTCTTTGATGCAAGATTCACTTTCATCAATATTTCTAGCATCTCTGCACCCCAAGAAGGTAAAGTAGCTTCTAATGTGTATAGTGTGTCATGTTTCACTTTAATCAATCATCCCATTTGACTTGTATAACAAAGTCTAATGTGTGTCATGTTGATTTTAAACTTATATGTTATTTTTGCTTATATTCATGTACTATTTTCTGTTTAGTAATTATACACAATGCAGGCATGTGTCCATCAGTGAATATAGGTCTATGATATTAGTATATAGAAATGATTTTTCTGTTTTGCAGGAGTAGTCTTGCCAAATGTTCCCTGTTGTCAAACACGATCAGATGGACAATGTGTTCCAAATTCAGTTCCATGCTCTGATAGGACTATGTATACGTGGTATGACGGTTTTCATCCCACAGAGATTGAAAATAGATTCCTTGCATCAAGATCGTACGCTGCACTCTCTCCCATGGATGCGTCTCCTTACGATATCAGTCATTTGGCTCAACTTTAACGTATAGAGATGTTGCATGATAACATATTGTTGTAACTTGTATGGTTCTTTATAAAGAAGATGAATAATATTAATAAAGTGATGATACTCAGAATGTCTTGTTTTGTTTTTTTATTTTTACATTTAAGGAATCCAAAAACAAAAATAATTACCAAATTAGTATTAATGTAACTAACTTTTCAATGAATCATAGCAGACTCCATTTTACTCATAACTGTGATCTTACATGAAGTATATATTCATATGTTATGTTAGTATATGTTGGCATTTTGATATACGGTGGGATGAGATGACCTATAAACAGGATAAAATTTACTTTTAAATTGGAAGAAGAACAAAACCGGATGAACTACAATTCCTCAGTAAGAAGAGTTCATGAGGATTGAGAGAGGATGAACTAGATTTATGCAGGATGAACCGGATAAACTAGAGTTTTAAAGTTCTTCAGGATGGTTAACCAGCTTTCTTCTATTATAATAACATACTTTTTTTCAATGAATCATAGCATACCTCAATTTCACTCATAACTATGATCTTACATGAAGTATATATTCATATGTTATGTTAGTATATGTTGGCATTTTGATATGGTGGGATGAGAAGATTTATAAAATAAAAATCACATTAGTTCACAATAAAATCTACTTGCAACAATCAAATTTAGAAAAAAATCAACTTTAATGATTGAGATAAAATCTATCTATATAATTAATGGTGTTAACCAAAACAAAACATAAGGAAGAGCTAACAAAAACTTTAATATATATATATATATATATATATATATATTGATCTTTATACAAAGAATTTCATCAGATCCTATAAAAAAATCTATCTAACTAGCTAAGACCTAGGATCCGACATATAGTCTTCATCATCAAAGAAGCTGTTGCTGCTGCTGCTACTACTGTCATCAGGAAACAACTTTTAACCAGGTGGCAATCTCGGTCCCAACTCGGAGGTGTAGGTGGAATCCCTGTTCCGGATTAAATACACATCCAGCTCTCTCTCCCCCTCTGGTCCCTGGAGATGAAGTTTCATATCCCCTACAACTTCGGCAGTGATGAAATCAGCGTACTCAAGCCCGTAGGTGATGGACAGAGGTGGGATCCTCCAGTAATGAGGAAATAGCCAATCGATGTGTGTTTTAGGTATTGCACCCTTTGATCTAGATCATGACAATCAAATGTGCGAATGTCGACATAGTCGACATAATCTACCTTTCCCTTCCACACATCCTGGCCGGCGGCATTCCGGTGGAAATCGCCGCAGTGATGGATCTTGAGGGTGAACCTCCGACCACCTGTAAAAAACCCAAATGCAGCGTAGAGATTAACTAACTAAAAAACATAAAACCCTAAAAATAAAAACTTGCAGCCATTGTTGAGTGAAAATACACTTACGGGGAGTCTTGCCGTAGTAGGGCATTGGTTCATTAACACCCCTAATCGTCCATTCAGCCATTGATCGATCGAAGTTTTTTTCTTGATGATCAGGAAATACGTTCGTACAGAAGACTTTGGTGGCGAAAAAGTGGAAATTTAAAGGCGTCTACGCTACTAGCTATGGTGGGAAGAAGTTGAAAGGTCAGGCCAAGATAACCGTGTATATTTTTTACCTTTACAACGCAAATCCAGTTTTTACCGTGTCTATTTATTACCTTTAGCAACGTAAATTTTGTTTATCAATTATTTCTTATGTGATGGGAGTAATTAAATAAGTTCTGGTTAAAATATAACCATTAACACTTCTATCTCAATGGTTCTTCTTAATCTTGTAGTGTGTTCCTTTCTTTTGACTGACCCAGGTTCAAGCCTTGTTTTTTGACTGACCTAGGTTCAAGCCTTGTTTGCTACAATTTATAATTTTTTGATTGTCTAATAGTGGATGACAGGATTTATAAACTGAATAGATTTTAATTTTTCAGTAAATTGAAACAAGAACAAAACCGTATGAACTAACAAGAAAAAAAACCCGTATGAACTAACAAGAAAAAATTGTATAATTAAACAGGATCAATTTTAGTTATTCATTAAAGAAGAAGAAGAATAGAACCGGATGAACTAGAGGTCTTCAGGATCAAGAGTAATTATTCAGTAATAAAACAGGATGAACTAGAGTTCTTCAGGATGAACTAGAGTTCTTAAGGATGAACTAGAGTTCTTCAGGATGAACCGGATAAACTAGAATTCTTCAGGATGAACTATATATACTATATATAACCAAAGTTGTTATTTCTGTTCGTAGTCTATAGGATATTCCCATGTATTTAAACCCATTATCTAGTGAATTAAAATCTTTGTGGTTGAATACAATTCCTTATACACTAATATTTAGTCACACAACCTAATATATGTAGAAGACAACCGGATGAACTAGAATTCTGCTTCAGGAAGAAGATCGAGTCAAAAGATACATCGGATGCATAACACATCAACAATTAATTACATATATAATCCAAAAGATGTGATATCAGTTAATTAATTACAAATATATATAATAAAAAACAACAAAAACTTAAAACATGCTCCCACTAGAGAAATTTTCTGAATCGTCATATCGGCATGTCCATAGGTAGCTAGCTACCTTCAAGGGGGGAGGAGGAGGAAGACACCTCCACATCTCCATCGAGGTAGATGGATATGACCTCCTCGTCCATGACGTGCAGGGCCAAGGCCCTAACATCCCTCTGATCATCGGTGAATGGAACCAGTCTAAAATCTAGAGACAACCCTGGGGTCCTCATGTAGGGGTCGAAATCGTTCAAGTCATAACCTAGGTCAAACAACATTTGACCTAGGTCATCGAACGAGAAGGAGTTAATGTCCACCTCGTCGAAGTAGCGAACCCTCTCATCGATGTATTGTATCCGACCATTGAGGTTCGCAAAATACCCAAGGTGATAGATCACCAAAGTAAATAGACTAAAATCTTCTTCCCCTGTTCAAGAAAAATAACCAAATCAGAGACGCGAATTCCACATTAAAGCATTTAAATTTCAGTCATTTAGATGATTACTTACCGTATTCGGGGCTATCTTCCACATCCAGAGGACGCAAATGCCACATTTTCAGAGAGTGGTGATAAACCAAAAAACAGAGAGCTGAGAGAGCTAACGGCGTATATGGTGATGATCGACAATTAATTAATGAATTATATGATTTATATCCGAAACTCGAGGTGGTAGATAAAGATTTGACCTCTAGTAATGATATATATCCACCGTCGCCATAGATAATTAACTAATTAAAATTGGCTACTATTTAGGCACGGTTAATATATGTGGCCATAGGTAATAGATTTTTGTCACTCACAACCTACTATTTTAAGTCACACAACCTAATAACAGTGGCCATATGTACTAGCTTTTAGCCACATAACTAAGTAAAAAGCGTGGCCATTGCTCACATTTAGCCACGCATAATATATACTTAATAGTTTTGTTTTTTTTATTTACTAAGTAATAAAATCTACTCTTCCGTCACACAACATTATTTAAACGTGGCCATACATTCCTTTTTGGTCACACGAATTAAAAATCATAAAAATTCCATGGCCGTTTGGTGCATTTCGCCACTCTTTTTTAAGCGTGACAAATAAGTGCCACATGTTTTTGTAAAACAGTGGCTAAAGCCACTGCACCTGATTGTTGTTGTCACATAAGCAAAAAAATACGTGGCTAAAGGGTCCAAAGGCTATATATTTGGCCACGGGTACAAAATATGTGTGGCTAAAACTAGTGTTTCTTACCTTTAGCCACGTGTTTTTTAAAACCGTGGCTAGGCGTTTTCGAAAAAACCGTGGCTAAAGCCACTTTTTGACGTAATGTGACTAAAGATGTTGAGATTTATAAAAGAAGAGAGAAAGTGTGTTTGAAGATTTATTTGTTGAATGTGAGATCAGGAAATTACAAGCTTATGAATATGATGATCTAAATGCAAAGTTCATCAAGTCACAAAAGGAGGTATTTGAGGCTCAACAGAAAATTAATGAATTACAGCTGGAAATTTTGGAGTTAAAAAGGCAAGTTAATAATTGCAATTTGTCACCAACATTGCTGAATTTCATATACAAGCAGGATAAGAGTGAGAAGACTTCTAAGAAGGATGATATTCACATGGTTCCTCAACCAGTGGATTTGATTGAAGTAACATCTGCTCCGCTTGATCCTAAGGGTGAATTGCATGATTATTCCAAGTTTGCCACTCCATCCAAGAAAAAGACCTTAAAGTCTAAGAAGAAAGAAAAGCCTTTTGGTGATGCTCCAAAATTTATTTCAAAGTCTGTGTTTCTGGAGAATGAAAAGGTGTTTGATAAGGTTGCTTCAAGTTCTTCATCTAGAACCGAAGAAGAAAAAGTTTTGGTTGAGAAGAACAAGCTGAAAGATATCAAAGCAAAATTCAATAGTGAAGCAAAGGCGAGAGATGTTTCTGGTTCTTCAAGTTCATCAAAACAATCTGTTTAAAGCACAAAGGCTTGGGTTATCAAGTGAAAGAAGAACCCGTTCAAACAAAGAAGCCAGCAACTGCAAAGCAGAATTCAAAAGTTAAAGTTCCCAAGAAATTGCCTCCTATGAAAGAACAATCTTATTATTATGGAATGTCATCATTTTCTAGGAGTCCATCTCCTAGGTATGATTCTTCTGATGGCATCTTTGATACTTTTGATTTTGAATATTCGTCTGGTTTTTCAAATTCAAAGAATTTTTCGAATATTTTTCGCGAACGACTTTGTTATGCATGTCGTCAGCCTGGACATCTTGCTGCTGATTGTCCGACGACTGCATATATTCACAACACTGCAAAATATGTGGATAACAAAGGTCGAATTTTTAATTGAACCATGGTCTCCAAAGATCAAATCAACTTGTAAGTCGTCATGGTCTAATCCAAGTACGCCGGTTGAATCTGATTCTAGTTCTGATAAACCATTGAAAAATTTACAAATCTGAAAACCAAAAGTAGTTTCCAAGGTCAACAACGACTTTGTGGAAGACACCGGGCGACCCGACGCTGTTGAATCGGGTCGGTCCCAAAGCGAATAATGTTTTATTTGGTGTCAGCAAGTATTTCAGGAAGACCTTTCGGTGATTGTGAAATTGCTGATTGTGAAATATCTGTGATAACTTAATCTGAATTTCAACATCAGTCTGCTTTTCAAAAATGCTTCACTGCAAGTATTCATGTTGGTTGATCAATTCTTTTGTTTTTCGCTCCGTCTCTTGAGGGGGAGTTTGTTTTTTTTGCAAAAATACAAAATAGTGTGTTGTTTTTTCAAATGTTAAAAATGAAAATCTATAAATCGAGTTGTCATTTTTAGGGGGAGAAATGTGAAAAAGACAAAAACATTGACAAACGTAAAAATCCAAAAACATTGAAAAATGAGAATTGTATCCGATATGATTGGATAATGATTGTACATTGGCTTACATTGTCTGACTCATGAATAAAATAGATGAAAAAGCCATAAGACCATTTGAGCGATGTGTAAGGTAGGCTCGACAAAGCAAAAAGTATTCAAATGTGATACACTAAATCTGATGCTTGACCTAGTGGACAACATATTGATGCATATCTCTCGATATATCAAGAAAAAGATATGTGAAAAATAAAAAGAAAAGTCATTGTGTATACATGTGTTCATTTTCCAAAGATTTAAACTTATTTGATTTTCTTTATATTGTCAAACGATCGGACTTTCTCTGCGTGCTCTCAAGGCCGACCTCATCGTTGTTCGTTTGACATTCTGCTTTATTTTCTTTGGTGTTTCGTATAACTCATCGGACTTTCTCTGCGTGTCCACAAGACTGACCTGATTGTTGTTGAGTTATACAGTTTCAACTGGTTTTATTTTCTTATTTTGTTAAATCCGAGGCCTTATCTGCGTATCGAAAGATCGACCTTAAGGTAGACGATTTAACGTTCTTATTTCTTTTTGCATGGAACACAGTTGACTATATCTTGTATACAATCATGATGTGATTAAATCACAAATGAAATCACAAAAATGTGATAAGCAAAGCATATCTGAGTATGTCTGATAGTGTGGGGGTACTCTGGTCAATGCAAATATAATCAATACTTTAACATATCCAGATGTTACGAGTATGATTCTGCCTTAGTTTAATGTTGGACAAATTATATCTGCAATTGACATGGCTTATGTGCTACAATAATCGAAATTGAAGTGTGGTTCAGCATGTTATGTCCAATATGATCCCAAGTCGTGATCTTTCTTGCAAAAGACAAAAATAGTATCTGATTCTGTATTGCATTTACATTTCTTATCAGAGAATATCAAAAAGATTTTAGATGTGTTTTGATATAAAGTTTCTAAAAGTCAAAAAGATTGTGTTTCTTATTTCTTTTTGATTGATTAACACGGAATACAAAATCAAATATCAAGATCAGAATATCTTGGAGTCTCAAAGAGACTTCTTGCGCCAAGATTATTTATGTTGGCAGGTTTCTAAGTGGAAAGAGAATTTCACAACTTCAAGTCTTATGAAGGTTGTTGATAAATAGATTAAACACGATGCAATATCCAGTATTTAAAATTGAACTCATGTGACGCCCACTCCCATTCTTGGCTCCAGGAGGGGTCACGTGTCGGATTTACTCATGAACACATGGTATAACAGAGATAACTAAGCAGCGGAAATTAAAAACTTTTCATTTATATATATAACAAGTTACAACAGTAAGGAAGATAACAACATAAACTATATCTAGATCTTATCTATAGCTATGCCAGTCTACTACCGAGTCTTTCCTGATAGCTTACCCATCTAATCTGCCCTTGCTATAGCCCTTCCCTTGCTACTTTAAACATCACCAATACCTGACATACATGCTTTTAAAGGTCAGCTTACGCTGGTGAGCTCTAAGTATTTAAAACTTTTACCTTTCCTTGAAAGGTTACCTCAAACGTTTGGACCTAACGGTCTCTTCTTTATAAATATTTATCAGGTACAAAACATAACAGAATTATACCAAAACATTTAAACATTCAGTATTAAAATTTATTTAATACTCTAAAACATACCTCAAAACATTTGGGCCTAACGGCCCCATCTTTATAAACATTTAACAGGTATAAAGCATAACAGGATTATACCAAAACGTTTAACTCATCAGTATTAAAAATTGTTTAATACTCTAAAATACCTTGGGCCTCCGGGACCCATCCTCTGTGCAAATAATCATTACGTATAATAAAGTCATACGAAAGATTATAAGCAAAACCTCTTTTTACTAAGCATTGTCTATCTCTGGGACTACTTTAGTCCCTTTCGGTTGGTCGTCGCCTCCCGACCTCTTGAGTAACCGTCGTTACTCTAGTGGCTTCATTTCCACTGCTTGGATTGTACAACCCCCCCCCCTCCTTACCAGAAAATCTGTGCTTAGATTAAAACTTATTTAAAATAACCCCAAGGGTCATTTCCTTTATCCTCAAAAACTAATTTTCCTCTTTTAAAACTTTTCTTTAAAAGTTTAACTTCTTTATTACCCGTTCATTATAATCTTCCCGAAAGAGTAATAACAGGTAATAATAACTTTAAAACAGTTATAAGTATTATAACTTTTTTCACGTATGTGTATCAACACAAAACAAGTAAAGGCATCTCTAATACTTTTCAAATAAACAATTGAATATGTATCATTGCATATATATCAGCCCGAAAACATTAAAACATTTAAAACATTTAAAAGTGGGCTCATAGAACTCACCTTATTCTCTTAAGCAGTTAATTCAGAGAAAACCTCTGTTATGCCTTCCAATTAAACCTAATCGCGTATTGTATGGCGTCAACACAAGGTTTAATATAATAAACATTTCCTATGCTTATTTTAACTCTTTATTAACTTAATAATACTTAGTTCTTAAGTTTATTTCTTTTAAATGTCAAAATGACCAAAATGCCCTTTAGGCAATTATCCTTTTTCTTTGTTGATAATATGAATACACGCATTCCTATAAGTAAACGCTCACCCCGGGATCGCCCAGTGAGGGATGCCATTTCCCAGTTGGGATTTATGCGACACCCTCGCTTTTGCCAGAAATCCCAGTGTACAGGCGTCCACCCTTCCGGTCCGCGCGAACTTCTAAATATTCAATTAACTCGGTATTTGGAATACTTTATCATTTATCCATTTTAACTTTATATATACTTATTATATATATAAACATAGTTCCATGTCAAAAATCAAGTCTCCATACCCTTCGGGTTATTTTATATTAAATAATCATATTTAGAAACCCTAATTTCCCGTTATTCTCGTTTCTATAGCAAAAATCATTTTTATTCAAAACCGTCTTAGGGTATTATTCATTATAACATTTTATAGTATCCTTTAAAATAACAAAGCTTATTTCTAAACCGTTTACTCGATTTGGACAACATAACGTCTAGAAAACCCTAATTAAATATATTTATTTAATAAATATCAAAACCTTTTATAAAGCGAAATAAACTTAGGGCTTTTGTTTATAATATCATTTTATAATATTCCTCAAAATACTAAGCCCTAATATAGTCCCGATTGTTTAATTTAGCAAAATCTCTTTTTTGAAAACCCTAATTTCACATAATTTTTTAATTAAATATCAAACCCTCTCCAAACATGAAATTAACTTAGGGCTTTCTTATATAACATCATTTTAACATTACCTGTAAAAATCCAGACACTAACTCCCACCCGATTGATCAAATTTGATGATTTAAGCTCAAGAACCCTAGTTTAATCATAGTTTTAGAACTCGATCTTAGGCATGATTTTAACAGAAATTGATAAGGGGCTTTTGTAGAGCATACCTTAAAACGTAGGACTGCAAGTTTTTAGCTTCTAACTCTGAGCAGATCGACCGAATTTTAGAGGAGAAGATGGCAGTTCGTGGTTTAGGGTTTTTGGAGATAAATCTCGTGAATTGGCAACGATTACAGGTTGATTCGATCTTCCTTTTATAGCAGTAGAGGTCGCAGGGGTGTAGGCACGTAAGTAGGGTGAGTAATCACCGAAAAACGACGTGTGGAAGGTTTCCTTGGGCTGCAAGATCGTGTATGTGTGCAAAAAGACGAGTTCTGCCGCTGGTACGGGCCGCGGTACGCGCCATTCCCCTTGGTGGTCTTCGCGATACGCGGGCCAACTATGGGGAATTGGCAGATTTGGCCCCTGTACTTTTATTTACGATTTAGCCCCCAGATTTCTATCAAACTGCCATATTATCTTCTAAAACATTATGGGGCATGTTTATAAAAGTTTCTAAGGCTCGGAGTATGCTCGATGATATACGTATACATACGTATATATACGTTTCTTTATATGTGTATATTTTTCACAATTTTACATTTTGGCCCCTCATACTTTTATTCCTTTATCATTTCATGTACCAAAACATTCTGGGACATAACTCTAATATTTTTAGGCTCGGGATACCCTTGATAAGGTTTATATACTTTCCTACATTTAAATTTATATATATATTTTTTTTATCAATTTACATTTTAGTCCTTCAATTTCCATATACTTATTATTTCATGTTCCGAATCATCTTAGGATATATTTATAATAACTCCTAAGCCTCGGGTTTATATAAATGCGTTTAGATACATATAGATACGTATAATACTCGTATAAGTTATGTATTTAATTATTTTTAATCATATCAACTTTTAAACACATATTTCATTTTGATATTATGTATATCAATCATCCTTCTTATAAAGCATGTATTTATCTCATTTTATCTATCAATACGTGTATCATTCATATAAATCCTCTCCTTTATCAATCTATTATCCGTTAATAGGTAAACATGCATTTTTCATATGTTTCATCACATTTAACTATCTAGTACATATATCATACGTAACTATAACATAAACATGTATAGTATTGCAAATCATTGCCCTTTTTCCCATAACCCATATCAATATAAGTTTTAGCTACTTACCACGTATAGCACACATATATAATTCGAGTTTATGAAATTTTGGGGTGTTACAACTCATCGTCAAGATCGAGGAAGAGTTCGATTGAAGATACAAGATACAAGTTTTAAGTGGAAGATGATACTGCACATGCCGAGGGGGAGTTTGTTGATACATGGTTCATGTTCGTCATGTGAAGTATCAAATACAAGACGAGTATATGCAAGATTGTCTCTGGCCGAACTCCTGGCAAACTCCAGGTTTGAACAAGTCCGAACTTGTCCGAACTGGAGGTTCGGACCAGCGTGGTTCAACTAGTATATATAGGTTGTCTTATATTCAGTTCTGTAGCTTTTGAGGATTATTCATAACTGTGTACTTTGTGGTCTTAGTGGTCTAATACAAGTCTTTTGTATTTACTCCTTGTGTTCTTCCTTATTTTACATTGATTTCATAACGACTAAGTAGACGATCTACCGCTCACGCATTCTCACAAGGGAAATTGATTTCAACAAAAAACAAAAGAGAATTGAGTCATTTTTCAAGAAACCTTCATAAATCATTCATGTAATATGCTATATATAAGGAATTATTAATTTATATTTTATATGGGTTCTATAGAAATTATCAAAAATGTATTATCTTATAATTTTAGCGAATTATTAATTTAGCACCCTATCCCCAAGTCGGGACCGGCAAAAAATATTATCTTAAAGAGTTTATTAAATAATCGAGTATTAATTTATCAAGATTTTACAGTATTATAGATATAGCGTTAGGTACAAATGTGAACTTTTTGTTTTGAGAACCAAATCTCAACCACTAATTTTAGGTGGGGACCACTATAATTCATCGGGGGTTTTCCATATATATAAACTAGTGGCTCAGAATGGTTCTCAAAAGTTTTCAAAATAAATTGGGTTTCAAATGATCCTCTCCATATATATATATATATATATATATATATATATATATATATATATATATATATATATATATAGGGTGAGGTTCATTGTAGACACGCCTATAAGTGTAGACAGTTAGACACCATATTTCAAATGTGAAATTACTCTATTTCACATGTGAAATTTAATAAAAAAACTTTTTTTTAGATTTTATGTAAATAAATAAATAAAATCTAAGATAAATAATGACAATTGTGAAAAATTTAATTCATTAACGATTACGTAATTAAATCTATGATGCACATGGCTTGATTTTCGAAAAAAGAGTAAAACGAAAGGACCAGAATGAGTGTGCGTAATCTACATCATTTATGAATTAAATTTTTCACAATTCTCATTATTTATTTTAGTTTTTGATAATATGTTTACGTAAAATAAAAAAAAAGTTTTTTTATTGAATTTCATATGCGAAATAGAGTAATTTCACATGTGAAATAGGGTGTCTACCTGTCTACACTTATGGGGGTGTCTACAATGAAGTTTTCTCTTTCTCTCTCTCTCTCTCTCTCTCTCTCTCATATATATATATATATATATATATATATATATATATATATATATATATATAGGGTTGGGGTTAAATGGAACCCTTGTTGAGTTGGAGAATCTTTGGAACCTAAATCAATGGCTCACAATGCTCCACATATACATATATAAAAGGGTAACAAAGTAAATTACTCAATCTCTCCCCTCTCTCCTCTAACTTCTTTTCTCTCTCCTCTCTCCTCTAACTTCTTTTCTCTTTCCTCTAACTTCTTTTCTCTCTCCTCTTTTTTCTTTTCTCTCTTCCTCTCTCCTCTCTCCTCTTTTCTCTTTTCTCCATCCTTTATGTTACATACGTAACTTTTTTTGAGTCTGAACAAAAATATTATAATCAACGGCATATATATTCGCGAGTACAAGTTAAATTTGAAAATAATTATTATAAAAAAATATTTTTTTAACTACTGAAAACTCCTTTTAAAATGTTTTCGGGCGGGAGTGTAACTATTTTCTCAGATACGAAATGTTACATACGTAACTTATCTGGGCTGGTATTAAAAAAATTGAAAATTTAGAGGCTGGTCGTGTAACTATTTTCTCAGATGCGAAATGTTACATACGTAGCTTTTATGTATTTGTTGTAAAGCATTGACAAATATACCTAATTAAAAAACATTACAGTTAACACCAAATATAACACAATTAACAATATACATTTTGATATAACAAAGTATATCAAAAAAAATAAAAAATTGTCAAAAAAATTATATAACAAGCTACATAAACATCTAAAACTATTTATTCTTCAGTTCTTGATAATTATCTTCATATTTGACGAAAAAAAAGCATTCACCTACAAAGAAAAACAAATTCATTAGTTTTATCTACATATAAAACTGAGATATATTATTAGAAATATATGTTAAGCATTTAACACATGGCAAATAGACAAAAATAAAAATAAAAAAATCAAACAACTTACATCTTGAACATCAAAAACGTTACATATGTAACGTTATCAAACAAAAAATTACATATGTAACATTATCAAACAAGTTACATATGTAACTTGTATGAACAATATTAAAGATATCAACAAGAGACTTTAGCATTCTTTTAAGGATCTTTTATTAGGAAAAAAAATCAAGAAACACGTTTAATTGATATATGCATTTAACACATGGTATATAAATAAAATTAAAAAGAAAACATCAAGCAAGTTACATCTTGAACATCAAAATAGTTACATATGTAACATTATCAGACAAGTTAAGTATGTAACTTGTATGGACTATTAAACATATCAACAAGACACTTTAGCATTTTTTAGGATCTTTTATTAGTAAGGAATCAAGAAGCAATTTTAATTGGTATATGCATTTAACACATGATATATAAACAAAAATTAAGAAAACATCAAAAAAGTTACATATGTAACATTCACAAAAAAAGTTAAATATTCAATATCAAAAAAGTTGCACAGGTAGCATTATAAAACAAGTTACATATAAAAAAAATCAAACAATTTAAATATTCAACATCAAAAAAGAGTTACATATGTACTATTATCAAACAAGTTACATATGTAACTTGTATATGAACAATATTAGACTTATCATTAAGCTATACATGTAGCATATTCAATGTCAAAAAAGTTACACATGTAGCATTAGAGTTTATTCCTAAAAGAGTGTAATTTAAAAGCTTATTTACCAAAGAGGTGTAGTTGAAAACGTATTTACCAAAATGGGTATTTTTCTATATTTCTTTGCTTTTAATGAAAATAAAAAAGAAAAGTTAAATACATCTCCTCCCTCATCTTCGATGGACAGATCCCAACATCTCTTTGTCTGCTTAAAAAAATAAAAACAAAAATCACATGGTCATGAAAATAAACAAGATGAACAATATTAACTTCAATATTCAAACGCTACTTTAGATCTGGGGATCTTCATATAAAGAAATTTAGAAAAAATTTCTATGTTTAATCATCAAGTCAATCAAAAGGTAAAACACTAATTTCAATCGAACTAGCTCAAATGCATTCCAAGTACTACAAGGCACAAACAAGATCTTCTTGGTGGTTTATAGCTTAATAGTTTTTTTTTCAAATGCATCAATTTCATCCGGAATAACAAACCTTAATCCTATCTAGTGTCGGGTAGATCTGCATATCCAAATGCACAAATTCCAGGCATAATTTATAATAATTTATTATAGCGATAATAGTAGTTTTGGAATAAAGAAGACAAGCTATTAAAATATAGCAGTGACGAATCATAAAGTAACAAAACAATCATATATATAATCTATCGAATCATCGATTTCATTCGGTCAAAACTCAAAAACACATTTCGCTTACCCGTAACCGTGATCCACGTAATAAGGCAGATTCGATAGCAAGGTCTCGTCGATATCGAAGATCCAAACGTCTTTGCCATCACCAGAGACATTTACCGCTGGATTCCGGCCACCACTATCTTCGTCGCCGGCCGATTCTGTGGATCTGTCGGCGAGTGCCTCGCTGAAGGCGGGGATGGGTGATTTTTGGTTTTCGTGGATGGATGATGGTGACGAGGGATTGTGACGGTGACGGAACGGTGTGGTGGATCTGGTGGTGGATGTGGTAGATGGGAGTTGAGGTGGAGTGATGAAAGAAGTAGAGGATTGTGGATCTTAGAAATTTTATCTACAAATGAAGATCTAATTTTTAGGGAATGGTGGGGAATATAACTCTGGGTCTCTGCAAAAGTACATGTGCTTTGGGAAAAATAAAATAGTTTGAGACATAAATACCCCTAAAAACAACTTTACTAAGTAATTAATGGGTTTAAATTAAATCAAAAATCGAAAATAAATAACAGCCATTGGATGAACTTGATCAATGGTTAAAAAGTAGGTTTCAAAGATTCTCCAACTCAAGGTGGGTTCCAATTTATCTTTTCCCTATATATATATATATATATATATATATATATATATATATATATATAGGGTAGGGATCACGCGAAAACAACTCTTATTGCGAAAACAAGAAAACAAGACAAATTTTAACAAGGAGGGGCCTGGACTGTAAATATACAATTATTTTATTAGAAAAAAACGCTGAGGGCAATTGTGGAATTATGCAAATCACATACAAGGATAAAAGACTCATTCAAAACAAACCCTAATTAAGTGGGACTTTTTTCTCACGCATACTAAATCTCTCTGACGATCTCCGATCTCCTGGAAACACGCATCAAATCTCTCGGTCGATCTCTCAGTCTATATCTCAGTCGATATCCAAGGCATCAACCGCCTATCCCTCGTCTATCGTCGGTCCGCAGGCTCTTCCTCCTCCCGGTGGTTACGACCATGGTTCCAAGTATTGTACTCGATCGCTCCCAGGGTTTAGTTATTTTGTCTCGCAGCGAACCAATCTATCAATCGGTTAGGCATTATTCTACTTGTTGTTGATTTCGAATCGATGATCTCTGATGTGAAACTTAATTTCATTTGATGACTTGTAAGAGGTAAGCAGTGGACTGTTTCTATTGTTGTTTAGTGAATTAGGGTTCATGTGTAGTCATCTTGTGATTATTCGTTAGAATGTTACTTAGTTCACTAAAATTGAAGCACATGTGATGCTGCTGTACAAAGCATAAATCCATATGGTTGCACATGTGCACTACACTTGTTAGGACAATAATGTAAACATATACCATGATGATGTTAAGATGACTGCACATGTGCAATAATCTTTAGAAGGGATCAAATTTTGACTTGTGACCAAATTTTTAATACACATGCACAACTTATTTATGTTCAATTTATGTTGGTTCATACAGATGATGGTTTTGTCAACTTTATAATTGTTTTGGAAACTATACTGCACATGTGCAATCATCTTAATAACTATTTAACTGTTACAAATAAATACACTAGTAAGATGATTGCACATGTGCAATAAACTTGGCTTGAGCCCAAATCTTTACTACACATGTGCAACTTATCTTAGCCGATACAAATAATGGGTTTGTTAAGATTGTTGCACATGTGAAACCATCTTAATATGTGATCATTACTGTTTAACTGATACAAATAAATACACTGTCAAGATGATTGCACATGTGCAATAATAATGAAACGTGAACAAATCATTACTACACATATGCAACTTATCTTAGATGATACACACAATGGTTTTGTTAAGATTATTGCACATGTCCAATCATCTTAATATGTGATTATAGCTATTTTAACTGATACAAATACGTACACTATCTATATGATTGCACGTGTGCAATAATCTTGAAATGTGGTAAAATCTACAATAAACACATGTGCAATACAGTATCACCATTACAAATTAATATCTTTATTATTACTACTTATTTGGCTTCGTGATTTATTCAGGTGAATGTAGTAAGAACGAATATGGAATCTAAAGTGAATAAAACAGATGGCGGGATGAAGGCAGAAACAAAGACAATTAAGAAAGGGAATCACGTCAGTTTCGTAGATCTAGAAAAAAAAGAAGGAGAAAATAGGTGGGTAAATGCAAAAAATTGCAGTAAAGGCATAAAGAAGATCAAATTTAATGGCATGATATGAACGATGATGTTTGATTGTTAATTTTTGTTTGTTTTTCTTGTATGTATATTGTATGGATGAAAGACAATTAGTATGAGTTTAGAAACAATGAATGTAAGCAAATGATTTTTGTTTGTTGGTAATGATTTAGAAGCAGTTAGTCATTAAAAATACAATTCTCAAAACTGAATTGAAAAAATTTGTAGGGGATACACTTAATTTGATGTGTACAATATTATTGCATATGTGTAGGAAAGATGGAACAAAGTTAAAATCATAGGGTTATACTTAATTTTGTCATGTATAAAATTATTGCACATGTGCATGAATGTTTGTATACAATTAAAATGATAAACAAAACATATAAGTTATGTTTAAATGTGGATGTCATATTAATACACATGAGAATTATGAATTTACAGGGATGGATGTTTAAAATATAATTGCTAAAGTTAATTTTGCTAAGTATAAGATTACTACACATGTGCAATAAAATTGGATCTCGGTTAAAATGCCAGCTAGGTGAAATATGCATAAGTGGGGATGTCATATTAATATACATGGGCAATGATATGTATTGGATATATTAAATTAGGATAGAATAAAATTAATTTTGCTAAGTAAAAGATTACTGCACATGTGCAATAAAGTTGGATCTCAGTTAAAATGACAGCCAAATGAAATATGCATAAGTGGGGATGCCATGTTAATATGCATGTGCATGATATGTATTGGATAGATTAAATTGGTAGAGAATAAAATTTATTTTGCTAAGTAAAAGATTATTGCACATGTGCACTAAAAGATTATTGCACATGTGTAGTAAAGTTGTATCTCGGTTAAAATGACAACTATGTGAAATATGCATAAGTGGGGATGTCATATTATTATACATAGGCATCGATATGTATTGGATAGATTAAATTAGTAGAGAATAATATTAATTTTGTTAATTAAAAGATAAATGCACATGTGCAATAAAAAATTACTGCACATGTGCAGGAAAGTTGTAATGGATGTAAGACAACCATTTGTGTTTTTGCTAAGTAATGTAAAGTTATAATTGCTATCAAACAAATGAAACAAATATTAATAACGAATAATAAAAGAAAAAGTCATAAAAACCACAAAAATGTCTATTACAAACCAGGTTAAAAAAAAAGGCAAACATAACACCAATCATAGCAACACTAAATCATTTGACAGTCAAAGAGATTCATTTGTTCGTCGTTTGTAACTCATGTAGTTAGCGACTTATTAGACAGTCTTGAAGAACTTCTAGTGTTGCGGATGGGGTCGTGGGATGGATGGGCGACATGCTTAAGACGGACGATCACGCTGAAGGGTAGGCTGTACCGCAGCTGTCCATATATTGGTTCCATCGGTCGTTAAAAATAGGTTGCTGTTATTTCACCTTGATAACAAATGAAAAGAAAATAATTATAACAACATAAGTTTGGAAACCATTGAAACATATATGCACTAAAATTAGTAGGGAATAAAATTAATTTTGCTAAGTAAATGATTACTCCAATGTTCAATAAAAGATTACTGCACATGTGGCAATAAAAAGATTACTGCACATGTGCAATAAAGTTGGATCTCGGTTAAAATGACTGTTAGGTGAAATATGCATAAGTGGGGATGTCATATTAATATAAATTTGCATTGATATGTATTGGATAGATTAAATTAGTAGAGATTAAAATTAATCTTGCTGAGTAAAAGATTACTGCACATGTGCAATAAAAGATTACTATACATGTGAAACAATATAATGCATTTTTACTTACTGCACATGTGCAACCTCGTCATTCTTATTAGTGTAATTGCCGATTGGATGCGTATCTCATTAGTTAGACATCTAATACAACAAAAGGTTATCAAAATTGATCCAAAAACATAAATAGAGTTATTAAATTTCGCATAGGCATTTCATCGAACACCTTGTGTGCATTATTGAGAGTCTTCAAAAAAACTCAATTATAGTCAATTTAAGCAACTAGAAATCTTTAACAACACTCAATTTGTTGTTTACAAAGTCGGATAATGAAGAATAAACTAGAAGAATATCGGATTGATTGGAAAAAAAATGTGACTGTGAATCTAAAAAATCGATCCTTACTAGAATTCCATGGAGGAGAGAGAAGGGAATGAAAAACAAGATCTCTTACCTTTTAAATGTTCGTCTGAATTATGTCTGAATGGCCAGAAATTGCAAACATTCGCCGGAGAGAAGGAACACCAGAGAGTAATATCACCAATTCACTAGTAAAGAAAAGTCGCTAGGGGGAGGGGGTGTCGCATGTGGTATTGAGGTTTTAAAAAGAATTGGTGTGGTCTGACAATTATACCCTTCATTTAACCTTGTTTTCGTGTTTTCACAATAATAACTTGTTTTTATATGATCCTTACCCTATATATATATATATATTTATATATATACAAGTCGCAAATTGGCGCGTGTTACGCGCAGGGTTTCGTTTGTTCCTATTGATGATCCGCTGCTCGTATCTATTTTTGTTGGAAGCATACGCAGCTACAAAAATGGTTATTTGAGTTATTATATAGAAGAGACCTAAACTAAAAACCTAAATGTACACATTCCAAAAAAACTCAAGTAGAATACTTGGCATGATGATGAATGACCTGCAAAGCCAACATTGCTAAAAGCCAAATAGCAACAATTAAATAGCCAAATGAAATTATAGCCATTGTGGATAACACCATGAACCTGATACATATTACCAAAATGTGTTCTTGGTTGGGCCATCGTATCGTTCCATACATAAAGAGCCATGCTGAGGCTGCTATTACAAACTGTACAGCTACTATCTAATCCTAGTCACCATAAACTTACATAATAACATGCATCCAGATACTCAAAATAAGCCATGACTACCTAATTAGCTGCACCAGTACCAAGGGGACCAAAAGAAGCTTTATGCTTTTTACGCAGCGGCATCATAGGCTTCCATATATTGCTCAGGGCGCGCCCTGCGCTTTTGCCTTTTTGGAGCCCTCTGCTGTTTTGCTCTCTTGGAATAACTCTCTCTGTGCAGGCCTTTCCATTGGCTTCTCATTTGATGGCTCTGTTGTATCAGCTTTTTCCTGGGCCTTCATGCTTTGGCCTTCTTGCACAACAGGAGCTGCAACAGTTATAGAGACAGGCGTAGTGACTGCTTCCTCAATTGCCAGCACAGTAGACGCACGCGTTGGAGTTAAGTGACCGTTGTTTGGTCTATGGCAGCTATGACCTCTTGGTCTGTATTGATAGAGGGGTGGAACATCTTGTTGATTGTAAATTTCAAGATGCCATCCTGTGACATTTCGCCATTTTGCAACACGAAGATCATCCTCATACCTCTCATGGCATAGACCGGATTTGGTATCTTTGCTGGATCAGAATAGTCATGCTTTGTTATCATATCATAGCACTTGGTTCCCAGCATAACGACAATGCCTTCATAAAAAATGCAAGCATGCACTTTCCCAGTGGCGTCTTCCAGAGTGCAATTAACGCAGTACCTGCATGATTGCCACCGAAATATAGGATTTATATATTGATCAATCAGAGACACATAGTTTACAATGGAAGGCGTCACTTTGTGTTACTTGTATCTGAGGCCAGTCTCACCATGTCGAGGGCATGTGTACCCTTCTTTTGTCTCCTGTATGGTTCTCTACACGGCAGGCAACGGGCAAAGTACCATATGCGGCCAGGTATGATCTCAGTGATGGTCGCCTCACATGTGTATTTGATACCCAGAGTTGCACGCGATTAATCAAATGAATTAGGAGCCAAATATACATAGTAAATAAGCCGCCCAGTTGTAGCAAAGGCCTTATATATCATTATATTATAATGTTTGCCTATTTAGTGTCTGCTATAGTGGAGTATAATTGAACACAATGTTGTGTGGCTAAGCAAAAACATACACCATGGCAGACACTCACATAGATTTTAGTCATATCTTCCTGGTACAGCGAGGCCAATGTCACCCTCTCGCGCTCTGAGAACTTAGGTGTGTATCTAATACGCGGTTCACTTGACGCCTCTAGAGGTTGAAACCTGCAAACATTTCTATGAGCATCATAGCTTGTGTTTTAAGCTTGCATCATATAATTTAGAATGAAGGCGCACCTCACTGCCATCGCACTGGAATCCTCTATATCAAGATTAATTGCAACCCTAGTTGCTGGAGTTGATTGTAATTGCATATCACCTAGCATACCAAATAATGTCAGCTATTTATTGGCAACACCTTACCTTCAAAATTCACAACTTTAATTGATGACAAAGCAGCGATGACTTAATGGACAAGAACCATAAAGCAACAACTAATTAAAACAGTAAAAAAAGAAAAAAAAAGGAACCAACACCACCATAGCAGCACAAAGAGATGTACACTTCAGATTTTAGCAACAAAATAATTTAAGATAGTAGCAAGATATAACTTACAGCGTTGGTAAAACCTCGAGCACAAAACAAACTTGCACACAACATATAAAAGGCAAACATGTAAAAATAAAGCATTAAATCATAATAACCAAATTCATGGAGGGCCCTCTAATGCAGTCCTAGAAAGGGCCTCCCATAAATAATCAATACAGCTAACATGACAAACACACGAAGCAGCAAAATAACTCACCAAACAAACGAACCGCAACCAAGAAAGCAGACCTGTCAAAAAACAATGCTAAAAAATCAGAGACCATGCAGCAGCCAAAACCATTGAGAGAAAGAACCACCATTCAATTTGATCAGGAAAAAGTTTCAGATGAGAAAAATAGCACAAATTTTGAAGTGTAAAAATAATAACTAAGGCCCAGGCTTATTGGATGCCTAATTTAAGAACCAAACCATCAAGCCCCTTAAATGTGTAACCTTGTAAGAAAAAGTATCCCTCTCATGGCTTTCATGCCTAAAAAAAGTCTACCCCTCACAAACCATTGAGAGAAAGAACCACCATTCAATTTGATCATGCAAAAGTTTCAGATGAAAAAGTAGCACAAATTTTGAAGTGTAAAAATAATAACTAAGGCCTATGCTTATTGGATGCCTAATTTAAGAACCAAACCATCAAGCCCCTTGAATGTGTAACCTTGTAAGAAAAAAATATCCCTCTCATGGCTTTCATGCCTAACAAAAGTCTACCCCTCACATGTCTAGCCATTTCAAAGCACATGCCAAATTAAGTCACAAAGACCATGTCAATGAACCTGATGCCTCCTGTGCTCTCATACTTGTAAAACCACCAACCAAACAACCAACAACTTCAGTTACTTGTGGCAGCCCAAACCCACCCAACTAAATTAATAACCTGCCTAAAAATAGATGAAAAAAAAAATCAAAGCAAAACAGAACCACCCCCAGAGCTGCTAACATCTGTCATATCCTTCATGGCCAAAACCTTTGAAAGAAAGAACAACCCTTCTACTCCATCAGTGAAAACTTTGAAAGAAAAAAAAATGGCTAACTTTTAAGTGTAAAAAAATAATAAGACTCAAGGCGTTACTGAATGTCTAATTTAACAACTAACCCCCCCCCCCCCCCCCGAGGCTCTTCAATGTCTAACCATGTAAAAGAAGCCCTTCCCTCTCATGCATAAAAAAACACTACAAAATTCAAGCCCAGAGAAAACTCCCCCATGGCTGCTAATATTTTTCCAACCCTGATGGCCACCATTCAAATAAACGGCATGAAAAAACATCCCAAAAATAACAAACAACCTGATGCACATGAACAAAGAGCTGCTTTGCAAAGAGCAAGCATAGGAGTTCCTAAGCAAATAAACAAACACCTGGCGTGCATAATGGTTTTTTAGTAAACATAACATGCAAAAATAATCAAAGCAATCACATGAGACATATAGAAACGCTCTAAAGGAATCCATCGGAAAATACTAACCAAAGGTACCGTAAAATCAGAAGAGAACACAACCACGAATAACATGATGAAATCCTTAATAACACACACGCAATTAACGAATTGTAGACGAGGGTGTCTACAATGAATTTTTCAATATATAAGGTGAGGTTCATTGTAGACACCCCCATAAGTGTAGACATGTAGACACTCTATTTCACATGTGAAATTACTCTATTTCGCATGTGAAATTCAATAAAAATAACTTTTTTTTTATTTTATGTAAATAAATAAAATCTAAGATAACCAATGAGAATTGTGAAAAATTTAATTCATGAATGATTACGTAATGAAATCTATGATGCACATGACTTGATTTTGGAAAAAAAAGTAAAACGAAAGGATCAGAATGAGTATGCGTAATCTGCATCATTCATTAATTAATTTTTTCACAATTCTTATTGTTTATCTTAGATTTTATTTATTTATTTACATAAAATCTAAATTTTTTTTATTGAATTTCACATGTAAAATAGAGTAATTTCACATGTAAAATAGGGTGTCTACCTGTCTACACTTAGGGTGATTGTAATGGTCATCCCATGATCCCATGATCCCATGATCCCAAGCCATTTTTGGTGCCACCTCATCTTTTCTCACTCCCATGATCCCAAGCCATTTTTACTTGTAATACCTATCCCACAATCCCATGATCCCAAGCACTTTTTTTTTATAGTTTTTTATTCAAGAAAATTAAATAATAACTAAAGTAAAATAAAAACTACAATTAAATAAAACAAAATATTAAATTAAAAATAACTTTCATTAAAAAAAGAAAAAATTACAAATTCCTAAAAAATAAAAAATTACCAACTCCTAAAAATAAAAAATTACCAATTCCTAAAATTACTTATTTATTTTTATCGAAGAGTTTCGCCTTAAATTTATCAACCAAGGCACGAGACGCGTCGTCCAAATCTTTTACCGGTTTAACAACCGTCCCGATCTCACGACGCATTTGCTCGCATTCCAAAATGTCGAGTTGTTTCTTTCTATCCTCTCGGGCATCTCGTGCAAGTTGGAGCTTTTCCATTTGGATTTCGTTAAACGATCCAAAATGTTCGTCCCAATTTAAACTCGAAGACGGTTTGGCCTTCCCATTTCCCTTTAGTTTGGCTTCTCTTTTAGCCTTTTGACAACCCATTGGAAGGGGTTCCTCGGGTGGGCTCGTTGGAGAAAATCCCTCGACGTTGAGGTCGATAGGAGTCCTTCCTTCGAATGGGCTACTAACGTAGGTGTTTGACTCGGACGTTTTGGTTCTTTTGGAACCACCTTAGTCACCACTTTCGCACCCTTGGTCCACCGGAGCCGCCGCTCGCCATTTTGGGGATTTCTTGCAAAGCTCCCAACACTCCATTTTATCAAACGCAACCCCCTTGCTCTCTATTTTGTATCGATGTTGTGCCGCCATGAGGATGTTAGCTTCCGAAAGCCCGCTTTTTCGTTGAGCCATTTGATTTATATAAATGTTGTTGAATCTTTGGATCTTCCCATTCAAATCTTTCCACTTTGAATATACTTGACTTTTGGTGCGATAAAATAAGCTTATATCGTTGAAGTCGGGGACGGGATAGTTCAACATTTGGTGCCAATCAAAGGTAATTTTGTTCCAAAAATAAGTACCCGATTGAGCATCACCTACCAAAAATAAAAACAAAAAAAAAAGGTTAGAAAACAATTAAAAAAAATAAAAGTTATAAAATACGTGATAAAAAAATTAAAAAAAAAAGTTATTACCCTTAATCGAATTCTCTGAGTTATCAATGTAGAGTAGGGTCAACACGACTTCTTCTTGAGAGCTCCACGGAATCGACAGCCGTTTTCCGCCCTCCGGGCGTTGGGAAGTTTGCGCCTTTGGTTTCTTCGACATAGTCTTCTTCCTACCCGTTTTTTGTGGTGGTTGTGTTTCCATCACAACATCGGGGATAGTCTCGTCTTCAAGGTTGAAGCCATCGTGTGAGAAACCGTATTCTTGACCCCAACCGGTTTCTTGATTGCCAAAAGACGGTACGTAACCGGGTTCATCGAACAAGTTTCGTTGAGAGGTCGGAGTCGGTGGTTCGCTCTTGGGTTGGGTTGGGAAAAAGTTGTGAGACATGGTGATTGTGAAGGTTGAGAAAACAAAAGTAATTTGAGTTGATGTGGGTGAAATGTGTGGAAAAAGTGTGTAAAAAGGGGGTTTAAATAGGTAAAAAAGGTAAAAAAACATTTTTTTTTAAAACGTCAAAAGGACCGTTGGGTGGGGGGGTCACTCCAACGGTCACCTCTCCCACGCATTCCCCCCTCGGTAGCCCAGTCCAACAGGGCGATCCCGAGCCCCAAGTCCCGAGCAATTTTCCTGGTGTTCCCGAGGTACCCGTGAATCCCGAGCTCGGGAGTGGTCCCAAACTTGAACCATTACAAACACCCTTATGAGGGTGTCTACAATGAACTTTTCAATATATATATATATATATATATATATATATATATATATATATATATATATATATAGGAGGTGGTTCAAGAGAAAACCAAACTAAATCTAGAAAACCAAGAAAACTAATTGCAGCCAATCATAACATTTTTTGCTTTATATATTTCTATAAAATAGAAAAGGTTAGTAATGTAATTTGACCACTACTCTAATTAATTAATAAATTAACTATTTAATACAAAACAGTTTCCTAATTTGTCTCATCTATCTCTCCTTTATTTCGTGCTCTATCTTATGTATTATTCATAGGGGTGAGCATGGTTCGGTTCGGTTCGGGTTTTGGCTCTAACCGAACCGAAACCGGAGTTTTCGGTTCCTAAGAAAAAAAACCATTCGGTTTCGGTTTTTTTCGGGTTTTTTTCGGTTTTGGTTCGGTTTTGGTTCGGTTTCGGTTTTTTTAATTTTTTTTATAATATGTTGTTAATATAATTTAAAATGTCTAATCTTAAAAGATAAATAAATAATAGTACAAAACAAATACCGTCACAACTATTTAAAAAAAAAGAAAAAAAAATAAAAGTAGTTACGTGAAGCGTGTGACCATGCAAAATACGAAGTGACGTTATATTTAAAAGTTTTTAACACTAAAGATCTTGATGTAAACTATTAAATGTTAACTTAAAATATAAATTAAGAGAACAAAGGTTACTAAAAATCTTAAAGTTAAGTGTTAAGTGTTAAGTGTTAACTTAAAATATAAATTAAGGTTTAAAGATTTATAACGTGCCCTCCTAAAATGTTAATTCACTTATTTCCCCTCGGTTCGGTTCGGTTTTTCTAACGGTTCGGTTTTTCGGTTCAGTTCGGTTTTTAATAGACATGAAACCGAAACCGAACCATTATCTTCGGTTCGGTTTTTTTCGGTTCGGTTTTTTTCGGTATTTCTTGCGGTTCAGTTTTTTTCGGTTCATTGTAGACACCCCCATAAGTGTAGACAGGTAGACACCCTTTTTCACCATTAGATCTCTTGATCTAATGGTTGTGATTAATTTTCTTTTTTCTTTTTTTCTTTTTTCTCATTAATTAGAAACTTTCACATGTGAAAAAGAGCTATTTCACATGCGAAAGTGTCTACAATGAACCTCACCCTATATATATATATATATATATATATATATATATATATATATATATATATATATATATATGAGAGAGAGAGAGAGAGAGAGAGAGAGAGAGAGAGAGAGAGAGAGAGAGAGAGAGAGAGGAAGGTTAAAGTGGAAACCACCTCCACTTTGGAAAACCTAGCAAACCTCATCTTAACCATTCATCATCCCAATCCAAGTGCTACAATTAATTCCTTTATTTTCTATTTATTTTATCACTTTTTTGTTACTTTTTGTATTTTTTTTAAATGAAAAGGGTAGTTTGGTCTCCATATTTTTTGTTGCATGTCTACACTTCCCTATAATCTGCATGAACATCACATCTCACCATATCACTTCTTTCCCATATTTATCTTTTCATTTTCCCTCTACATTTTCCCAAATTCAAAATAAAATCCCTTGAATTTCTATATTCTTCTTCTTCATCATTCAAGTTCATTCCATCTTTCAAACCCACTTTTCTTTCACCCATCTTCACTATCGCCTCCATCGTACCACCCCGTCATCATGAGGTATGTGTGTTCATCCGAGTTCATCCATGGTGAATCTGCGATTCCACGTTGTTTTTTTATCAAACTCAGTTGCTACAAGTTGTACACGATCATACAAAGCTAATGCAACAACAATTTTTGAGTTTCGTTAACGTTTGAGTTGTTTTCCATTTTTTCCGGTCATCTTCTTCGTCGGTTTGAATATTTGGACCTGAAAAACGATTCCAAAACATATCAACAATGGTGCTATAATTGTTCTCCTAGTCAAGATGAATCCAAGGCAACTTTTGGAAGTGATTTTCGTTCTGTTTTGATCAAGTTATGGGGGTCTGAAATTTTGAAAACTCGCCGGAAAAACGCATTTGGCCGGAATTGCATATTTTGGCCGGAAAAAGTTGTTGAGCGGTTGTGTAACAATAATGTTACATTTATCATAACACATAAAAGTAACAATAATGTTACATATGTAAGCTCTATGTGTTTGGCTCTGATGTGTTTTCAGTATTTCCTGATGTTTGTATGCAAGTTTTATGTTTTCATGTTGTAGTGAGTTATGTGGGGTTACATATGTAACTAAGTTTATGCAAACCGCAACGAAACATATCAACAATGGTGCTCTCCTGAATCGTCTCGCCGAGAAGAATCCAACGTCGCTTTCAGAATTTATTTTCGTTAAATATTTAGTGAGATATTGCCATTTTGAGTTTATTGAATCATTTTTTGAATTAATTGATTAAATTAATCCGCAACGAAACCTATCAAGAATGGTGCGCTCCTGAATCGTCTCGTCGAGACGAATCCAACGCCGCTTTCAGAAGTTATTTTCGTTAAGTATTTAGTGAGATATGACCGTTTGAAGTTTATAGAATCTTTTTATTTATTTAATTAATTAAATTTAGATATAAAAGTAAAGAATAGTCGTGAGAGAGTGTTTGGATTTTAACCAATAGAGGTTACCTATGTAACACAAAGGGGTTACCCATGTATCCAACCAATGAATCTTTTTTTTTAAATAACTTATGTAACTATCTTAGGTTACTTATGTAACCCCAAATATCATTCACATATGTAACCAATAGAGGTTAAATATGTAACCTACAAATGTTACCTATGTAATTCAACATCTTGTTCACTAATTGGTTTTAAAAATATGTAACCAATAGAGGTTACTTATGTAACACAAAGGGGTTACCCATGTATCCCACCAATGAATCTTTTTTTTTTAAATAATCTATGTAACTATATCAGGTTACCTATGTAATCCCAAATATCATTCACATATGTAAACAATAGAGGTTACCTATGTAACCCGCATAAGTTACCTATGTAATTCAACATCTTGTTCACTAATTGGTTACATAGGTAACCTAACGTGGTTACATAGGTAACCTATCGTGGTTACATAGGTAACCTATCGTGGTTACATATGTAACCTATCGTGGTTACATAGGTAATTTAACATCTTGTTTGAGCATACTAAGTTATTGCACCAATCAGATTCAAGTTTCTTTATCATTTTTATCGGTTCCAATTTTTCCGATGTTGAATTACATAAGTAACCTCTACTAGTTACATATTTTTAAAACCAATCAATGAACAAGATGTTGAATTACATAGGTAACCTATGCGGGTTACATTGGTAACCTATGCGGGTTACATAGGTAACCTCTATTGGTTACATATTTTTTTAACCAATCAGTGAACAAGATGTTAAATTACATATGTAACCTCTATCGTGTTACATAGGTAACCTCTATTGCTTACATATGTGAATGATATTTAGGGTTACATAGGTAACCTGATATAGTTACATAGGTTATTTTAAAAAAAGATTCATTGGTGGGATACATGGGTAACCCATTTGTGTTACATATGTGAATGATATTTTGGGTTACATAGGTACCCTTTACATAGGTTATTTAAAAAAAGAATAATTTGTGGGTTACATAGGTACCCCTTTGTTGACATAATAAGATATGGGGTTACATATGTAACTAAGTTTATGCAAACCGCAACGAAACATATCAACAATGGTGCTCTCCTGAATCGCCTCGCCGAGAAGAATCCAACGTCGCTTTCAGAATTTATTTTCGTTAAATATTTAGTGAGATATGGCCATTTTGAGTTTACTGAATCATTTTTTGAATTAATTGATTAAATTAATCCGCAACGAAACCTATCAAGAATGGTGCGCTCCTGAATCGTCTCGTCGAGGCGAATCCAACGTCGCTTTTAGAAGTTATTTTCGTTAAGTATTTAGTGAGATATGACCATTTGAAGTTTATAGAATCTTTTTATTTATTTATTAATTAAATTAAATTAAGATATAAAGTAAAGAATATTCTTGGGAGAGAGGAGAGAGAGTTGATGTGTCCAAGAGTCCCCTTTTCACAGTGATAAAGCATTCAATGGAGTAAATGACATTCATACCCTTCCTAGGAAAAAGTCAATAGACTACGTGGATGTTCCCCTGGCCCTTTAATTGGTTTACTTTGTTTTCCAAAGTGGGAAGGGTTTGCAAAATATCCCCACCCTATATATATATATATATATATATATATATATATATATATATATATAGGGCTAGGTTCAAATGAAAACTTTTTATTTTAATAACTTTTGAGAACTAAATCTCAACCACAAATTTCAGGGGGGGACCACTACAATTCATGGGAGGGGGGATACATGTAATAAACTTGTGGCTCAAATTAGTTCTTTTTAGTTCTCAAATCAAATTGGTTCTCAAATGATCCTCTCCCTATATATATATATATATATATATATATATATATATATATATATATATATATATATATAGGGAGACGATCATTTGAGAACTAATTGGTTGAGAGAACTTTTGAGAACTATTTTAAGCCACTAGTTATATTTACATATACCCCCTCCCATGAATTGTAGTGGTCCCCAACTGAAATTAGTGGTGAAGATTTAGTTCTCAAAAGTTCTCAAAACAAAAAGTTATCATTTGAACCTAACCCTATATATATATATATATAGGGTTAGGTTCAAATGATAACTTTTTCTTTTGAGAAACTTTTGAGAACCATTCTGAGCCACTAATTTTCAGGGGGGAAACATTCAAATTCATGGGGGGGATTTCCATATATATAAACTAGTGGCTTAGAATGGTTCTCAAATGTTCTCAAACCAAATTGGTTCTCAAATGATCCTCTCCCTATATATATATATATATATATATATATATATATATATATATAGGGAGAGGATCATTTGAGAACCAATTTGGTTTGAGAACTAAAAAGAACTAATTTGAGCCACAAGTTTATTTACATGTATCCCCCCTCCCATGAATTGTAGTGGTCCCCCCTGAAAATTGTGGTTGAGATTTAGTTCTCAAAAGTTCTCAAAACAAAAAGTTCTAATTTGAACCTAACCCTATATATATATATATATATATATATATATATATATATATATATATATATATTAACCCACTCTTAGGGAGATAACCCAATAACCAATTTCAGCCACAAGATGCATGACACTTGTCCAATGGGTACTTTTACCAGGAAGGGTATAGATGTCATTTACCCAACAAAAAAAACACCCCCCATTTTTAAAAAATCTATAACTTTTTCATCTTTTGTCGGTTTTTTATTAAAATTATACCATTAAACTCGTCACATTTTTGCCTTTAATTCAGTTGTGGTCCCGACTTTTTTTGACATTTTTTTTTCTAAACGAACGTACTGACATGTAATGTTACAAAAAGTAGCACTGATGCCCTTTCTGGGTAGCGTCGGTGACTTTTTTCTGTAGCATTGATGTTAATACGGAGGTTTAAAAAAAGAACCTTTGAAAAAAGTCGGGACCACATCTGAATTAAAGATAAAAAAGCGATGAGTCCAATGGTATAAATTTTATAAAAAACCGACTTCGAATAACAAAGTTATAGGCGTTTTAAAAATGAGGGGTTACTTTTTCTTTTGGGTAAAATACCCTTATACCCTTTATGTTAAAAAAAAAGAAAAAAAAAAGGAGTGTCACGTGTCACTCATCCATAGCACCTGTATTTTCATCAAGCCACTAGGATGTGGTTATTTGGTTATCTCTCTAAGAGTGGGTTATTAATAGTTCTCATCCCTATATATATATATATATATATATATATATATATATATATATATATATATATATATATATAGTGAGGTTCATTGTAGACACTTTCGCATGTGAAATAGCTTTTTTTCACATGTGAAAGTTTCTAATTAATGAGAAAAAAGAAAAAAAGAAAAAAGAAAATTAATCACAACCATTAGATCAAGAGATCTAATGGTGAAAAAGGGTGTCTACCTGTCTACACTTATGGGGGTGTCTACAATGAACTTTTCACTATATATATATATATATATTATATATATATATATATTGAACCTAACCCTATATATATATATATATATATAAATAGATTTGAAGCAACCATCACCACATACGAAAATCATATCAAATTCAAGAAATTAAATGTTGAGTCGTATGACAATTGTAATAAAATTCATATCAAATTCAAGAAATTAAATGTCTCAAATATGAAATCAACATCACTGATTATTTATTAATAAAGATTCTATATTTTCATTCTAAATCAAATGTCTCAAATAATATCACTCATAACCTCTGTTTCTCATGAAATTTAATATGTTTCTCAACTAGATCAAGAACTTAAGTTTCAAGAAGCTGTACTTTCATTTTCATGGAGCGTAGAAGTGTTGACTTGAGAAGAGGAGGAACAAGCTAGCGAGTGGTGGCTATGATTTTAGGAGCTTCAACTTCCGTTCATTTCAGGGCTGAATCAACTTGAGGCAGAGGTTAGGGCAGTGATTAAAATGGTTAGGTAGTGGATGGTGGATAGAAATTAAACATTTCATGGCTCGTTGTGGCAATGGCTGAGTTTTGATCGGTGGCGGATGGTGGATGGTAAATGACGGCAGAAGTGAGGGATAGAGAATTTCTTGTAGTGTATCTCGGCTAAGACTATCTAGAAGAAATCAAGATTCTGTCACATCTTTGGATCAACAATTACTCTAACAAGTTCTCGGTCATATGAGTTCATTGGAGGGTTTTTATTGTCAATTTGTAATGTTTTGCTTTGTGTGACGTCTATGTGTTGTTTCTTTTCTTTTTGTTTTATATTTCTCTTGGGAGGGCTAGTGTGTTTTGGTGGCCTCTTCCTTAATAAATTTTGCCATTCAAAAAAATAATTAAAATCTTATTTGTCTCTTACATGAATATTACGAACTTAATTAAGACTGATTACTATATCTAGGATCGGCTTCCTTTTAAATAGAAAAAAAAAAGTATTGTTATGCAAATATAGAAAAATTAAAACATGTGATAACCGGATGATAAAAATCTCAAACACTCAAACACATATTTCCATATCACCACAATTTAACACATATTATCGTACCACCAGGCCACATCTTATTTTTAACCATTCATATAAAGATATACGACTTTACGTTTTTCCTAAAGAACTATGATGGTCCAAAACCAACATCTAAGTCCCTTGCCCACAAAAGTCAAACACAAGAAAAACTTGTCACCTATGACCTAAAAACGAATAAAAACCCTAGGGATGGTAGGTCTAACATATATATGGCATAAATATACAGTTATAAAAAGCATGGCAGCATATAACAAATTCTAATATTGGATTTGTTTTTTAATCATATTCCCATTCTTCCCAATTTCTATAAATAGCATGCATGTTGCATCCATATTCCATGCACCCTCCCCCTCGAGTTCTAGTTACAAATTAAGATGGTTTCTAAGCTCGACCTATTGTTTGGTGTCCTCATAACTGCAGCATTGATGCAATTTCAAATAGTTTTTGTAATAGGTGAACCACAAGTCCCATGTTACTTTATATTTGGGGACTCGTTAGTTGATAATGGCAATAACAATGGACTCGTGACAGCAGCGAAAGCAAACTACACGCCTTATGGGGCCGACTTCCCACAAGGTGTCACCGGTAGATTCACAAATGGGCTTACCGTGGCGGATATCATCGGTTTCTCTCTTACTCATTGCCCTCTCTCTCTCTCTCTTCGTTTGATAATCAATATCTTTAAATATCTAATTTTATTTTTTAGAATATATATTATTCAAGTCTGTATAGCTTGAGCCACAACCCAAACGATTTAAGGGCCCCAAACAAACTAACATTTTGGGGTATTTTGATATTTTTTAAAGTTAGATTTTAAATACTCATTTTTATTAGGTTTGGAACGAGCAATAATAAACTATACTGTTTGTAATTAGTAGAGTTCAACCTTTTTATTCTTATACTAAATTAACAGGTTCATTTAAGATATTACATGTTCATCGGGGTCATCTATGAGAATCCATAATAATTACAAAGTCCTGGGTGAGTAAAAAAATGAACTTCTAAAATATTAACTCAACATTATATTACTACATTAACGCAAATATATGAAACAAAAAATAAAGAAACCCAAATAAAAAAAATAGGGAAATAAAGAACCCTAAAAGAAAGACAAAAGAAAAGTCTACAAAAAGAAACTAGAAAAAATAAATGTAAATGTGGTATGCAAGATTTGAACTTGAAACATGCTTGAACTCATTATATTTGATAATTTTATTGAAGGGTAAGGTTACTTGAAAACTATTTTTACTTGGAAAACTGGAAACAATGGAAAATTATATTAAATGAAAGCTATTTGGGTAATTTAACATTTTTTTCCTTTTTTTTAAATTTCACATATATCCACATGATAACTTTATAAAAAAACGTTTTTTAGTTTATCTTGTCCGTCCGACTATGTTGCGTATATGCAACATAGTGTGTTGCATACGTTGATATACGCAACATAGTAGTTTGTATATATGCAACAATGTATGCTTCATACGTTGCATATATGCACTATATGCAGCATTGTATGTTTCATATATTGCATATATGCAACATAGCATGTTGCATGTACGCAACGTAAACAAAATACAATGTTGCATATATGCAACATAGTCGGATGAACAAAAAAATAATGGTTTTTTATGTTTTTTTAAGGTCGTTAGGTGGCCATTAGGTGGATAGACACGAATTTTTTTTAAAAGAAGCACCAAAATTACCTAAATAGCCTTCATTTAATATAATTTTCCTTTGATTTTTAATTTTTCAACTAATACTTAGTTTTCCATTAAACTTAATCTTTTTATTGTATTCACATTATAATGTATATGCACATATTTAAAAAATATATATATAATTTTTTTTTTCTAAGAAAATGGGGTCCTAACCCTTTGCTTGGACCATTAAGCCTGTATATATAGGTTAACCATTTTTTTCTTTATTTTCCAATGGTACGGTAGTGTGACAACTTAGTTTAGTAATTTTTAAAATCATGCTATGCTTTCAGATGGGTTATTATCAATAAAAAACAATAGTAAATTATGGTTTTTATTTATTAATGAATATACTAAATATAGAATGCATTTTCATGATATTAAAAACATGTACTTTTCAAGCATATTATACATTTGACCAATTCTTCGTACGGAATTAATCTTTATAGTAACGGCGGTTCTAGTACCCCTAACCGGACCGCCGGCGACACCGGTTCCCGGTTCGATCGGTTCGACCGGCCGGTCCGGTCTGATTGTGAAAACACTGGTTAAAACTGCTTATAGTTTCTTTAATTGTAAAAACACATTAAAGAGAAGTTTTATTCAACTAAAACTGCTTATAGTTTCTTTTTATTCAACTAAAACTCCTTGTAGTTTCTTTAATTTTTAAAACACATAAAAGTTTAATTATTAATTTATTGTTGTGAAACTCTTTTATGGGTGTTATTATATTTAATTAAATTATATGGAAAAAAAAACATAAAACATAGTTACTACTTAAGGAAAAAATCTACAGAAAATTAATAATTATCTAAAAAACCAACATTTTTTTCTCTATAACTTCTTTATATATTGATAATTTTAAAAAGAATTTCATCAAAAAGTCTATAATTTTATTAGCTTTATTTATGGGTAAAAACTTTTAAAAAATAAAAAGTTTAGTGATATTGTATTATTGCATCATGCAATAATACTAATAGTATTGCATAATGCATTATAATTAAAACTACTTAAAAAGAATAAACTTAACTTAAATATGGACGTGGTTTATGCGAATAATGTAAAAAAAATTGGCTTTCATAAACCAATTTTATATTATTGTTGCATAGTGCATTATTAATTTCAAACTAAAATCCGAATTTTATTTTATTTTTAAAAAAAAAAAACTCAAAAATGTTTTTAAAGTTTTTCTTTTTTCAGTATTCTTAAAATCATGAAAGAAACATATAAAAAAAGTTTAATTTTTTTTTTTTGGTTTTTAGGTTTTTTTACAAAATATTGATTTTCTATAGAATACAACCCTTGCTACTTAATCGTTATTTATTTTTTCGAAATTGACTTGAGATAGACGTTAATCATGATGGAAAAAAAAGAAAAAATAATTGCTAAGTTTTCTAATTTAAAAATAATCAATAACGAGTAATCGTATTTCATATACATTTATATACGTTAATTTGGATGAAAAATTATGAAAATTTCATAATAAAACAATGAAACGAGAGAAGTCTAAATTAGAAGTTTGGTTTTGGTTAATATTGATAAGAAGGATTTTCAGCTATAGTCATTAGTCATTGGATCTTAATCTAATAAAAAAAAATGGATGGGTATTTTAGTCTGTCATCTTTCTTATTTTGTATCCACTTCCCCATTTTTTTAAACATTAATAACTTTTACATACGACATTATATTTTTTTAAACTACACTATAAAAACGAGCGTTTTTCATCTTTAAAACTCGTATAGTGTTGCTATATATAAAATTAAAAAAAAAATTACTCTTCGGTTTTTAACACCATATGACACAATAATCTGAACATTTTGACACAACATGACACAATAATCTGAACATTTTTGACAAAATATGACACAATGATCTAAATATTTTGACACAAGGACACAATAATCTGAACATTTTGATATAATCGAAAGAGTAAATTGTTTTTATTTTATTTTATATATAACAACACTGTACGCTCGTTTTTATGGTGTAATTTTTTTTTAAATTAATGTCGTATTTCAGAGTTATGAAAGTTTCAAAAATGGGGGGATTTGATAGAAACCCTAAAATGCCCTTCCATCTTTTATTTTATTTAGTTTTTTCTCTCTAATTCTACACATAAAAACTATGAACCATAGATCTTCATTAATTAAAGATCTAATGGTTATGATTTCTTCTTATCCTTCTTAATCAAACTAAGATTCTCATAATAACCTCTCTCGTAAAACAATAATAAAACTTGAGTGGTTTTATAAAAGATAAAGATATTTTATTAAAACAATATTGAAACTTCTTATTATTTACTGATTTTATTGTGGCTATATGAAATTCTAGGCTTTTGCACACTATAGGCCTCAAATTAATAAAAAAATATTTTATACATAATTTAAACTAGATTTTTATAGGTTTTAAAATATTCATTCCTACTTTAAAAAGTTAAACCTAACTTTTTTATACACATAATCTAGCCCTAATTTGAAGAACCATTTTTCATCCACTAATAATAATGTTCTAGATCAACCAATTTTATATTGATTATAACTAAAAAGGGGTCTTGATTTTTATTCGTCTCTGGCCCCAAATGATTAAGCCAATCCTCTTTAATTTATTATACAAGAAATGGTGGTGATAATACCAAAACCAACAAGATCGTTTGCTTGATTTCAGGTCAACTTCTAGATTTTCCTAATTTCATACCATCATATGCTACGGCAACTAACAGTGAGATCAACAGTGGTGTAAACTACGGTAGTGGTGGAGCTGGTATTAGAGATGAAACAGGAAGGAATCTGGTAAATCCTAATCGTAACGTTTTGAAACCAGCCTAGTATATATTAAGTTATCTTTACAATCACAAAATAACATCTAATATATATACAATGAAGTTATTGTATACATTAAGTTTGTTTTATTTACAAAATGTAAAGGTGAATCATGCAGAAAAATCTGGTATTTGACATGATTAAATTATAACATCTTCTTTATCTTTATATAGGGTGATCGAATCAGCTTGAATAGACAATTACTTAGACATGCAACAATCGTTTCGCGGCTTTCGAACTTGCAACGTAATAAAACATTTACAAATGAATACATTCAAAAGTGCATTTACATAGTAAATATGGGAAGCAACGATTATATCAACAACTACCTCATGCCCAACAATTATCCCACAAGTACCATATATACTCCTTATCAATATGCAAGAGTCCTCATTCAACAGTACTCTCAACAACTAAAGGTAAACAATTATATATATTTTTTTGTGAGCTTTATACTTTGGGTGATGTTATTTACACATCAAAAAATTTGATCTCATATCATGTCCTATGGTTAAATTAGAGTTAAATGGGTAGGCCGTCTTGAAACAAATTGGACGACCACTTAACTTTTTCAACTTTAACTTTTTCAACGTTTGACTTTTATAACTTTGAGAATGGAGGCTCCTTTGTGGTTTCTTAGTTAAGTATAACTTCTCATTATCTTCACACCCTCCAGTGGCACCGTGAGACTCATCTATCAAACACTTGCATAAATGTCGATACAT
Organism: Deinandra increscens subsp. villosa; assembly: GCA_039602395.1. Classification (NCBI taxonomy): domain Eukaryota; kingdom Viridiplantae; phylum Streptophyta; class Magnoliopsida; order Asterales; family Asteraceae; genus Deinandra; species Deinandra increscens. Next base: position 71,833,865 of record JBCNJP010000012.1, on the reverse strand, counting down.
GGAAGAACCCATTTTAGTGCCCCCGACAACACTATCTTACATGTAATAGGTCCAACTGTTGTAATAATCTTACATGGCCCGATATACCTCCTCCCCTAATGTTGAAAATGGTTGGTCAAGAAGTTTTAAAATGTCAAATGTTGAAAAATTCAAAGTTTGAATAGTTAAACAACCGTCTAATGGGTTTGTGAACAGCCGTTTGAAGACGGTGTAGGTTCATACCGGTGGTGTGTATATTTTCTTTCTAGTTTTTGCGATCTTTAGTATACTGTCAACTAAACACTAAAAAATTTTATTCTATTCATACGACAGAGTCTATACAAATTGGGAGCAAGGAAAATTGCGGTGTTCGGTTTGGGTTTCATAGGGTGCACCCCAGCTGAGATAGCAACGTTTGGCACTAACGGAGAACCATGCGTTGAGTCGATTAATAGTGCGACCATGCTCTTTAACGACAGGCTTAGCCCTCTTATTAATGATCTTAACAATGCATTCTTTGATGCAAGATTCACTTTCATCAATATTTCTAGCATCTCTGCACCCCAAGAAGGTAAAGTAGCTTCTAATGTGTATAGTGTGTCATGTTTCACTTTAATCAATCATCCCATTTGACTTGTGTAACAAAGTCTAATGTGTGTCATGTTGATTTTAAACTTATATGTTATTTTTGCTTATATTCATGTACTATTTTCTGTTTAGTAATTATACACAATGCAGGCATGTGTCCATCAGTGAATATAGGTCTATGATATTAGTATATAGAAATGATTTTTCTGTTTTGCAGGAGTAGTCTTGCCAAATGTTCCCTGTTGTCAAACACGATCAGATGGGCAATGTGTTCCAAATTCAGTTCCATGCTCTGATAGGACTATGTATACTTGGTATGATGGTTTTCATCCCACAGAGATTGCAAACAGATTCCTTGCATCAAGATCGTACGCTGCACTCTCTCCCATGGATGCGTCTCCTTACGATATCAGTCATTTGGCTCAACTTTAACATATAGAGATGTTGCATGATAACATACTGTTGTAACTTGTATGGTTCTTTATAAAGAAGATGAATAATATTAATAAAGTGATGATACTCAGAATGTCTTGTTTTGTTTTTTTATTTTTACATTTAAGGAATCCAAAAACAAAAATAATTACCAAATTAGTATTAATGTAACTAACTTTTCTTGGTTATTGTAGGCAACCACACGTTACGGTGGAAGTATCTTCTTATTGCGTTATTATTGTTGAAGATGTTGTATATTGTTGTGAACATTGGGTTAGTAATTGATTTGCAATGAGTAACTATCGGCTACTAATAGTTCAAAGTGAGATATACTTATAAGAAAAACCGTAAAACATAAGGGGAAAAACATGAATATATGTCGAAAGAAGCAGAAGTTGCAACTCCCAACCAAATCGAACACCCATAGCCACCATATAACTAAAGTCCTATAATGATCAAATTACATAGAAAGCCTATTCTAATTACATCAAAACCTTCAAACAGTAGTATTATTACAAAGCAATTGAATACAAAGCTTGTAAAGCAAACTTACAACTACAAAAATTTAAATGCATGATCATGAGATATCTCACATTTAACTAACCATTAAATTCACTTTGCTACAATATATAATACTTATTTTCGTGCATTTAAAGACAATTAGAGTGTTACCCCTGCTGTTAAGCTTGTGTGCCTAAAACTCTGTTAACTAATGTTGAGCTTAAAATACAATAAGACTACCCATAAAGACTTTCACCAAGTGCAACAAATTAGGAAAAAGGACACTAATGCATGAAAAAAATGTAAGAATTTAACTGGAATTTATAGCAAAAGCTTTTGAAATTATTGCCATACTCTATATATATAATTTAGGCATACTAGGAAATAGGAATAGTAACACATAAAGTGATAGGGAATCAAATGGTAATCACAATTGTATATTGAATTTACAGAAACAGTTGATTGAATTGATGATAATCGAGTGATCCATGGAAGGAATCATCGACTGAGATTTTATACATGTTTCTTAATGTTTAGAGACTTTAAGGTATGATCTAGCTTAATATTCCATGCTCTTGGAGCTTGTAGAAGGCAGTATAACTCTCTTGAGAGTTTGTAGACTTTTCCTACATTTTTTGGTTTCACAAAGCCTTCAGGTTGTGAAACATAAACTTCTTCTTTTTATTCACCGTGCATAAAGGTAGATTTGAAGTCAAGATGATGTACTTCCCATGCATTATATGCAGCTAAGGCTAAGATTAGATGTATTGTTTCTATTCGTGCCACGGGAGCGAATACTTCATTGAAATCAATTCCAGGTTGTTGCACGTCGCCTTTAGCCAGCACACGTGCTTTGTGTTTTAAATATCGCCGTTTGCATCACGTTTAGTTTTGAATACCCACTTTAAGCCGATTTCCTTGTGGTTGTCAGGTAAAGTTGTTAACTCCCACGTTTTGTTTTTGTTGATGAATTCTAATTCAGTGTCCATAGATTTTATCCATCTCTTATTTTGAGAAGCTTCTTTATAGTATTAAGGTTCATCTTCAGCTAGAAATAACTGATTGATTGGAATTTTAGTTTCTGGAGCCCGTTCATAAATATTAATGAGTGTTCTAAAAACTTTAGGAGGTGTATGATCAAATGGTGTAGGGTAACTTTAAGTAGTTATCGAAGATGCTTGAGTGTGTGACTCGATTGAACTAGGCTCGGATGTTAATGTGGATGGTGTTTAAATAATATGTGAGTCTAGTGGAGTTTGTTGAGACTCATATCCATCATTATCATCATCATCATCATTGTGGTCATTTTCATTGTTATTTGTAGCAGGTTCATGGGTGATTGGTAGAATTTCTATTTGTGTGGGTTCAATGATGAACTCAGTTCACTCTTCACTTGTATGTTGTGTGTAGTTTGTCCAGTCTCGTGATTCCTTTTCTTTGAACTTTACATGAAGACTTATGCATATTTTATTTGTAGTATGATCGAGTAACCTATAGGCTCTGATACCAATTGTAAGGATCAAATCAAACCCTCACGCGATATCAAAGTCTATAACCACCGTGCAGAATCCGGTGATTATAGGTGATTCAAGATTAATTGTAAATAATATGAATAAGCAATAAGAACAAGAACAAGAACAAGAACACAAACCAAAAGAATAAACACACTTTACTAATCACCTTGATTGCTACACACTGATCGAAATTCTCTTGCTGAGAATTTCGTGAACACCAAAATCGCAAAAACACCAATAGGGCAACCAACCTTAATTACATAAACTAGCTATCTATATATAGGGAATCCTATGCTTGATAAACAAGCTATAGAAATCGGCCTATAGGGCCCAAAATTCGACCAACCTACAACCCACACAACCCATTTACATGATCATAGCCCAACTACATTTAACTAGCCCAGAAGTATTTCTAATGCAAAAGCCTTATAAAATTCTAGACTCTACAAAAGACAGATTCAGTCTTTTCGAACCAACGAATAAGACCAACAGCACCTTCGGTACCCTTGAAGTTGATAGGCTTACAATTCATGAAGTCCTTATAGGTACATTCACGGGCACCTGAAACATTAGATACAACCTTGAAAACAATTCAGGGGAATTCGGGTTCTCAGTTTTCTAACATTTATCGAAGGTTTTACCATAAGAGCACCTTCACCTTGGCCTCCGGCGGCACGATTAGCTTCATTAGCAGCGATGGCAACATCAATACGTTGGGCGATTAGGGCCTTGACTTGTTCAGCGTTCAGTGGAGTAGGTGGAGGTGAATCGGTTAGGGTGACTCGCGGGCGTCCTCGGCGTCCAGACTTGATGTTATGAATTCACGAATGCAAACAAGAAGTGTAATCAGACAATATATGACAATATAAAGTCTACATATCTATAATGAACAACCATGCATAATAACCATAACAACTATAACATCCATAAGAAGCTACAATAACTTAATACAACCATAGTTAATTAATATCCAAAAACATCCATCATGACAAATACAACAATATTCAGCATGAACATACCATAATTGTCTACAAAAGTTGGAGGAGCAGCTCCGTTTGCCAAAATACATCATAGTTTTCATACATTAATTAAACATGATACGAATGCATCACTAGGTGGTACTACTAGTATGGGCCTCTAGGGAATGGTGATAGTGGTGGCGTGAGGAACAATCCGGCAACCTGGCCAAGTGTGGCCATTAACGTCTGAAACATCAGTATCGTATCCTCCATGATCTGCATGCGTCTCTCGTACATCTCCATAGTCAGCATCATAGTAGTAATCATGTTAGATACATCTGTGAAGCTCGCGTGCAGGGTGTCCATAGCAAATCCGGCGACAATGGCATGATCCTCAATGGAAGATAAACGAGTCTCTAGGGTCTGAACAGTGTGATATGATAGAAATGCACAAAGCTCAGCGATGAGCCGGCGGATGACGTCATCGTGTCCGTCCAAACGGGAATAAATCGAATGGAAGTCAGGTAGTTGGACGGGAATCCCTGGAAGAATAGAGGCGGTACGGGCGGCGGCTGAGACGGATGACTCACCGGCCTCATGAACAGATGGGACAAAAGATGGCTCGGGGATGTGCTGCCTTTTGGAGGCAGGCTCTTAAGTAGGGGCAGTAGGCAACGGGCAAGTCAGAATCACAGCTTTCCTAGGCGTATGCTTCAGCCTTTGGCCATCAAAAGCAAAACAGTAAAGACGGTGAGACTTTGTGGGGCAGAAGAGGAAGGGTCAATAATACGAGCATAAGGAATGGACACGGGAGGTTCGGGGTTAGAAACAAGAGGCTCTGGAATGGACATCACAGCTACAGGAGGGTAAAATGTAGTGGGAATAGCAACCTCGGCCTCCTCAGGGCCATCCTCGTAGAACTCCTCATATGACGTAATTGGATCCCAGTTGTCCTTCGTAGTGTCAGGCTGAATCGAATGGTCGGGGAAAGGTGCAGTCTCTGGGACTGGTGAAGAGGGCGTATACTCCGGCGATCGTAGTGCCTACTCGGGAGATGATGGAGTGTAATCCGGCTCTGGCTCGGAGACGGAGGGTATCACAACGACTATCTTGTTTGCCATGCTGTGACAATTTCAAGTTATAACAATAATAATATAATATTATGTTAAGCAAATTACTTATAAGGAAAGGCACATGATTTGCAGGTTAGCACACATACAAGGCAATGCATGAATGCACACACACACACACACAATGAATGATGCAAAGCTTAGGTTGTAGACTAGGTGCAGACTGATGCATCCTAATTCACTATAACCATGGCTCTGATACCACGTCTGTCACACCCCGAGAATGGATGAATGCGGGCATGTGACTGGTTTGGCATCATGGTCATGGTTACGAATGATTGACGTCTAAGTACATTTAATTAACCAATTATCTTTAGAAAATATAAGTCTCAAACATTTATTTAACATTTAAAACCATGGCAGCGGATAAGTAGTAGCGGTTACATGATAGAGTTTTCAAAAGATAAAGTCATGAGATTTATAAACATAACTACCCTAAGGCGTAATGCGTTTAAATCTCCAAAATGAAATGCATGAACACACAGCACGCAGACCATGATATGACAAGCAGGATCGGAACAGAAAAACATGGAGTTGCAGTCTCTAAACACCTGAGAATTCAAGAAGTTAAAAAGTCAACAGAATTGTTGGTGAGTTCACAGGTTTAATGACACTCGAACTGTTTGAAAATGTTTAGCCTGTTATGATACTAGTTTGTTTGAAACTGTTATTGTAAAGATCGAGCATGAACCTTGAATCAAAACTAACTGTTTACCCACTCATGATGTTCTTCCCCAAGAACATCGAATGATTAGAATAACCAATTTACCCATTGACTATAACCGTGGAGTCATGACAGGAGCGACCAAGTCAGGGCAGGGTCGTCAACCCAAATAGATCTACTCGGAAGATATCGTTTCGAATGAATTAATTGAATCCAATAATAGCGGGAATTTGGGCATATAACATAAATCAATATGAATACACAAAATTCGGGAAATAAAAAGAACATGCAATCGGTACGTGTTTTAGTTATCATAATATCATACAAAAATGAATTTAGAAAATGGCATTTATTGAATTCTCCCCCAAAGTTAGAAAACAGAAATGTAAAAAGGGGCCGTGAAGACTCACATGTTATGTAGATGGATAGATAGATATGAATTTCGAATGTATCCTAGCAACGTCTACAAAGTAATATTATAATGTATTAGGGTTTGGCTACTTGGGTTAGTGAATACGTCACCTAATGTTCGATGCTAAGTCTTGACTGTTATTACCCGATGATAGTGATGGAAATCCTTGAATATTATTAATTAGCAAATAAATAATATTAAGTTTAATGGAATTCATTATCTATTTGAATAAATAAATAATAATTAATTTTTACGTTAGAAAAAAATGTTGAATAATATACATTATTTTCTTAAAACTTCATGAAAATATAAATATTTAATTTGTTAAATATTTATAAGGTTTTGAACTCCTTAAAGAAATAATTAAATTCCTTCATTTATTAAAGTTCGAACACGCGTATTATACACGGTATTTGTCGCGTTTTATAAAAAGAATGTTGACACGTGAAAATATAGCGTTTTACAAAAAGAATGTTGACACGTGAAAATATATATCTATTTGTATGAAGAAATGTTTCCAGTAGTATATGAAGTTGTATTTTGGTAAAATTAAGTGTCGGTTCGTCCGGTAGTTAGCCGATTTCACCGTTTTGACTATTTTGACTCGTTTTATGGCATTTTAAGTTTCCTTAACACTTAGGATTTGTTAGTAGACTTGTTTTAATGTGGTTTAGGGTCTTTAGTTCCAATTGAGTCGGTGAGAGTTTTACTTGTAAAAATTAACATTTTCGAGACACCGAAAGCTACAGTTTTGGTCCGGTTTACTTCTAAAACATGTTTTTCCATGCTTGAACTTTGAGAAACATTTTTATATGTCAAAATAAGCATGTTTTATGTTCTGGACCAGATCTAATTCTTTTTCAAAAATATGTTATATTTTTTGTCGAAAAGTCGTTTTACGGTTTCCAATTATTCCATTTTCAAGTGTTTAACTTCCCGAATCACTTTGTAAATTTGGAAATCAATATTGACAGCCCTAAATGATACTTTACAAGTCCTAAGTGGTTATAAGTTGGTTACAAGAATTTTTCTAACCTTTTCAAGATAATAAATGATAGTTATACCATAAAAATTCTATTTTAATATTTCTTTGAGATTTCATAGACGAGTCTTCAAATAACACTTTTAGTGACTCAAAATCATCTTTTGAAAAGTTTGGTTTCGTATTTAAAGTCAAAATCATGAGGTGTTTCTAAGAATGAAAAATATATATGTTTTATGGTGGCTAACTTTTATGACACACAAAATATTGTATCATGTTTTGTCAACTTTAATAATGTATATATTTCTTCTAAAAATCGATTTTAAAACATCATGTTTATGTGTTTTCACCAAATCAAACATACTAAATTTCTTAGAACTCATAGCATGTTGTAGTTCAGAAACTTTGTCACCAAATATGAAACTTTTTAACATAAATACACATGTTATGTTTATATTTTTCTATGAATTTGTTCAAAAAATATTCTAGTTCCATCAAAGGCACAAAATGCTACTAACAAACAAGGTTGCTAGTAAGTCATCCAACAATACAATCAAGACTTAGATCATGAACATGATATTGTGACATTTTATGATAAGAAATATAGAAATAATCAAGAAAGTAAGGGTTCCTCACTTAGTCTTAAACCGGATTGGTAAATGACTTGATGGGTGTTGATTAGGCTTCCGATATAGCTCCTACACCCACCCTTGATCTTTGATTTAGAAGGATGATGAGGAAAGAATGAAAGAATCATCATGGATTTTGTCAAGAAAACAAGAGATTGGTTTGCTTGTTCTTGGAAGATTAGAAATAAATAATGAAAGAAAGATGATGAAGTAAGAGTTGTTGATGGAGTACCTTGACTAGAGATGTGATTAGAAACTTAGATTGAGTGGTGGTTGATGGTGAAAAGTGGTGGTGGTGGCGGTTTGAGATCTATGGGTTAGATCTTCCCCATGCAAGCTATCTAGGGTTAGATCTATGGGTTATGATGCATGGCAACTTATACATAAAATAAATAAATAAAATCCATTTATTTAATTGGTTTTTAGTTTAGAATTATTAGTTTTTGTTTCTTAAATGTTTATATTTGAATTTTAGATGATTTGGTGGAACTTTGGATTTTATTTGATAAATACTTAAAGTTCACATTTAATTTGGTTTGTAATTGAGAAAATTATGCAAATTAGATTTTTGTTCGTAAAATTATAAAAGAGATGGTACTTAATTATTTTTATTTATGAATTTTAGGTGGTTGGATGGTCCGCGGTGAATTTAGAAGAGAATTGCAATTTACGAGAGTCGATTCGGAGCTCGGGTGTGAAAGTTATGAAAGAAAAAGAAAAAATAATAATAATAACAAGTGCAGCAACAGCAGGCAGCCCAGTCCCTACAGAAGCGCAGCCCAGCTGCGTGATTCTTGGTCCAGCAGCCCAGTGCGCTACATAAATAAAAAAGAAAACTCGTTGAAGGCAGGGATCGACTTAGTAAGCAGGGATCGACTTAGCAAGAATTACTTGAGGAGCTTGCTTTAAACGATTATTATTGGCCGAGCACGCGGAGTAAGTCGAATCAATAGAGAGTAGTCCTCCAGGTCGACCCTATTACAGCTCTATCCATGCAGGTCAAGGAGTTATCGAGAAAAATAGCCAAAATGCAGGTGATGGAGCAGCAGGTGAAGTACTGCGAGCTATGCTCAGGACCCCATGACATTACACATTGTCCTATCGGGGGTAGCACCAATTTCCACGAGCAGTTGGATTTCAAGTCCGGCCAGGCCCGCCCACCACCCAGAAATGCGTATAGTTACAATCCTAGGTGGAGGCCTAGCTGTTCTAATCCGGCAGGATTTCAGCAGATGCCACCACCGAGGCAGCATGCTTACTATAACCCCGAGACTAGTAGACAGATCCCGATTGAGGATAACAGGATGAAAAATCTGATTGATATTATGGCTCAGTTCTTGCAGAAAAATGATAAAGTGGTGCAGCAGACTGATGCTTGGTTAGTTCAAAACGAGGAGGACATCACTGTGGTGGTTAAAGAGTTAAGAAACCTGGGAGCTCATATCCAAAATATGGAGAGGACCATGGGTCAACTTTCCAAATCGATTTCTGAGAGAAAACCGGGAGGATTACCAGCAAACACAGAGACATATCCTAAGCAATACGTGAATGCAATCTTTTACATGAATGACAACACCACTACAGATCCAGACTCGGCAATCACTGTTATACTGGTTTCTGAGGATACTGATGAAGAGATTGAGATTGAGATAGAGGTACCTGGGCAGGTGCAACAGAGGCTAAGCCCAGCAAGTACAGCACGTCCCAAGGAACCGGTCAGAGCTTACATACCACACATTCCCTATCCAAACAGACTTAGGCAAGACGAGGAGGAGCAGCATAGGAAATTCATTGACATATTGAAGCAGCTGCACATTAACATTTTGATCGTTGAGGCGCTCATACATATGCCTAAATACTTGAAGTTTTTGGAAGACATGCTGAGTAGCAAGAAGAAAAATCCAAATGTTCCATAGGTTACACTCAGCGAGGAGTGTTTATTTGTCGTTCAGAACAAACTTCTAAAGAAATTGAGTGATCCAGGGAGTTTCACTATCCCTTGTACATTAGGCAGTCTGACTGTCAGGAATGCTCTTGCAGACCTAGGTGCTAGCATCAACTTGATGCCATACTCTATATTTAAACAGCTAGACCTAGGTGAGCCAAAGCCGACTCGCATGCGCATACATTTTGCTGACAGATCAGTAAAGTTTCCACGAGTATTGATTGATTTGTGTTTCCCGTGGACTTTGTGATCTTAGACCTGATCGAGGACACCAATGTAACATTCATCTTAAGACGTCCTTTCTTAGCTACAGCCGGTACATTGGTGGATGTGCAGAGAGGCACATTGACATTGAGAGTTGATGACGAGGTTGTGGCATTCAGTGTCACCGGATCTACACAGCATGAGAAACATCATCAGGCCACCGTTCATCAGATTGGGATTAAAGATCATCCACCCGACCCATCCCTAGTTCTTATAAAGAGACCTGAAACGTTGAAGGCGCCGCAAAAGAAGAAGTGTGGGGATGAAGCGAGCTCTAAAAAGAAGAAAAAAACCACCTGATTTAAAGAAAAAGGCTTCGTTGAGTGATAGACCGTGGTTAGCCGACATGTACGCCATGTACTTACGAGATCGACATAAGGGAGTTGAGCCCCTGTTTGAGGAATGGCGCATGCACGGGTCTGATGAGAGCATGTTTGGCAGTGAGGGAGGTTATATCCATGGGCCGGTTGACTTAACCGCGGGTTCGAGTCTGGCTGACGACTCATTAATAAATTCAGTGCTTGCGGGAGGCAACCCGAGTACTTTGTTACTTTTTTTGCTTGTTTCATGCTATGTTTCTTTTTAGTAGTTTACTTTGACTGTTAGCTAGTTTGTTTACTTTAGTGTTTGTTTATTTTTCTTTTTCACTTTTATGCGTTTCTGTAAGTGTTGCGGGTTTTTGAGAGGCATGCCGCAGTTGGACATTGCATTGACTTATCATTTATGGCAATCCTTCACGGTTTGTAGGTAACGCACAGTTTGTGGGTCGTCGGATACTCAATCTCCATTTTCGTGGTCCGCAGATGTGTTTTCATGATTTGGATCAGGTTTGGATGATACGAGATCGTCACTTCAGAAATGAAAATCAATGGTCCGTATCCGGGTTTTTCTTGGGCTTGTTGACTTTTGGTCAAAGTGGATTGTTTAATTCATAAATGACAAACAAACGGTCTATTTTGATCAATTTTTACTTTTCTTTCTGGGTTGGTATTTAATGTTGGTTGGTGCAGCTAAGAAATTGGTTGCAAATTGGCATAACAGGTCTTTCGATGCACACATTGCGAATCGTCTAGTACTCAATCTCCATTTTGGACAGTTCGCATGTTTGTGTTGTAGGCTCTGTTGACTTTTGGTTAAATGTAGGCCGTCTACTTCATAATTGACAACAAACGGCCTGCATTCGATCAATTGTCCAAAAACTCATTTTTTTCAAATATCTTTCAAAATTGCCAGATTTTGCAACCCAATTACTTCTGTTATTATTTGGGTTATGTTTTCTTCCAGATTCATTGCGGGACCGCCAGCTACCTTGATTAACCGGTTTAGTGAATTTCCGAGTTGTATTTTCATTTTGTATTTATATTTATGACATACAACTCGTGATTTGATCTTGATGGACATATATTATGATTGATAGTTTATGTTTGTGTTTGGATGATAGTTTATCTTGCTGAGACAGTTCTGGCACATGTTCGAGAGCTGTTTCATGATGCATATTTTGATTGTGGAGGATTTTTGGCATTTGTGGATTCAACTCTGGCACCTGTTTAGTCAAGAGCTGCTTCGATTCATTTTTCAGTATCCAGGCACTTGCACACAATAGTGATAGGGGAGTATTTCAGTTCCCTTTCCCCTTTATTTTGTTATGTGTATCGTACATTGGGGACAATGTACAAATTAAGTGTGGGGACGGGGTTAATTCGTGACGTTTTGTTCGCTTGTGTATACGATGCTTGTCTCTAGTCAAAACCTTTTCTTCAAATATCTTGAAAAAGTATTTCCAGGCAAGTGTTTTTTCAAATAAAATTAATAAATGGAATGTTTACTTAGTGAACCTATCGGATGGGGGATAGATTGCTTGCATCATATTGGTAGCCCTTTTTCATCCGTTTTTGTGAGATATTTGAGCCTTAAATTGCATTATTTATTACATGATTGCTCTCACTTTCGTTTGGTTGAGTGTTATGCCATCATGCGCTTTTCATTTTAGAACTTGTGTTTTCTATACGCGTCGAAATCATGAACTAAAATTGGGCATAGAAATGGTAGAGGCACTAGGACTAAACCCCTTTGATTCAGCCTTTTTATTTGATCTTATCATTTTTCCTACCCTAAAACATTATCCCTCAGAAATCCCGTTTGAGCCTTTTTCCTTCTCGTTTGATTTTCCCACTTTTTGACCCATTTAGCCTTTTGATTATCCTTTATTTTGTTCTTAAACCCTTGTGTGAAGAATCCAGATTAGTTTAGGATTTTGTGTATATATTTTGGTTAGTTTCATCAACTCATACTTAAAAACTTATATAGTGATTAAGTGTGAGTCTCCTAGTACTCAATCTCCATTCTAGGAATTCATATGAGATTAAAAAAAATAAAAATAATAAAAAAAAATGCAGAAATTCTAGCTCGCCAATAGAAAAATATTGGAAGGCAAAAATACTTAGAAGATGAACCTGTTCCCATGCAATAGTCAGGAATTCTTGACGATATCGAGCTGGAACAACCTGTTCTTCCTGAATACCCTGATTCAAGGCCAAAGAATTTCCTACCGCTACCATATAGTATTCATCTCTACCCGGTGATAAATAAAGCATATGTGCACCTTTTGATCTCTCAAAAATTTTATAAAACGGACTTTCTAGAGACCCCCAACGGCCAATCCTCACATGAATTGCTAAGGATCCAATAAGTCCAACATTGATTCCTTCAGATGTGTCAATTGGGCAAATACGCCCACATAAGCTCTCAATTAATCTCGTACAATACAATAAAGTATTTGCCCTAAATGTTCACACCCTTTCACTCTTGGGACTGACTTGCCCGTTGGAGAGCTACCGAACTGCCTTCCTTGCTTGCCTGGAATGAGAGGACAGACTGAGTTGATCATCCCTCTCGAAAACGAAGATTTGAAGTGGTCTATAATTTACTGAGTACTCGGTATAACTCACGCATTCGTGTACAAACCAGTGCAGACAGAGAGAAAGCCGTGTGCAATGAAAAATGCAAGCACGGCTCGGGGAGGGATTTTTACTTATTTAACAAAGAAATTATCTACTCCATCCGACTAGTTCTGGGTTCGAATCCCGGGCAACCCATTGTCATAGTTTAAGTCATAGTTTAATTCTATTATATGTATAGTGTATATAAATTTTTGCAAACCCTTTTTATTTACAAAAAATTGAAATATATCCAGATAGATGTTGGTTGAAACACGCATATAAGTCATGTTATACTGTTGAATACAAGCCTTTGGTTTTCCTTTTAAAAATTCGTACGCTTGGGAGTCTCTGATAGTTAAATAAACCAAGATTTTACCATGACTGCAATTTTAGAGAGACGCGAAAGCGAAAGCCTATGGGGTCGCTTCTGTAACTGGATAACCAGCACCGAAAACCTAAGATAAAGCTGAAAAAATAGAGTTTTCTTAGTTTGTGTGTTCGGGTCAAAATTACCCGACTTTGAGTTATTTATGTAAATAGTTTTTGGTTTTAGTTTGTTTATTGACATTTCCGGATTTTTAAACACTTAGCCACTTTCACATTCCCATTCCAAACCCCAAGCCCTAGCCTAACACTACAACCCTATAATAAAGTCCTATTGATTTATGTCCGGTTTTATGTTGTTTGGTGGAGATGCGATTTCGATGCAAGCTTATGACAATGAAGTGCATGTTTGGTATTGAGTGATCCACTTAAATTGATGATCTTTTTAATCATCATCCACTAAATTTCACCGAGTTGAGTGATCATTGTGAGGGGTATGATGCTTGTTTGATTGAACCTTGATGTGTGTCAAGCTAGTAGGCATTTCCATGTTTTTAAAATAATTATCATAATTGCTTGTTGGATTATAAATCTTTTGAAAAGAGTAAATCTTGAGATTTGGGGATGCATGTCGGCTTGAGTAATTGCATTGGGTTGGGTGGACGTTGCGTTTTCGATTGGCTTGTGAAAGTGTTGCATAAGATTTTGCTTGAGGGCAAACAACGTTTCAGTGTGGGGATATTTGATGTGTAGCAACTTATACATAAAATAAATAAATAAAATCCCTTCATTTAATTGGTTTTTAATTAAGAATTATTAAGTTTTGGTGCTTAAATGTTTTATATTTGAATTTTAGATAATTCGGTGGATCTTTGGTTATTATTTGATATATATATATAGTTCACATTTAATTTAATTTTTTAATTGAGAAAACTTAGCAAGTTAGAATTTTAATTAAGAAATTATAAAATATATGGTTCTTAATTTTTTTATTCATAAATTTTAGGTGTTTGATGGTGCGGGATGATTTTAGAAGAAATCTGCAATTTACGAATTCAGAAACGGAGTTCGAGATTAAAAGTTATGAGTAAAAGAAAAAAAATTAATAACAATAGCAATAAGCACTAACATTTAGAACATAAAACAAACAACAATAATAAACAAAAGAGTAAAGAACAAATCTAAGAAACATAGAATGGTCAAAAATGATATGCAGCAACTCAAGCACCATAGCAACCTCCAAATCCTTACAGCAGCTCATCCAAACAACAACATCCCTCACCTTCTGCCATTATACCCCTGCTCCTTATTACACTCATCACTTTTAACCATCAAATGAATCCCATTCTAATCCATCGTACTATCAGTAGGTTGTTGCCCAAGAACATAACAATAGAGAACCCACAAATGGGTATAAGCTTGGTTAAGGGTAGCTTTAAGACAATCATATATGGGTCAACGCTAGAATCTTTAACCAACAACCCCTACTTATTTAGATGCAAATTAGGATAAATCAGCTAGCAAATTGATCGAATCAAACATAGATGGTTAATCGGTCACCGTGGGGACAACATTCGCACCACTAGAAGTCGAAATGGTATCCGCCTTTGATGAAACAACAGCAATCCTTTGATGAAACAACAACAATCGGACTACAAGCCAATGGCCGTCGATAAAGGGTTATTACGATCCGGGGCCAGACTCCAGAAGCTTCAAATAAGGGAACAGATTAGGGGATGTGCAATTACACACCATCAACAAGTAACAAATGTGCACACGAATACCAGATTAATTACTAAAGTCAAATCAAATCATTAACCATCAAAGAATTACAAAATGATGTTGTTAGCTTAAAGCGAAAATTGAGATCAACTTGCTAGATGTTAAAATAAAAAGAAAGCATAGAATCTCAAAAAAAAGAAAAGAACAAACAGTGATAATAACGACGGGATACTTAATTGAAATATTAGTGAAATTACCTTGAATAATAGAAATTGAAGGATTTGAAGCCCTATCTATTCTATCTATATCTATCTATATCTATATCTATATTTATTTATATAATATATATATGAAAAGATTGGATGCCACATGACATCACCACAACAATCCATTTTGTGGTTTTGCTGCTAAATTTTTTCCACTAAATGAAATATGACTTTCATAATATAGTTATGATTATTCAAAAATAGAAAGAGTCTAATTACAAACTGTATAATTACGTCTTTAATTATATTTTAAAAAAGTTAAACACATTTAAAGATTGAATTATATATCGTAAATGAGGGATTTGGATTTGAAAAAAAAAAGTCAATTTTAAATCCAATGAGCCTTAAATATTGTAATTTCAAACAACTAAATTAATTCTTATAAATTTTTAATAGAGATATTATCGTTATAATTGCATTCTTAATTTTATTATTTTTTACGAACAATTATTTCTTAAATAAATATAACAATATAATTAATATCAATAATTTTTTTTATTGTTTAGCTATACAAATTTCTAAATATATGTATCATAAGGGTGTCCTTGAGTAGTGCTTATGACTACTCTTAGATTATTCATGCACGATTATAATCAAATGGTTTTGTTTTTGTGTTTGTTTTTATAATTGAAGAAGGGTATGATACAAACTTTAATTTTCTCTTAAGTTTTAGAGATTATACTAATGTTTATATCATTTTTATATTTTACTAGGAAGTGAAAGTGACTCATTGTAGAAGAACCATTGAAACTTTTAACTCGATATTTCTAATAAAAAAATTTCTTAGATGATATAAAGAATCATTAGTACATTTTAGTTTTGATTTTTTTAAATACCGCCGTACGATGCACGGGTTTCAATTATCGAATTACATTTATTATAATATATAAATTGTTGGATTTATTTTTTTAAAAATCACCCGTGCGTTGCACGGGTATCAAAAACTAGTATTATTATATAATACAATCAAAATTGAAAGATGAATAGTATTGTTTTTGGTTTTTAAAAATTGACCACAACTTTTTATTTTTTTTGACAATTTTAGTCCTTGAGATTTTTCTTGACAATTTTATTTGCATTATCGGGCTTTTCTTTTTTCATTGGATACTTGCAAAGATAAAGTGATCCTATTGGCTAGAACACGTGTACTTATATTTATATTCATCATCATCTCTCTTTTCGGTTTTTCAAACTTTGGCCACGTGACTTTGGTGTTTTGACGCTTTCTACCCTATAAAATTTAACGATTTGTTTTTTTTCTTTTTAACGAAATAGTAAACTTTTAGTTTTTATAGTTTCAATCAAATTTCATAGATGAATAGTAGATTTGTGTTTTAATTTCAAACATTGGCCATGTGACTTTGGTGCTTTGACGCTTTCTACCTCTAAACTTTTACGATTTGTTTTTTTTTTCTTTTTTAACGAAATAGTAAACTTTTAGTTTTCATACTTTGGCCACATTGTTTCATACTCTTACGTTTTGTACCGTTTAACTTTTAAAGTTTTTTTATTTTAAGTTTTGTTGTCTTCTATATTGGCCACGGAAATTTTAATTTTTCTAATTTCGTTTTTAGTATATTTTTATAGTTTTATACTTTCAGTATAAGACTGTTAGACTTTTACGTTTTTACCCCTTAACTTTTTTACCCTCTAACTTTTAAACTTTTTTTTTTGTTTTAAGTTTTGTTGTCTTCTACTTTGGCCACAAAACTTTTAACTTTTATACTTTCATTTTTAGTATACTTTTATAGTTTTATACTTTCACCACAAGACTTTTAGACTTTTACGTTTTATACCACTTAACTTAGTATATTTTTTTTATAGTTTTATACTTTCACCACAAGACTTTTAGACTTTTACGTTTTATACTCCTTAATTTTTCAATCCTCTAACTTTTAAAGTGTTTTTTGTTTTAAGTTTTTTTGTCTTCTACTATGGGCAGGAAACTTTTAACTTTTCTACTTTCGCGTTTAATATACTTCTATAGTTTTATACTTTCACCATGAGACTTTTAAACGTTTACGTTTTATACCACTTAACTTTTTTTACTTTCGTTCAGTATACAAATTCAACCATGCAGCAACGCGCGGGGTGGGTAAACATCTCGTTCAAAATTAAAGTGAAATCAAATGATCTTTCTCTTTAAAGCTATATGCAGAAATCAATCGGAGAGAGGGTACGTGAACTTGAAGAGTGGAAACAAGATCGATTTTAACAAATAAGTGAATCCAGTAGATGTTTGCTAGGGTTTATCGATAAAGAAATGGGATAAAAAAGATCGCACGATCTAATCTTATCAAGTAAAACAGATTATAGGGGAATAAGACGACCGAGATTAGGTTTGAAAAGGAAGAGGAATGTAATCAGTACATAAGGAGGATGGGAATTAAATAAATAAACGTAAAATTACATATTTATCATTCATTAAACTTAGTTTTCTAGTTATCTAACTAAAACTTAGTTTTCCATTGATCTTTGCCATATATATATATATATATATATATATATATATATATATATATATATATATATATAGTCAAAGTATGGGTTTGACCCGGTGATGGGTTGTCACAAAGAATGTATTTGATATTGATTTCAAGTGATTCAGTACAAAGACACACTCTAGACACTCTCACCGAATGAAATCACTTAGCCACACTCAGACCAAAAAACTTCAAATCACTGAAAGAAACTCCTATTTATTGACATAGCAGGCACCGAATGAGCTCATTCGGTGGGTTTCATTCCCCAATACAAAATACATGAACTCAACTCTAACAATTTAGCAACTAACACACATTGTCTAGATACATTACGCGATAAATAGGCTTTGCACTAACAAACTCTCCCTTGACGTGTTCTGACCTTCAATGTGCTGTATGTGATCTTTAACTTTGAACTTGATGTTAGTTGTTGCAGAGTTTGCATGGGAGCATCAGAATTTGAATCGAGAAACAATTCTTCAAAATCCTTTTAACAACTTTAAACAAACTCCCCATTTCATCATGCTTGTGAGTCATGTCTTTTAACCTGCATCCTCAGAAGACAGAAGTGCGGTTTCCATTTCCAAGAATAACACTAATCTTGGACAAAAATCTCCTTCGGAGAACCAAGATATTCTGAAAACAGATTTTGAAACCATGATGTGTCACGTGTCGATCAGATCGAAGACAAAGAAGAAATAAATTTTTTTTGAATCTTACAAAATTTATATCAAAACACACCCAAAATCTTTTTGGATTTTCTGAAATCTGAATCAAACTCTAATTTTGTTTTGAGAAAGCTCACAACATGGGATCATATTGGTCATAACACTCTGAACTGCATTTTAATTTCAACTAATAATAGCACATAAGCCAAATTGATTATCGGTATAATTTGTCTAAATTAGACAAAGTTTAGCTTAATAGTCACAAGATTCATATTTAAAGTAATTTTGTTCAGTAATTATCATGACACACAAGTTATCGTTCAAAACAATTAACTTGAACATCCTAAAAAGCACAAGATATATAGTTTTGTTATACATCTAAACAACAAAATAGTTATAGAATATAATATCATTAAGTCATTTGGAAGAATAAAAATCATTTGGTGAATCTACATAATGCCAAATTTTGGGGCGTGAGTTATAGAATGTGTGTTTTCAAATTAAAATGTTGTGAACTACTAAATATATTAATGATTTTAAATATGTGAGTATAAACAGTTATCCATGAAAACTTTTATAAAATATTTGTATAATTATATATATGTATTTATATACAAAATAAATGTATAATATATATATATATATATATATATATGTATATATAATATGAATATTTCTAATTAAATTTTGAATCGAAATTGAATTTGAGATTCAAACTTGAATTCGATTCGAAATTCGATGTCGGACATCGAATCGAATCTAATTACGAGCCGGTGATTTTCGAATTAATTTTCATAACGATATTTTATCTTTATAATTTACTTAAAAGACACATTTATTCATACAATTTAATAAGTTTTAAACACAAGGTGGAGATCACCCGTCGCGCGTTGCGGCGGCACTAGCCTCCGTTTTTTAAACTGATTTTGTATTGCGGATCTTCCACTAAATAATCGACGCGTAAAGTTGTCATGATTTTCTATTCAATAGAAACTTACTATAAAACTTGAGGTGACAATAAAACCATATAACATTCAAAAGTGAGAAAGGTTCAATTAACTAACATAAATAAATTATAATAATAAATTATAATAGTTCCATCATATAAAAATAAGAAAAAATAACCATACAACAAAATTCGATTCCAAAATAACCTACACCGAAGAGAACCTTCAAAAACCTGCAACAATGCAATAGACAACGTCAGATGTATGTAAAGTAAGCCAAATGATAACAAAATTTGATTCCAAATAATTTGTTTCCACACCAGTTCAAAAGGGATTAAGGGAGGCCTCTCTTGATAGAACATTTGCTTACCTAACGTGACTTGACTTGACCCGGTTCATACTAACTGATTTTCACATAAAAATTCGCATCACTATCACAAGCAGAATTTAAATTTGTGTAATAAATCATCCAGATTAAAAATAACAGAGGATAACTTTTGTACCATTCTCGAAAGGAAACCACAGTCATACCTCAACATTTATCATGTATAAAACAAACAAAGCTACATATTAAACAAAGTTATACCTTCTCATATTAATTTTCATCCTCGGATGAGGACTACTTTCTTTCTAGTTAGAGGCGCCCAGGTATTTCAGCAACCATCTTCTAGATTACCCCTGACTAAATATATGTCAAACATAAATTATAATACAAAACGATGATGACATTAGGATTTAAAACAAATTAAAAATTTCACGTCATCTGCCACATCATTGAAAACTAACGGTATTAGTTTTTTTTAACGGAGGGACTATTAAAAATAAATACACGACAACATGAGATTGTTAGTTGCCAAGGCGAAATTAGGGATTATTATTTGTCAATAGTGAAAAGATGGGATTAAATGGCGCCAATTTTCCTATTTTATTTTGTAATTAATTTTAAAACACTATATTTATTTTATAAAAATACTATATTTATTAAAAAAAAGCTCCAAAAACCGATCCATTTTGAAATAATATGTGGAAGAATAAATGAGAGAAATGAGAGAGAAATGAGGAGTAATGTGAAAGAATAAATGATAGAAATAATAGTGATGTATATATATAGTGGAAATTAAATAAATTTTTTTTATTCAAGAGAGCCGTTCAACAGCTAGAAAGAGTTGAGAAGTGTGTAAACAGATCGACGTTAAATAGTTTTTATTCCAAGTTTTCACCGATGCCGATTGAGTGACGGCGATATTACCACTGAGGATTTCAGTGTCGCAGCGAGTATGCCGCCCCACTTCGTCCGGCCTTAGATCCGATTAAGCTAGAGAAAAAAATAGAATATGTAATAAAAATCCCGCCTCGATTATTTATTTATAATAAAAAAGATACGAAAATCTATGAATATGAAGAAAGAGGACCAGATTGGCGTGTTTAGGGTTGGAAATAAGAAAAAGCAAAAGAAAACTCAAACCCCAAAACAAATTTCGAAAATCGATACACCAAAACCAAAACCCTTCACCATCTCCATCCATCTCTATTTCATCTCCATACCCACCCACCAACACGCTTTCACAACACACTGATAATTTGATCTCACCGGCGGGCGGGCGGGCGGGCGATGCGAAGAGACAGATCAGAAATCGTCGCCAAAGCGGTGGCAGACGCCGCCGTTTTGGTCACCGATGGATCTGGATCCAAGCCGGAAGTCAGATTCAGAGGCGTCAGAAAACGCCCATGGGGTAGATTTGCCGCCGAAATCAGAGATCCATGGAAGAAAACTAGGGTCTGGCTCGGCACTTTCGACTCCGCCGAAGATGCAGCACGTGCTTACGACGCCGCCGCCCGGAATCTCCGCGGACCGAAAGCCAAAACCAATTTTCCCTTGACATCTTCACACTTCCACCATCAACAAAACCCTAACGATCGTCATCCGTTCATCGATCACCACAGCCTGCTGTACCACCATCCGAATCACCACGCGGAGTACCAGATTATCGCCGCCGCGCAGAGGCCGACCTGCAGTAGTCTGAGCAGCACGCTCGACTCGTTCAGCGGATCTAGACCGCCGGTGAAGCCTGATTTCGTTCTGCTCCGGCGACATCACCCTCCGGTGTCCCCTGATGATTGTCGTAGCGACTGCGATTCCTCGTCGTCGGTCGTCGTTGACGGAGTTGGGGAAAAAGGAGACGCCGGAGAAATTGCTTCTTCGTCGTTTAGTAAACCATTTTTGTCTATCGATTTGAATATGCTGCCGCCGTTAGATGAGTTCGAGCTGCCGTTTACGGCCGATGACGACCTTCAGTGTACGGCACTCCGACTTTAACGGTCAGAGATGACGGAAATTGTAACGTTGTTTATTATGTACCCCCGAAAAACATCAATTATAGGTTAGATTAAGAAGATACTTATATTGTGATGAAAGATGGGGGTTTATTGTGTGTTTCTGAAGAGATTTTTTGTTTGTTTAGTGTTGTATTATGAATGAGCATTAGATATCTTATCATGCCATCTTCACACAGAGTTTGTTTTTGAAGTTCATGGTGTTACTGTTATATGCTCCGTTACATTTTTTTTAATGGCTAACATTCTCATTTATAAACACTCTCATTTATAAACACTCTCATTCATAAGTAAGCATTCATTTACATTACTTTCAAGCTATGAGGACATCGCTCGATGGACAACAATTCCTATATTTAGGATAATACATCACTTTTTACATTTTATATGAGGACATTGCTCGATGGACAACAATTCCTAGATTTTTAAGGATAATACATCACTTTTTGCATTTTATAGGTTTTGAGCCTTCAATCTTTTGCTTGAAAACATTTAATCAATAGGATGTTTCTTAAAACGTTTTTCATGGAAGTTAATTGGCCATTTTTGGTGGGAAGGGCTATAATGCGACTCCACTTCCCCAAGGACGGTGGAACCTATCACATAGTATTAAAGACTGTGAAATGTGGATTGCTTTAGGCTATACGTAGTTATGGAGTCTCTGTATAAATGTTATGTGACACCATAGTCAGCAAACAACTTTATAGCTTAAAAGTTAAAAGTGTATAGTGAATAAAGTCTCATAACGTCCCTTTAATTATTACTCAATTACGTTAATTTTTTTTAAAGCCTTCAACAAAATCTCAACCAATAAAAAAAGATTATAAAAGGACCAATCAGATCGAAATCCAAAGAGCATAACATAGAGGTGCACAAAAAAACCGGTCCCGGACCGGAACCTGCGAATCGAACCGGAACCGAACCGGTTCCGAACCGTTTTTTAGGGAACCGATTCGGTCCCAAAAAAAACCGCCTGTCCTTAACCAATTCTAGCTTTTAGGGAGGGGGGGGGGGGGACCGAACCGGAACCGGTTTTCCTGGAACCGGTCCTAGAACCGGTTGGAAGAACTAGCCGTTAGAAAAGGCTATATAGTCGTTGGGGCTTAGTTTTTAACCGTTTTTCTTTCTTTTTGGCTCCCTAGTGCTTCTATAATTTAGTATAAATAGTAGTGTAATGTTATGGATTGATTAGAACATTTAAAAACTTAAAAAAATCTCTTACTTGTTTACATTATCGAACCAACGGTATGGCAAACCAAGGTGAATCATCGATTGTGAAGATATCGGAAACAACTAGAAACCAAGAAGTTTGGTCCAAATTCAACTTATGCAAAATGTCGAATGGCGGTCATAAAGCGTGTTGCAAAGCTTATGGTCTACTTCTTCAAGTGGTCCCAAACTCTACTTTGAGAAAACACATTACCAAATATTGCAAGGCAAAGAAAGAAACCTCGGCTACCGAGGACGAATAAATGTTAAAATTATTGTATTTCATATTTCGTAACGTTATCATGTGTTTTCTTTAGTTGATTAGTAACACTTTGTTGTATTTATGTTTAATAGTTAATGAATGTTGGTTTTTATGTGAAGTTTGTAAAAAACTTGTTTGCAAAATATTGGCTTAAAAAAAACAACCGGTTCTTGGAGGGAACCGGTCCCAGAACCGGTTATAGCTGGAACCAATCCCAGAACCAGACCGAACCGGTGCCAGCAGTCCCGGGTTTTAGGTGATGAACCGGTTTTAGAACCGGAACCGATTTAGATGAAAACTGGTCCTGATTGCATTGACCAGAACCGGAACCAGTTTAGAACCGGAACCGGTTCTTTGAAAAAACCGATATGTGCACCTCTAACATAAATCCCCTCCCATCCCAATCTGGCGAACTTGCTATTTTTCTACAACCCAACACTCTAAAGTCGATGCAGGGTTGAAGCGTGGAAGACGAGAAAAGGGAAGGTCAAAACGTAGTGCCAAAAGTTACCTCCTTTTGCTTAACCATTTTATGCACGAAATTAATGTGGAGACTCAATTCAAAAGAAACGAATCTCCTTTATCAGTTGAAATTTTGGTCAAAGATGTGTGGTGGGTCCCACTACGTTTGTACACCTAGCCTTTAATTCAATAATACTCAACGTAGGCATAGGGTTTAGTTCAGTTATCATGTCCGACCTATGAATACAACTTGCGGGAATTGAGAGTTTTTGATAACATCATTCGAGTTGACAAATGCACTCATCCTATTTATGAATCTAAGGCAGGAGGGAATGGCGGAGAGTTAGCCGCCGGCGAACACCGCCGCCAGGCCAGCGACGCCGTTAAAATCTTGGTTTCCAAACTAGTTTTCGCCAGAGAGGAAAAAGGAAGTGGGGCCCATTTTCTAGCCGTTGAACCGCTATGTGACCTTAAAAAAAAAAAAAATTTAATTTTTAAACAATATATATACCCCCTTCCACCCCCATTTCAAAATAATCCTACAACTTCTCTTCATTCTAACTCAAATTCAACTTTCTTTCAAAATGGATCGGTTTCCATTCAACATACCTATTCCTCCTTCAATTTATCGACATAATTAGCTTAGGTTGTATTTCATGTTTGTGTTTCAGTTTGAATAATTAGCTTAGGTTGTATTTCAGTTTTAATAAGTATCTTAGGTTGCTTCACAATCTAATTATGTTTTAATTGAGAACTCGGTTGTTTCACAATCTTAGTGTAATGTTTTTTTTTATTAATGTAATGTTTTTTTAATTAATGTAATGTTTTTTATTAATTAACGTTTTTTAATTTATAAAATACAAAAACAAATAAATAAAAACATTAAAATAAACCCACCTAGAATTTTTCAAAAACCTCACTACCACCACTCAAAATCCTTCAAAATACTTCAAAATC
Organism: Deinandra increscens subsp. villosa; assembly: GCA_039602395.1. Classification (NCBI taxonomy): domain Eukaryota; kingdom Viridiplantae; phylum Streptophyta; class Magnoliopsida; order Asterales; family Asteraceae; genus Deinandra; species Deinandra increscens. The sequence continues at coordinate 71,809,293 of JBCNJP010000012.1, read as the reverse complement.
CTTTCTTTTTCTCTCTCCTGCGTGGCACACTCCTATTGGTTCTCCTCCAACTTCATCTACTTCAAATCTTCCCCACTCCCTCTTCCCTAATGAACCGTGTGTCGACTTATTTTGGGACTTGGGTCGGTCATAATGTTTATTGACGATAATTTTTGTGTATATTTCTGTAGTGAGGTTCAATATGTTTATGAATCACGTAAAATACTTGAGACTCTACAAAAAGTGGAGTTGTATGCTAAATTTATCAAATGCGAACTTTGGTTGCCTGAGGTGTAGTTTTGGGACATCATATAAACGCAGATGGTATATTGGTTGATCTATCCAAGACTGAGGCAGTGACCAAGTCGAAACCCTCAAGTAATCCGACAGAAATTCGGAGTTTTTTTTCTTTTTCTTTTTTAAGTCTAGAGTCAGAAATAACCCATAATGTGTAGAAAAACCGTTCGCAATTTAAATAAAAATAAATACTCTTTATTTTATTACGATTACAACAAAGAGAATAAACCCTACACTATTACAATACAATCAAGATAAAAGTAATATACTCCTATTACAATACAAGGAAAGAGAAAATTAAAATTACAATACAATTACAAGAAATGAAGAAATACAATACATAGAAATGAAAAGTGTCACACCCCCAAAAATCCCACGCGCGATGACGCGCCGCAGGGAGCGTGACAAACCAGGATCGCCGTCCACTAGTTACACCAAAGGACCAATAATTAATAAAAACGTTTCATATTTCATTAAAATATATAATTAGAGTTTTACAAATGCGGAAGCGTAAATACAATAAAAGTACTTATGTAAAATCTTTGTCACCCAATGTGACTTGGCTTCTTCAAAGACATTAAAAGTGTTTCAAGACTCATGCATGCGTACTCGTGATACTCGAACATCCGCAACCTGAGAAATAACATGCGAAAAAGTGTCAACACAAAGGTTGGTGAGTCCACAGGTTTATCAGTTCAAAAACAGTTAAAGTTGAAAATAGTGTCACTGTTCAAAAACAGTTCAAGTTGTGTTTAAGATTGACCATTCAACAACGGTCAAGTTGAGTTTAAGATTGACTGTTCAACAACAGTCAAGTTGTAAGAGCATAATCACTAATATATATCAGATAGCTAGCTAGGCTATATACATGAAACTTTGCACGTGATGGTCACCGAAGCTGACAGTTGTTTATAGTTTGCCTTGTTACGTTGAGGACGAATATAACACCCGTTCGATATCCAATCGTGCCTGCGCGACTGACCCGGGTGGGGTTTGTCAAACCCAGTAGTACTACAATATATTTCCCGCTATCATCACCAAATACTAACGGTACCATGAGAAGGACTTTGTTGTCTAGTGTGCCTCAGTAATCAGTAATCGTGTGATATATAAGAGTCTAATTATCTCAGTTGTGTAAATCATGCATGTTAATCTCCCCCAACAGGATTTAAAATAGTAAAATGGGGCCGTGGAACTCACCTTAGGTTGCACAGCAAAGTTTCCAGACAAACAGTTAAGTCAAGTAGCAAGAACGAGTCTTGTGTAAGCAATCAATCACCTAATGAGCATACGAGTATAAGTGTGTGTTCTATAAACTATTAGTCTCACGTAAACGACAAAAACGAAGGATCGTAGAATTCAAAACGAGTCGAGGACGGCACGTGTGCCAAATCCGAGCGATTATCGAAATAACACGAGAAATACAATATATAACAATAATATATATTTTCTAAGTTCAAGATTTCAAATTATATGTATATAAAATATGTACATATATACCAATACGAAATATATATATATATAAGCCGTTCGAAAATATCGTTGATACCAAATGATAATAACGAGTTTTCAATGGGACATAATATATATATAAACATTTTAAATTGCGAGGATATGAATATTTAACTTCAATTGATAAGGAAAACTACCATTTATAATAAATCATAATTTGAAACTGAGTATCTTATGTTTCTATTCAAAACGACACACTTTTCATAATTTTTCTAAACCATACTTTAGTTTAAAGTTTTTTTTTTCATAACATCCAAGGAAATCATTTTAGTCAATTTTTAGGTGTTCAAATGCCTTAAATCTCCAATAAAAAGAAAATAGGATAATATGGAGGTCGCCCAGGTTCGAACCTGCGACCTCCCACTCACAACAGAAGACTCTAACCACTGGGGCAAACCTTCTAATCTGTTAGAGAGGGAACAGGAACGGTTTTATCTGCCAGTGGAGGCCAGAATCGAATTTTAGGAAGAAAAACAGAAACAAAAAGAACGCATAGGCTGGGTGTCGAACCCACGACCTCAACGATACGATGCGCGACTCAAACCACCAGGGCGCCTGACCCGTATATGTTATAACCCGACGTTTATTATATATAACCCAAAACAGATTCGCGTCATCTTCTTCCTCAGGAACTCCGGTGGCCGGAGCTTTATTCCGGTCACCGGAAAAACGCAAAAGTTGGTACGAAGCCAGAAAAGAATGCGATTTTCATAGATAAATAATTACCTTGAGTCGATGATGATTGATGACGGGACTTAGGTGCCGAAAACGAACCCGAAGCTCGAACGCGAACATCGAGCACGGTCGTGATTCGAACTTCTGATGACTCCTGGTTGTTCGTGGAGGCTTCACGATGACAGTGGTGCTCGAAAGGTGGTGTAAAGGTGGCAGAATGTGGTGGTTTTGGTGGTGTTTGCGCTGGTTGCGTCGCCGGAAAGCTGAAAAACGAGAGGGAAAGGTTGCGAGAAAGATGAAGAGTGTTGTGTATGGTATTTGCTTATCATTCCACTGAGTTTGATGGCTAAACTTTGTAACCGATGAGGCTTGATTTCCCAATTATTGTGGCGTCGGTTACCGGTCTTGAAGCATCCGTCGGTTTCAACTGATATCCATACGACTTTGAGGTTTTGGCAAAAATAGTCCCTCAAGACATTACAAAAGAGGATGCCATGTTTAAGTATTTGCAAAGTCAATCCCCCAAACATTTAGGTTACTAAGAAATGAATTTGGGACTTAACAAAGTTGGTCCTTCAAGTTTGGAATAAGTTTACAAGCTAACGGGGTTAACGGGGACTGTTTTTAACGACGAATATACGAGGAACGTCATAATATATAAATCATATAACATTTATGAGAAGTATAAATCTCGCTTCACTTACATAGAATCATAGGTAACAATCCTAAATTTTCCATTTAAATTCACATAAAATCATAGATTTTAAATCTATAACTTATATATATATATATATATATTTAAGTCACATAAAGCCATGAATAATAACTTGTAATTAAATCCTCGAGTTACATAAAATCATAAATATGGTTAAAATCATGTATATATATATATATATATATATATATATATATATATATATAAGTATTACTTAAATTCGTAGGATATACATATAAATATATCCAACAAAACCAAGGGTTTACTTGTCACACAAAATGACGCAACGTTCACATAAAATTATAACGTATGATTTACATAAAATCATAGAACGAGAATATCAAATGTCTAGACTTAAGTGTATGCTCGAATCGTGATGACTACACCTAAAGTCAACACATTAATTTTCACACAACATTTAATACAATTTACGTTCAGTTACAGTCAGGAAATACCTGAAAAGACGGATTGTCACAGTATCCCCTTGTTGAAGAATTTTCGTCCCGAAAATTGAATAACCCGGTTAAAGTTAATGGGCTGGACACAAAAAAAGAAAAGTTTTTTTTTTTTTTCAGTCGTCACATCATCCCTTTGTTGAAAGAATTTCGTCCCGAAATTTAAATCAATGACAATTGTTTGAAGAGAAGAACTATTGGTAACGTATCGAAAGAATTCAGGTTTCCTACTCCAAAAGGAGTGATTGATGTTATGATCAAGAATGTATACCTGATGTTGAGGATATGTCAAATGTTCAAGAATTTTGAAAGGGATTTACATCGAAAGTATAGAAAATGATTTTCCTATCAAACGGTCTCCTATGAGGTGAGTCGAACAACCGCAATATGGGAATCGTGTTGAATGGCAAGGCCGAATAGAGTAACATGACACCTAAGTAACCGAAATCAAAATTTCAATATGAACAAGAACCATAACATGTCCGAGTAGCCTCCAGCTATTGTACCCCATGCTGGGAGTGAGATTTCCATTTCGTGTCTGTTTTGGTTAAGGAATTCGCATTCACCAATAACCCAGGTGAATCGAAGAGAAAGAAATTTGAATATATGAGAAAATCGTGTGTGCATCAAGTCAATCGGTGTTTAATAAACTCATTGTCTAACAAAGACGTAAACGTCTGATCTTATCCACTAATTAGCAAATAGAATAGAGTTACACAAGAGTGATTAAGTTATAACCAATTAAGTTCACATGATTCGCAACAACATTCAGAATTCACAAGTCATGCAATAACGGTTCAAATAGCATTTGAGTCTCTATGAAGGCTTCTTTTTAAGGGTTGATATGGTCAAAGCATACTAGTATGCAATCTATCATGAAGGTCTTACCATACAACGCATACAATTGTCCCAACACCTTATATACCAGCATATAACCCTAGCATGACATATCTCTAGTATATAAGTTCATAAACTAACCAACACAACCCATACGGTGCAAAGTTGACAGGGCAACTTCACACAGTCTTGTCATTCCCACCGAGGTAGGAGACTTAGGACCTTGTATGGTGTATGGTTTTCACACTCAATCAATTTAATACATTCACAACATGTCATTTTCTAGTTCCTAACACGTTCATACACATAACTAATCATGCAATTCTACGCAGCTTATGTTTAAACCAGCACTTCAATAATTAAGTTTATATGCCCTAAACATAGTATTAGATTCTAAAATCTTAGCATGCATAAACATGTATGTTTTATAAACATTTTTCATGAGAAGATCAAAAGCAAACAAACTATTTATCATGGTTAAATGGTTCAGCAGTTGCACACATACTAAAATATAACTAGTAACACACTGTTTTGTGACAAAAGGACTGAGGTCCATAGAGAAATCCAATCAAGGGCTCATTGCCATTTAAAGGGTAACACGTAGCGGTTTGTTTTAGAAAAGAACTACTCAATTCTGTTAAGAATTATTCGTGAAATATCGTATACAATTTGGTTCAAATTCAAGTTGGAGTTCAGTATCATACAACATATCATCATGCACAATACCTTGCTAAAGAATCCAAGAAAAAAAAAATTTAGAGGGAAGAACCAACAAAATTAAAAGTGTAAACTATGAGATACCGAATATCGAAACGTGCTCTGTAGGAATACGCATGGCATCAAGCATGAGAATAGCAAATTTAAGATGAAGAGCGCCAACGGCTTAGTTCGTGAATTCTAGTAAGCGATGAGATAGCCAGCTAATGATAGTCGCAACTACAGATTTCAACCAGCAGGGAGGATGCAAATAACGCAATGGATGATATAAAATTCAGAGAGAAACATATAATGTGCCTGACAAGTTGTGGCAAGGAATTTGTGTAAACAGACATCGAAATGAATGTGTTAACGGTTATATAATCCAATAGAGTAAACGTCTTATTAGGGAAATCTTCATTGTTTAAGCTCACCAGTGTACCCAATCTCCTTGGTGTTCTTGCGTTTAATGCGTCATACTTCATTTCTTGTCAAAACGTCGGTTCAAATGGTCTTTTAAAAGTAAGATAAGGTACGAAACTGTTATAAAAGGGTGTCTTTGAAACATAAAACATTAGGATGTTCAAAAGTGGCTTTGGCTTGGGTTTCCTGCACATATGTGCTCTTGCTAGGGGTCAATGTAGGTTTACCGCGGGTCAAAGATCTAATCCGGTGTTCCATAGAAAATGATCGGGGCTATCACCTCAGTGAATACCAGAGAGTTTATAAAGATAAATCGGTCGACCCAAAAGTAGTGTCCCTTAAACGAAAGTTGTTCTACTTCTTAACACATGCTTCTAAAAGTTGGAGTTGTTCATTCGATCATGCGGTTTTTCATTCATAAGAGGAAATCTCAGGTTTGCAAAACGTTTATGTTCATCTGAGTCAAAACTCACGTCTGAATCCGTGACAGGGAATTCGCTTTAGGAGAGTTTTTCTTCTAAACTCGGACAATTGAAAGCATAAAGTTCGATTATTTTGGGTATGTCTCTTTTGGTAGGAATACGTAAGGGATGTCCGTAATCTTGGAGAAAGTAGCATTAAACAGTTTTGTCGAGGATCTAGTCCCGTTAGATGGAGTTTCTCATGACGAGGCTCTTGTGTATGACTCTAAAGTTAATCATTGGTCCGGTACAGGTCCCACATTCAATGTGCCACCAATGTTTATATATAGGGTGTACCGCAGCTAACCCACCACACTACTAGCACTTTGAAAGCGTACCAGCAACTTACCATTACTAGCTATTAGTCAAACCACACTGGTTATTTTTATCGGAAGTAGAGGACGTCAAGTTTTCCCCATACGCTTGAAGGTAAAGGGGGTGGGAGAGTAAAACCTCAATACGTTATACAAACAAAAGGTGTAGGTACTTCCATTCACAAGGCTAGTAGGATGCGTAAGGTTTGCTATTCTCGTGAAGATAGTTGAGAGTTTGGCATGCGCAGTGCGAATATCATAAAGCTTCAGATTTCAAGACGATCAAAATTTAAACATGCAACAAGGTTTAAGTTCAAGCTGGGTTTATTAATGAAAGTTTCCTGAATGGATGTTGAGGATCCGTATACCAGAAATTTGTCGGTAGTGGTTATGATAGGAGCGTTAATAATGTACAAAATGTACGGATAACTTGGTGTACTAAATGTATAAGAAGGGTGAGTATAGTTTGATCGCACAGATAGCGGTCGATAACAAGAAGTTCACACTCGATGGGTGCAAATAGGGTTTCTATAAAAAAAAAAAACTTTGTATCGTTACTGTGATTGAGGACCAAGGTAGTTTCATCATCAATGGTGTTATCTAGTTGAAAAGCTAACCAAAAATGTAACAGTTTTAGGTTCAAAGCTTGATAGCTCATCTAAGACATAAAATAATTACACAAGCGTGAGAATCAGAATCATTGGTTGTTAAATCGTAAAAGGTTCGAATCATGTAAAGAAAAAATCAGTCGCACAGGTTCAAAAGGTCATTTGGAATAGTCATTGCGTTAAAACAGGAAGTCATTAGTTAAAAATCGGGAAGGCTTTTCACTAACATTTCCTCCATTAGAGAGAAATATGCTTGCAATAAGGTAGGCAGTTTGTACAATCACGATGATGTTGCTGCAACAAGTTTTGTTCCGCATAAGAAGATGAGGAAAAAAAGGAAACTTCACAAGAGGCTTTAGCCAAGAATAATGTTCCAGTGCTCGCGAAGTATGATTTATATAATTCATTTATCCAATGTTGTATGGGTAGTCGTCCGATGAACGTATATCCAAGTCGTCTCACGATCATAAAGTTCCAGGGATTGATATGGTCGGTAAAGTCGTGAAAGTAGAATTATGACTCAAGAAGAATTCAAACCAGTCAAAGGTTCCGTCGAGAGTGTTTGTAGTTAGAGAAAACTTGCCATTGAAATCAACGGAAGAAACGATCCCCCCTTTAGGACTAACATTCGTAATTGTTGTCAAAGGGTTCCCAATTTGATTAGAACCCATATATGTAAGGGATGATATCATGCGCGATGACGTTTACAAAGATAGATGACTTCGATCATCCGGTCGAATTTCAACATGCTTAACATTCAGCCCCACAAGAAGAAAAAAAAAAAATTTACAGAATTTTGCTCCCAATTACAACCATTAACTTGCCTAGTAGGATTCTCTAGAATTTTCATACACCGCAAATTACATTTACGTGTACACCCGTAACTGTAATTTACCCTATATGATCACCCTAGTTCCTCTTACTTCAGCTACTAGGTATTGGGGGAGTACAAATGAGATACCCTCAAAGTTGGTATCAAGAATGGGGTCACTCACCGAACGTTATCCTGACCAGAATTCGTTAGAGAGACAAGTATCAAGAACAACATATCCGCTTAATTGAAATGACCCACCCGAAGCGAGTCAGCCAGAATTTTAGCTCAAAAGGATCTGAATAGGGTTTATCGCGCATATCATCTTGATCACAATCCAGTGCGTGAAGAGTAAACCTTAGTTGGCCCACATCAGGTATCGTTGAGGTTATAAGAGTTGTTTCCAAGTTGTATCATCTCGGAGCACAACGCGACAGAAACAAGAAGATGGTGATCTTAAAAGATCAAGTCAAATGTGAAAGCGATCAGGGTAACAGAGGCGAATACAAGTGCCCCATGAGAAACCACTTGAATTCAAACAATGTTGCCACAACATAAAGTTGGATAATCGCGATATTAGCACATCATGATTACGTTCCATGGACATGAGAGTTGAGCAATATATGCAAGGCAGGTATAACAAGAACATCCTAAGTTATGGGAAAAGTTTAAGGACAGGAAGATGTATTACACCACCTTCCCTGTGCAGCATACGTCCATAATATGGGTACTACGCCCAGTTGTTCAATCAAGAATAATCCCGAGTAGCAATCAGCTCGTCAAAGTATAAACGTGATCCTTCGATCTGATTCGATGTCTCGTCGTCCATGGATGTGAACCAAGAGGTACACGATGCAGAGAGTTTAAGGAAAATGACTCAAGAATAACCGGCTCCTCGCCGTGAGTATAAGGGGAGTGGATGATGTAAACGACAAATTGTAAACTAGGTGCGCGTAGGAGTGAGTATCACGATGCATGAGAGAAATGTTTAGATGTGCAACTAATGCAAAACAGTTACAGTCTAAGACGAAAATCTTAGTTCACTGTAACCAATGGCTCTGATACCAATCTGTCACACCCCCAAAAATCCCACGCGCGATGACGCGCCGCAGGGAGCGTGACAAACCAGGATCGCCGTCCACTAGTTACACCAAAGGACCAATAATTAATAAAAACGTTTCATATTTCATTAAAATATATAATTAGAGTTTTACAAATGCGGAAGCGTAAATACAATAAAAGTACTTATGTAAAATCTTTGTCACCCAAGGTGACTTGGCTTGTTCAAAGACATTAAAAGTGTTTCAAGACTCATGCATGCGTACTCGTGATACTCGAACATCCGCAACCTGAGAAATAACATGCGAAAAAGTGTCAACACAAAGGTTGGTGAGTCCACAGGTTTATCAGTTCAAAAACAGTTAAAGTTGAAAATAGTGTCACTGTTCAAAAACAGTTCAAGTTGTGTTTAAGATTGACCATTCAACAACGGTCAAGTTGAGTTTAAGATTGACTGTTCAACAACAGTCAAGTTGTAAGAGCATAATCACTAATATATATCAGATAGCTAGCTAGGCTATATACATGAAACTTTGCACGTGATGGTCACCGAAGCTGACAGTTGTTTATAGTTTGCCTTGTTACGTTGAGGACGAATATAACACCCGTTCGATATCCAATCGTGCCAGCGCGACTGACCCGGGTGGGGTTTGTCAAACCCAGTAGTACTACAATATATTTCCCGCTATCATCACCAAATACTAACGGTACCATGAGAAGGACTTTGTTGTCTAGTGTGCCTCAGTAATCAGTAATCGTGTGATATATAAGAGTCTAATTATCTCAGTTGTGTAAATCATGCATGTTAATCTCCCCCAATAGGATTTAAAATAGTAAAATGGGGCCGTGGAACTCACCTTAGGTTGCACAGCAAAGTTTCCAGACAAATAGTTAAGTCAAGTAGCAAGAACGAGTCTTGTGTAAGCAATCAATCACCTAATGAGCATACGAGTATAAGTGTGTGTTCTATAAACTATTAGTCTCACGTAAACGACAAAAACGAAGGATCGTAGAATTCAAAACGAGTCGAGGACGGCACGTGTGCCAAATCCGAGCGATTATCGAAATAACACGAGAAATACTATATATAACAATAATATATATTTTCTAAGTTCAAGATTTCAAATTATATGTATATAAAATATGTACATATATACCAATACGAAATATATATATATATAAGCCGTTCGAAAATATCGTTGATACCAAATGATAATAACGAGTTTTCAATGGGACATAATATATATATAAACATTTTAAATTGCGAGGATATGAATATTTAACTTCAATTGATAAGGAAAACTACCATTTATAATAAATCATAATTTGAAACTGAGTATCTTATGTTTCTAGTCAAAACGACACACTTTTCATAATTTTTCTAAACCATACTTTAGTTTAAAGTTTTTTTTTTCATAACATCCAAGGAAATCATTTTAGTCAATTTTTAGGTGTTCAAATGCCTTAAATCTCCAATAAAAAGAAAATAGGATAATATGGAGGTCGCCCAGGTTCGAACCTGCGACCTCCCACTCACAACAGAAGACTCTAACCACTGGGGCAAACCTTCTAATCTGTTAGAGAGGGAACAGGAACGGTTTTATCTGCCAGTGGAGGCCAGAATCGAATTTTAGGAAGAAAAACAGAAACAAAAAGAACGCATAGGCTGGGTGTCGAACCCACGACCTCAACGATACGATGCGCTACTCAAACCACCAGGGCGCCTGACCCGTATATGTTATAACCCGACGTTTATTATATATAACCCAAAACAGATTCGCGTCATCTTCTTCCTCAGGAACTCCGGTGGCCGGAGCTTTATTCCGGTCACCGAAAAAACGCAAAAGTTGGTACGAAGCCAGAAAAGAATGCGATTTTCATAGATAAATAATTACCTTGAGTCGATGATGATTGATGACGGGACTTAGGTGCCGAAAACGAACCCGAAGCTCGAACGCGAACATCGAGCACGGTCGTGATTCGAACTTCTGATGACTCCTGGTTGTTCGTGGAGGCTTCACGATGACAGTGGTGCTCGAAAGGTGGTGTAAAGGTGGCAGAATGTGGTGGTTTTGGTGGTGTTTGCGCTGGTTGCGTCGCCGGAAAGCTGAAAAACGAGAGGGAAAGGTTGCGAGAAAGAGGAAGAGTGTTGTGTATGGTATTTGCTTATCATTCCACTGAGTTTGATGGCTAAACTTTGTAACCGATGAGGCTTGATTTCCCAATTATTGTGGCGTCGGTTACCGGTCTTGAAGCATCCGTCGGTTTCAACTGATATCCATACGACTTTGAGGTTTTGGCAAAAATAGTCCCTCAAGACATTACAAAAGAGGATGCCATGTTTAAGTATTTGCAAAGTCAATCCCCCAAACATTTAGGTTACTAAGAAATGAATTTGGGACTTAACAAAGTTGGTCCTTCAAGTTTGGAATAAGTTTACAAGCTAACGGGGTTAACGGGGACTGTTTTTAACGACGAATATACGAGGAACGTCATAATATATAAATCATATAACATTTATGAGAAGTATAAATCTCGCTTCACTTACATAGAATCATAGGTAACAATCCTAAATTTTCCATTTAAATTCACATAAAATCATAGATTTTAAATCTATAACTTATATATATATATATATTTAAGTCACATAAAGCCATGAATAATAACTTGTAATTAAATCCTCGAGTTACATAAAATCATAAATATGGTTAAAATCATGTATGTATATATATATATATATATATATATATATATATATAAGTATTACTTAAATTCGTAGGATATACATATAAATATATCCAACAAAACCAAGGGTTTACTTGTCACACAAAATGACGCAACGTTCACATAAAATTATAACGTATGATTTACATAAAATCATAGAACGAGAATATCAAATGTCTAGACTTAAGTGTATGCTCGAATCGTGATGACTACACCTAAAGTCAACACATTAATTTTCACACAACATTTAATACAATTTACGTTCAGTTACAGTCAGGAAATACCTGAAAAGACGGATTGTCACAGTATCCCCTTGTTGAAGAATTTTCGTCCCGAAAATTGAATAACCCGGTTAAAGTTAATGGGCTGGACACAAAAAAAGAAAAGTTTTTTTTTTTTTTTTTTCAGTCGTCACAAAAAGCAATAAATGAAAGAATACAAAGAAGAAAAGATTACAGTGACGAAAATTTTTGTAGAATGAAATGAAAATTTTAAATTAATTTAAGAATTAAAAGGAGACAGAAAACTTAAATGGTTTTTGGAATAAGAATTTTAGATGTTTTGGGAAAAACAAAACAAGGATTAAGAAATCCTTTGGCGAAGGCGTCGGGTCAAAACCCGGGTCCCTTAAAACAAATTCCGGGTCTACCGAAGATCCGTTTTGTTTCCAAGTGTATAATCGCCTAAATCGTATTGTACCGCCTGGATAACTCTAAGCTTGAAGTTACCTTGAAGCTTGAAGAAATGAAGAACGAAGAGGAAGATTTTGAGAGCAAGTATGAGGAAGAGAATAGAATTATGTGTGAATTCGGTGTGTTTAGCCTCAACTAATGAGGTTGTATTTATAGTTGTGGGAGTAGCTTGTTGAGCACACAAAAATAATTCATAGTAAGACTTTGCATTAAACGTCTTTAATGCAAATTGATTTCTAATTAACACGGAATTACCTTAATTAACTCAAAACGCGTTTACCGCTGTTATTCCGGAGGAATCTCTCCGTAACAGCTGTTTTCCGGAAGAACTGATCTTCCGGTTCAACTTCCGCTTGAACTCCAAGCGAAACTCTTTTCTGCTTGAACTCCAAGCGGAAATCCTTTCCGCTTGAACAACAACTGGAACAGTACCCGGCTAAACTCACGCACTGTTCCGTTTGAACCAGTTTTTCCGGTTCAACTCACATTCCGCTTGAACTTCTCCGCCCGGATAACACAGGTCCGCATGGACTTCAACCGGAACAACTTCCGGTTGAACCCAAAAACAATAAGGCGGCTTTCAAGCGGCTCGCAGCGATGCGAGCGAAGTGCAAAGTGCGCCTCATACGCCCACGCCACGCGCGTGCGCGTGTGCGAGTGCGAGTTAGGGGTGCTTCGCACCCCTTAGGGTCCAAGGGATGTGTCATACTAAAGGAAACAATAGTTGGTAAGGTTCCCACCTTATAAACCACTTTTGGTTTCATTCCCCAACCAATGTGGGATGAGTTAACATGCTATACTTAGCATTTTTCTCTCTAATTTTCGCAGCTTCACATGTTGCGAGACCTCAACTTTGAGCTTCGATATCTCATTCATACGAGCTCGGATATGGACGTGGTTTGATGCGTTAGAAAGCCCTCGCAACGTACTACACAAATCCATAAAGTACAGAGGCAACAACCTATGTTATCTGTATTTTATTTTAGTCCAAATTTGGTGAAAAACTCATTTTCCACTAGTTTTTCTCCCAAAATTCCAACAATCCCCCACATGAATGGGTATCGATCTATTCTTCAAGAATCAAAGGCAATTTCGGCAGTCCAGTATTGCAGGATAGGTAGGTGTCCCCTTTGAACCTTCCTTTGTGAAGTATACTTGGGTTACTGGTGTTTGGTAGACGCGGTTTGTGTAACCGTTAATATACCCACACAACACTTTCCCTAACTTGGTTAGCCTTCATTGTTGTGTCTAATTATGGTCCTGGAACACTTGCCTAGTTCTGCTAGAGCTCTAGGATTTGTGCCCATCAAATCCATTCGAAGCAACCGTACTTCTCTCTTGCATATGTGATTACCACAATCACTAAAAGCATTGGTATTATGATTTACTCAAAATCATGTATGATTCACACAAAGTCATTGACCATCGTATGCTTAACCTCACACATTTCACTGTTTGGTGATAGGAATGGACTAGGAAGTACACAACTCCCTTTTAAGATTTTAGGGTACTCCCCCACAGTGACCTTAGCCAATGCGATTAGGTTGTCCTATTAAACCTCGAGCCTGGGATCTCCATTTTCATAGGTTAGGTTTTCCTTCGCATCAGCTTTCGACCCAATGGCTTTAGTCCCATTCCCCTTGACGACTTCAAAACTAACTCTTTGCTTAAGCCTTTTGTTAATGGATCCGCAGTGTTATCCTTTTACTTCACATAGTCAATTGAGATAACTCCGGTAGAGTTAGTTGTCGTACCGTATTATGTCTACGTCTAATGTGCCTTGATTTTCCATTGTACATCATGGATTGGGCGCGCCCAATTGCCGATTTACTGTCACAATGTATGCAAATAGCCGTCATTAGCATAGGCCACCTTGGAATTTCTTCCACAAATTGACGTAGCCATTCCGCCTCTTCACCAGATTTATCCAAGGCGATGAACTCAGATTCCATTTAAGTGGACCGCGCTATAACAGTTTGCTTAGCCGAAATTTCCAAGCAATAGCTGTGCCACCAAGCGTGAACACATACCCGCTTGTTGATTTGGAATCCTTTATATCCGAAATCCAATTCGCATCGCAGTATCCTTCGATAACTGCTGAATCTCGGGTATAATGCAGTCCATAGTCTCTCGTGTATCTTAAGTACCTTAGTAAACGAGTCATTGCTTTCCAATGTACTGCGCACGGATTACTCGTGTACCGGCTTAGTCTGCTCACAACATAAGCCAAATCTGGTCTGGTACATGTCATAAGATACATGAGACTCCCAATCACCCTTGAGTACTCCAACTGAGCAACCCCTTTCCCTCTATTCTTAGCAAGATGAAGGGTAGTATCAACCGGATTTTGAGACACACTTTTATCTCCTGCGTTGAACTTCTCAAGGATTTTATCCACATAGTGAGATTGACTCAAGACAATACCATTTAGGGGTTCTGATGATTTTTACACCAAGTATCACTAGGGGTGTTCAAAAATATCCGAATCCAAATCCGAATTTGAAATATCCGAAGTCAAAATATCTGAAAATTTTGGATATCCGAATTTTCGGATATCCGAATTTTCGGATTCGGATATTGATTTTGAACATTTTCGGATATTTGGATATCCGAAAAATATCCGAAATATATATTTTTTAAAATATTAAATTATATATTATTTAGTTTAACATACTTTAACTTAAGAAACCCTAAATCTAAAGTTCTAAACTCCAATGTTCACTCTCTTTGCCTCTTTGGATCCCGTCGTCCTCCAAGTCTCGACCCTCACTGGCTCATTGCCTTACACCACCGATTTGTAGTTTGCCATCGAGCTTGTTGCACACGGATTCGTGCTTCAAAATTGAGACATTTTTTTATTTTTTTGTTGGTGTTTGACTATTTAATGTACTTGTATTTGACTTTTTGCTCATTTGGATGTTTATCACTAGTAATTTTAGAGATTGAATGTATTTTTTTTTACTTTTTTTTTTGTTTTGAAAATTCGGATATCCAATTCACTATCCGAAATTTTGGATATCCGAAATTCGGATATCCGAATTTTCGGATATCCGGTTTTGAACACCGTCAAATCTCGCTTTCAACATGTCTTTAGTAACTTTTACCATCTTATCATCACTCCCAACGATAAGCATGTCATCTACATAGAGACATAGAATCACATAACCTCTAGGTGTGTCCTTCGCATAGACATACTTGTCGCACTCATTTATTTTGAATCCGTTGTCAAGCATGATGTCACACCCCAACCGACGGCGGAAGATGTCGGGGCGCGATGATTGTCCAGATGCACACAACACTATTTAAATGTTGCGATATTCTTAATCAACCCGTTTCATATAACATAAATATAATATTACAATACAAACATTTAACATCATTAAAATACAATTAATTTGATTAATTAGGTCACACTAGGTCCGCATGCAATCCTATAGTGTCATCAACAAGATCATCAACATCAAATAGCAACCTGCAACATGTACAAAATAAAGGTCAACTACGAATAGTTGGTGAGTAATCATAGGTTTACATAGATATACGATCATAGCTTGAACATGCGAATCAATGTTAAATCAATGAACACGAGTATAGCAAACAAGTAATGAACTAAAGCACATGGGGGTCGACGTAACCCAAGCCCTCGGCATTTAGGCTTTCAATCACAAGGCGCCACACGCGAGGCAGGCCAAGTGGGTTGCCAGACCAACGGATCCATTATTGTAACCCCGGCTCAAATGAGTTAATGGGAATACGTCTATGAACATGAACATGAACATGAGCAACACATAAGTACAACACACACAACAATCCATAGCAATGATCAATCAAGTTCACGTATACTAGGCACATAGATCTAACACATTACTCGCATGCGGTTTTGAGAAATAAAGTTCAAGAACATGATTTGAATACGGTACATGTTGCACCCCAAAACTTAAAGGAAAAGGGGCTATGATACTCACCTGACACGGAGACACGAATTGAAGGAACGACACCACGAAAAGAGGTAAGGCAAACCCGATGATAATCTTGAAGACTAGGAGAGATAGAGGAAGAATAAATAAATATTTAATTAAATGTATAAATAGTTTAATTCACGACACGACCGACTCGACGACTCATTGGCGAGGGGATACGTACGATACGGGTCCAATCCTAAACTAAAAGGCAAGGTCAAAGGATCCTAATTAGACTATTTATATGAAAGTCAAACACGGTCAAACAGAAGTCAAAATGGTCAAACATTGGTCATCATGGTTAACATAATTTGAACATAGGTTAACATAGTCATCAAATTCATGATAATAATCCAAGGTAATATACATGATTATCATATAGGATCAGATCTAACATAAGCTATTATAGATTTTATAGGTCTATTTGAATCTAGCACGAACCTAGCCTAGTTTAGAATGTATCTAGCCAAATCTAGCCCATTAATCGGCTTTTGGTTCACAAAACAAACCCTATTGAGCATGCATGGTTGGATCTATCATTTAAACACATAAAAGTTCATGGTTTAATATCATTACCTACTGATCTAACTTCACATGCCAAGAAAATTATAGATCTACACATGTTAGGAGGTAAAAATGTCATCTTGAAGCTTTATGACACACATTTCTAACCCTAGGTGACACACATGTTGAGATCTAGCCATTTTATCAAGGAAAAACCAAACTTGATGATCATAATACATTGATCTAATCCTAAACAACATTCATGAGGCAAATCAAGTTCATTTGAAACATAAAAATCGAATCTTGATGAGAAAATCCCTAGTTCTAGCCCTAGATGACATGCTTTTCATAGATCTAGCCATTTTCATACATAAAAATCCAATCTTTATCAAAGAAAACCCTAGATCTATATCATATCAACGATTCATCATGCTTTAATCTCAGATCCACAATCAAAATCACAACTTTCATGAAGATCCAAACATCAAATTGCATAAAAACCCTAGATCTATAGGGATTTCATCATGGATTCAAGTGAAACGGCAAAATCATGCAAAAAGGTGGAACCTTTACTCATTTAAACCCTAGATCTATCAATTACAACATGGATTCAAGCCAAATATAACATAAAGTTCAGATCTTGATGAGGGTAGAAAAGAAGATTCAAGTTGCAACAACATAGTTTGAAGATTACTTACCGAAAGGGATGATTCTAGCTTGATCCTAAGCAAGAAAGCCTTGATCTTGGACCTCAAATCATCAAATAGGGTGGTCTCTTAGGGTTTCAGTCGTTCATGGCCGTTTGGGAGTGTTTTGGGGTGAAATGGGAGGCTAGTGGAGACATAATGTGCTTAAATAGGTGCACTTTAGGGTTTTGGCTGGAAAAGGACCTACAAGCGTATCGCCTAGGGATCCAGGGAGTTCCAGGCGATACGCCTGGAGCCTCCTGGACGGCCCCTTGGCTTTTCGCTTCGTTTCGTGCTCTCGTTTCGCCGTTTTTCGATGTTTTCGAGTCCCGTTTTCTCCCAAATCACCCAAATAATGGTCCCATCATGTTCATCACATTAAATCCACTCAAAATGATAACAAATATGACACGTAACACAATCCTATGCACAAATTAGGTCAAAACATGAAATTTTGGTCGGTTTTGGCGTACGTATCGTTTTTGGGCGATTCACCAACGATTCGCGACTCAATAAAGTGCGTGATGACTCAAGACATGATAATTGATCATTAGACTCATAAAAATGTTAAATTTGATATATGATGCCCAAATCCGAGATTCCCGATCAATGACAGATCGCGTACCGAAATTGCGTAAAAATCAGAATTTGCTTTACTTTCAAATCGAGACATCCAATTTGATTCCAATTGATTGTAATTAAGTATTCGCTTTCAAAAATTGGTTATAAATCCTTTAGATCCATTAATTGGGGTGTAAACACCCTAAAATTCTTCCGGTTTTCAGTAATTTACAAACTGGTAAGTCGCATAAGCTCAAAACGGGTCGGGTTTATCAATCGGGTATTTTGCAAATGTTACACATGACATGGTCAAACTTCTGGTGCCATTGTTTCGGAGCTTGCTTCAAGCCATACAAAGACTTGACGAGTCTACACACCTTGCCTTCTTGGTCAGGTGCGTTAAAACCCTCAGGTTGTTCCATGTAGATCTCTTCATCTAAATCACCATTTAGAAATGCGGTCTTTAAATCCATTTGGTGAACCTCCAAATTTCGTAAAGCCGCTATAGCAAGCACCAACCTTATCGAGGTTATGAGTGTAACCGGTGAGTAAGTATCAAAGTAATCCAGACCTTCCTTTTGTCTGTATCATTTGATCACTAGCCTCGCCTTATACTTGTCAATGGAGCCATCGGCTTTCAACTTCTTCTTGAATATCCATCGATATCCAAGTGGTTTGCAACCCTTAAGAAGATCGACAAGCTCCCAAGTGTGGTTCTGCAAGATAGACTCTATCTCACACTTGATGGCTTCTTTCCATTGAGGCCCATCTGAAGAGGTTACCGCCTCACGGTAGGTGTTGGGATCACTCTTAACCATGTAAGCCGTGAAGTCACGTCCAAAGGATTTTTCAACCCTTTTTCGCTTACTTCGTCTAAGCTCACCCTCATTAGATGCAGGCTGTTTATAAACCTCGTTACCAACACATGGTTGTTCATGAACTTTGTCACCAACAAATGGATCTTCATAAGTCTCGTTACCAACTAATGGTGTCGATGAACTCGCATGTTCTCGTGACAGACACGGGAATACATTTTCAAAGAATGAAGCATTCCTTGATTCCATGATAGTGCCTTCGTGTATATCGGGATTTTTCGAGTCATGGACAAGAAACCGATATGCACTACTGTTTTCTGCGTATCCAAAGAACACACAGTCCACAGTTTTGGGTCCTAACCTTTGCACCTTAGGCAAAGGAGCTAATACCTTAGCTAGGCACCCCCACGCTTTCAGGTATTTGTAGGATGACGTTTTGCCCGTCCATAATTCATAAGGAGTCTTATCCTTATCTTTACGGGGTATCTTATTTAAAAGATAGTTAGCCGTCAAAATGGCTTCCCCCACATGTCTAGGCTCATACCAGAGCTGTTCAACATGGCATTCATCATC
The DNA here is from genome assembly GCA_039602395.1 of Deinandra increscens subsp. villosa. Lineage (NCBI taxonomy): Eukaryota > Viridiplantae > Streptophyta > Magnoliopsida > Asterales > Asteraceae > Deinandra > Deinandra increscens. Next base: position 71,789,937 of record JBCNJP010000012.1, on the reverse strand, counting down.
TCTTTCAATGTACGGTTCTTTAGTTCCGCAATGCCATTGGATTGTGGAGAATAAGGTGCGGTGGTCTCATGGACAATTCCACTTTGTGCACATAAGTCCGCAAACGGTGAAACATATTCACCTCCTCTATCACTCCGCAAAACCTTGATTTTCTTGGTGAATTTGTTCTCAACCAAGTTCTGAAACAAGACAAAATTGTTTATTGCTTCATCCTTACTTTTAAGTAAGTATACATAGTGTCACACCACCAATTTCCACTAACGGAGTTTTACCGTGTGGGGTGTGAACCAGACCAGGACCCGAGTCATTAGTTACATCAAACATAAGTTAAGGGTTCAAAATGTAAATATATTTCCAAACGGGAAATATCAAACCAGAGTTTAAGTTTAGCGGAAGCTTATAAAAGTTATGTTGCGCAAAACAAGCGCCCGACAAGTAAATAAAGTTCAAGATAAAGGTTTTAAAAGCAAGTTCCCAAAAATAAAGTTTAACCAGCGTACGTGCCCAAAAATCCGATTCTCCTAGCGTCCTGTAAAGCATGCATAAGAGCAAGTGTCAACTAATGTTGGTGAGTTCACATAAGCACATAAGTATAACTAGTATAGTTATGCAGTACGAATACAACAGTTTTTATTCGTATATAAGCATGTATATTAACAGTACAATCCATATCGTAGGTAGCGAGCCTAAGTTCATGTCACTAAAACGTTCGCAACCGAAGCTGACCAATTAGTTGTAGGAATAATTCCTTACGTGGTTTGCCTTCCCCGTGTCTACTCGATCACGGTAAGTTTAGGCTGACATTGTCCTCAGTCCGACCGCCAGTCGGGTGGTGCATCTCGTGCCCGCTGAGTGGGGTTTGTCAGACCCCAGTAGTACTACCCAATATCCCCTCGCTATAAACTATTAACGGTTCGATAAGTAAGGACTTTCAAAGATAAGCATTTTACGTGAACATGCGATATATGTTGGATTTCTACTTTAATCATACATAAACGTTGTCGTGTTATCACCCTAACCCGGGTGTAACGTGTTTGCGTGTGTTATCGTCCAAAACCGGACGTAAAGTTAAGGTTGTGAAACTCACCTTAGGGTGCGTTGCTACAAATTAGTAAGACTTCGAGTCTTGAGTAGTTTACCGAGCACCTATCGAATTTTATATACGTAAGTGTGTGTCCGCACATGAGTAACATAGCCTAGACGACGATATTGAGACCAAGTAATTTCAAATATGACGTAGGTGACAATTTCACTACATGATAAAAATCGTTTGTTCGAAAGCAGTCAGAAAATGATATTTAATCGAGGACACGAAGATTTACAAAAAAATCAATGTGCGTATGTTTTGTTCTCCAAATAATAAATGTAGAGACGATCGGGTAAACGTATATGTATTCTTAAATTTATATATAAATACATGAACACAATCATATGTGTGAAAAATAAAATGTCCCATATATATATATATATATATATATATATATATATATATATATATATATATATATATATAGGATTAGGATCGTGTGAAAACCCATTTATTTTGTGAAAACGTGAAAACCACTTTAAAACCTTTATAACTTTTTCATACGTTAATGTTTTTTCATGAAATTTGCGCCAAAAGTCTTAGAATTACGTTATTTTTAATTCTATAAAAACCAAAAACAAAAAAAAAAGCGTTTTTTTATTTTTTTTTTATTTTTTTTTTCCGTTTTTGGTACACATGTGTACCACAATAAAAAAACTCAAAATTTAATATGAGTTACTAATAGTTTTAAAAGGAAATTGCACCCTAATTATTATAGTTTTATTATCTTTATATCTAAAGAAAAAAATAACATTTTATGATTTTTTAAGTATTGCTACACATGTGTACTATGTTTAATTATCATTCGTAACATAAATGTTTTATTGTTTTTAGTATGTTTTTAATATATTTTTAACATAAGGAGTGTTTTTATACTTTATAATTCGTTCTTGTGTAGTAGTAGTGATGATGGTACACATGTGTACCAAAAACGGAAAAAAAAAAAACGTTTTTTTTTTACGTTTTTTTTTTTAAATATTGTTTTCCAGAGTTATAGATAACGTAATTCTAAGACATTTGGCGCAAATTTCATGAATAAACATTAACGTATAAAGAAGTTATGTAGGTTTTAAAGTGGTTTTCACGTTTTCACAAAATAAAGGGTTTTCATAGGATCCTTCCCCTATATATATATATATATATATATATATATATATATATATATATATATATATTTATATGTCGTGACAAGTTTTCAAGAGTTTAAAGTAAGGTCTTTAAAACGTTCGCATGAATATAAGTACATGGCAATAATTCAGATATATCTATTTTTCTATGTTTAAAACTATTTTTTTTTATATTTTATATAACGAGACTATACCACTTTAATTCATTTTAATTATAATGTTATCATAATATAAGAGTTCAACGAGTACCCCAACGGGTCGAGATTTAATAGTCGTTCACTAATACGTTTGGGTTTTGGACCAAGAAAATTTGAAATCTCCAAAAATAAATAAAACAGCAAAAATGTTGGTCACGGGGCTCAAACCCGCAACCTCTAGTTTAGGTTTCAAGGCCCTGACCATCGAGCTAGGGCTCTCACTCGTTGATAGCTTGCATCTCAAATCGTTTTATCCATGCACCAAGTTGTAGGCTGGATGTGCTTGTGTAATAAAACAGAAAAAAAGAATAGGGGTTGCCGGGGTTCGAACCGGCGACCTCTCGGAGACAATAGAGGGAACTGACCAACCGCGCTACCCGACATTGGTGATGATATTCAGTATGAAAAATATATAACCAGTTCCCACCCCTTATCATCATCTTCCCCACAACTCCGGTGGCCGGAGTTTTATTCCGGTCACCGGAAAATCGCGAAACCCGAATTAAACTTCACAGAAACATGCGATTAACAAAGACAAACTGTTACCTTGAAACGGATACGAGAAAAGGCGAGGTTTTGAAGTCGAAATAGAACCCGAACTTTGAATGCGATCACCGAGCACAATGACGAAACTCGATTCCGACTGTTCCAGGTTGCTCAGCAACGAACGACGAACCTAAAGGGTGTTTAATGGTGGTGATTCCCTGGAGATTTCTGGCCGGAATTTGAGTTCGCCGGAAACTTAGAAAGAAAAGGAAAAAAAAATACGATAGGAGAAGATATGTGTTTTGGGTGGAGATTGAAGGCCTAATGATGGATGTATTGATTAAGAAATCAATTGCTGTCTTAATCCAGTCATTAATCTCAATTAAATTGGATTGAATGATGAACCGTTACTGGAGATTAAACCGTGTTAGGGTTTTAAGAGTCGAGATCGTGACTGTGTGTTACGTCTCCTAAACGAGTTTAAGCAATCGGCAGATTCAGTCCCTCCTTCTTTTACCAGTGTGACACAAGGTTTGAGGTAATTGCATAAAGGGCCACTCAAGTTTTATCAAAGGAAAATGATTTAGCAATTGGCAGGAATAGTCTCTCAGTTTTTTTAAAAGGATAACGAGATTAACGGAGAGTAATCGAAAATTATAAATTATATCTATTCAAGTTGGTCAACCGACGTCTAGACTCATGTGCAGTACTCGTGTAACCATTCTAGTTAACTGAGGTAACGGACGTTATCGAAATACAACACAATTTATTAACGGGGTTAACCTGGGAAATTGCCGGTTGTCACAATTTATTAACGGGGTTAATCTATTCAAGTTGCTACGGTTTCTGTGAAAGGAATAGAAAAATTTTTAGGGTTGCTACACATAGCAATATCTTGTACTATCATCAATAAACGTGATGAAGTACTTGTTTCCACCACGCGTGGGGACGACTTTTAAGTCACACACATTAGTGTGAATTAAGTCTAGGGGTTCGGTTATTCGTTCAACCGACTTAAATGGTTGTTTTGTAAGTTTGGATTCGACACACGTTTCGCATTTTGATTTTGAGTCTATTTCAAAATTTGGTAAACATTTTAAATTCATCAAACGACGTATGGAATTAAAATTGACGTGTCCTAATCTACCGTGCCACATATTTGAATCATAAAACTCAATCATATAAGTTGAAGATGAGGCTTTCGCCATTTTATTAATCACCATAGTAGACAATTTAAACATAGAGTTTTGGGCATAGCCCTTGCCTACAAACATGCCATTTTTGGTCAAAACGACCTTATCAAACTCGATCACTATGAGAAATCCAAACTTGTTGAGCAGCTATCTAGAAACGAGATTCTTCCTGATTTCTGGCACGTACGGAACGTTGCTCAACGTGAGTTCCTTCTCGGAAGTGAACTTCAAGACCACATTGCCTTCACCCATGATGTCTGCAGTAGCTTTATTCCCCATATAAAGCTTCTCGGTCCCCTTCGCCTCTTTAAACCTACTAAAGAGGGACTTCTCTCCACACACGTGGCGTGTGGCACCGGTTTCAACATACCAGCCAGGGTTCTCCCCCACAATGTTGACTTCAGATATGAAGGCAGACGCCTCCGTGATCATGGCTACCAGTGGCATGTCATCCTCCACCATGTGAGCGCGCTCACGTTGTGGCTTCGGGCACTGATCCGCCCGATGACCATGCCCCCCACAGTTGTAGCACTTTCCTGAGAACTTCTGGGGCTTCTTTTTTACAACCCCTTTCTTCGGTGCCAAGTGCTCCACCGCTTTATCTTTGCCTTTGACTTTGGCCCCACCATTGCGTTTGCTTCCTTTGGAAGACTGGCCAACTTCCACCATGTTCACCTTTTCCGTAGCTTGGGTGGTAGTGGCCTTTAGAGCCATCTTATTGTCCTCCTCGATACGAAGATGGACAATGAGATCCTCAATGGTCATCTCCTTTCTTGCCAAGTGCTCCACCGCTTTATCTTTGCCTTTGCCTTTGGCCCCACCATTGCGTTTGCTTCCTTTGGAAGACTGGCCAACTTCCACCATGTTCACCTTTTCCGTAGCTTGGGTGGTGGTGGCCTTTAGAGCCATCTTATTGTCCTCATCGATACGAAGACGGACAATGAGATCCTCAATGGTCATCTCCTTTCTTTTGTGTTTAAGATAATTCTTAAACTCGAGCCACGAAGGCGGAAGCTTTTCAATTAAAGCCGCCACTTCAAACGTCTCACTAAGGGACATACCCTCCGCTTGGACCTCATGAATAACCTGAAACTCTTGGACTTGGGTCATCACCGATTTGGTGTCGACCATCTTAAAGTCCAAGAAACGGGCCACAACGAATTTCTTCGTTCCGGCATCCTCCGTTTTGTACTTTTTGTCTAGAGACTCCCAAAGTTCTTTGGACGTCTTAAACACCGAGTACACATTATACAAAGAGTCCACAAGGCCGTTCAACACATAGTTACGACATCGATAGTCCTAATGCTTACAAGCTTCAACCGTGCTAACGGTTTCAGCATTAGGGAGCGGACTCCGTGAGACTCCTCGCAAGGTTTAAGGTGGTCAAGTAAAACAACATTTTCTGTTGCCACCTATTCAAGTGTGAACCCGAGAACTTCTCGGGTTTTTCGGCTTGACTAGCAATAGTGTTGGCCGTTACGCCACTTTGGGTACCAACCGATGGTGTTTCCTTAGGCTTTTCAGCTATCTTTTCAACTTCATTAGTCATTTTTCTGAAATAGAAAACCACACAAGTTAATATTTAGAATTATTATTTAAACGCACACGTTTAAAATGTAAGAAAAAACCTCCAACTAATGGATGGTTTTCAAGGAGTAGAAGAGAGTTTTAATCTCTAAACGCACACGTTTTAAAGAGATTAAAGTCCAACAAATGGATGTGATTAGAGTGTATTAAAGTTTTTATAACTTCCAACTTATGGAGGTTAGATGGTTTTAGACAAAATTTATAACGTCCAACTAATGGATGTTAAAGTTATAAAGAAAAATTAACGTCCAACAAATGGATGTTAAAGTTTTGTCGTAACCGACTACTCATTTAACTCTAAGTCTAACTTTGAGTCAAAACGAGTTAAAGAAAAATATTTATTTTTAAAACACTAAATCACCTCGAGAAATCTAAGTCCAACTTTGAGACTCGAGGCAATAAAGTTTTTATAAAAACGTACAATGTTTTAAAAAATTGTTTTAAGTTTGTAAGAAAACCGTTCGCAATCAAAATAAAAATAAATACTTTTTATTTTATTACGATTACAACAAAGAGAATAAACCCTACACTATTACAATACAAGCAAGATAAAAGTAATCTACTCCTATTACAATTCAAGGGAAGAGAAAATTAAAGTTACAATATAATTATAAAAAATGAAGAAATACAATACACAGAAATGAAAAGCAATAAAATGAAAGAATACAAAGAAGAAAAGATTACAGTGACGAAAATTTTTGTAGAATGAAATGAAAATCTTAAATTAATTTAAGAATTAAAAGGAGACATAAAACTTAAATGGTTTTTGAAAAAGAATTTTAGATGTTTTGGGAAAAACAAAACAAGGATTAAGAAATCCTTTGGCGAAGACTTCGGGTCAAAACCCAGGTCCCTTAAAACAAATTCCGGGTCTACCGAAGATCCGTTTTGTTTCCCAGGGTACAATCGCCTAAACCGTATTGTACGGCCGGGATAACTCTAAGCTTGAAGTTACCTTGAAGCTTGAAGAAATGAAGAACGAACACTACGTCAAAAATGACCTTTAGCCACTGAAAAAAACCGTGACCAAAGGTAGTTTGCCACACTTTTTTTTTCATTTCAATCGACACCAAAGGTCCCGTCACCATAGGTACCATACGGCCACACTTGAAAATTAGTGGCTGTAGCAACTAAAAAACGTGGTTAAAGGTATCAATATTTTTATTGAAATCAGGCATTCAATCTAAAATGTGTGGCTAAAGGTTAGCAACGACCACATTAATTTTCTATAAGTGTGGCTAAAGGGTAGCAACGGCCACATGAATTTTCTATAAGTGTGGCTAAAGGGTAGCAACGGCCACATGAATTTGCTAAAAAGTTTGTTTTAGCCACGCTTATTTTTTTAAAAACGTGGCAAAAGGTTGCTGGAATTAAGCATTCCATCTGAAAAGCGTGGCTAAAAGGAGGCAACGACCACATGTTTTTTTAAAAACGTGGCAAAATATTGCTGGAATCAAGCATTTCATCTGAAATGTGTGGCTAAAAGGTAGCAATAGCCACATGAGTTTTTTATAAGCGTGGCTAAATGGAAACAACGGCCACATGAATTTTCTTTAAACGTGGCTAAAAGGTTGTTGGAATCAAGCATTCCATCTCAAAAGCGTGGCTAAAGGTAAACAATGGCCACATATTTATAACAAAAAAACGTGACCGTTTCTATCATATAGTCACGCATTAAAAACTGCAAGCGTGACCATTTCGTGTAATTAGAGATTTTATTTTCATTATTTTTGTAAAATGAAAACGACAATAAACATAAAAAACATAAAAACCAAATGATATTAACAAAAAACAATTCAAGATCCATGCATAAGTTTTCAGTTTTAATACAAATAGACAAATTTATAATGAAAAGTTATCTACAAATGCGACACTTCAAATAAAGCAAGACCTGCATTAGTCCTATCAACCTTGAATAACTCTTCCAGCTCCTTAATGTTTACATGATCATTTGGGTAAGCTATCTCTTCCTTTATATCAGATCTTGATAAGCATTTTGTCTTTTTCACTTGGAATATTAGAACTTGAAGATAATTATACAGAAAAGCATGTAAAAAATGGTTAATTGATATAAACATGTTTGTGATGCATAACCAAGTCTAGATTTTCTAGGTAAAAGATACCAATATAAACAAAATAAAAGCACGGACGACTAATAGACAGATTAGAAGGCAACAACTTACACATAAGGCATCCATATAAGAAACTATGATTACCTGCAGAAGACAGCAAATTTTAGTTACCACCTAAGTTCATAAGTAGGTGATGGGTATTAAGTAACTAGTACCAACAAATATTACACAAAACAACTTTATAATCAGGTAGGTGACTATGATTACCAAGAGCTATCCTATACCCCATCAAACCCTAATAGAGATTACGTGGTTTGCAATAAAAAGGAAGTAACCAGATTTAACCAACATAGATTGGAAATGACTTCTAAGGAAGTAGCAAAAAGAATTACATCACTCCAGAAGTGGAAAAATTGAGATAAACACAAGCTTACCTGGTACTGTAACCAAAATATTGTAGTCAGCTATGAGTACTTTAAGGTTTTTCAAATCGCCAACTTCAGGGGGCAAAACTAACAGCTTGTTATCAAGATACAGCTTCTCAAGAAGTGGCAGTTTAGTCAACTCTACCAGAAACGTCTGTTATTTGGTTCCATATTTTAAAAGAAGAACAACAACTTTCACATAAATACATAATAATTTTCAAACATATATATCACAGATAATTTACTACTGCCTATCACAAAAACAAGAAACACATCTAATAGTAATTAAGGTACCTGGAACATTAAGGTTATAAGAATTTTTTATTGTAACGGGCATATCACCCTCTCTTACTATTTCTAACTGCAAAAAGCAGCCTTACTATTTCTAACTGCAAAAAGTAACGTTACTTGGATGGGCACTTTGAACATTTGCCTAGGTATAAGTTCCTTTAGCTTCTGAGTCAAAGCCCTTCCCACAGAATATGCCTATAGATAGATAAAATAAGTTGATAACATTATAACCTGTCAATGAATAAGGAAACAAAATTGTGAAAGTCAATTACTACTTTTTTGCAATTAGCTCTTTAGATAAGCAGCTAAGAGTTGCTTATTCCAATTTAGAGATCTCATTTCTCAAAACAACAAAAATATACAAGTAGTTCTAATTACACAAACTCCCAAACACCCACTTGGTCTGAATACCTTTAAAAGCAAACCTACAAAGCTTGGTATTTGTATGCCTAATAGTTACAAATAATATTTCCTAAAAAACGAACAACAATATATACACCTAAGATTTTTGAGCATCTGTATTAGGTAAGATATAGTTCAATATAACCTAATTAAATGTAAACAAAATAAAAGTTTGATAGATAAAATGGTAAAAAAAAGGTCCATAACATGCACTTACAAAACGTGAAAAGCCATTTCTGTCTAATAAACACTATTTTGTATACATAAAACTTCCTAGCTAATGCATTCCAAAAATGAAATAATTATTAAAACAATATAGTAATTTTTTAATTATATTTGACATGCTATATCACCTTCAACATAAATGGACATCAAGCATTTCAGTTCAATACAACTTGACCAAGCATTTTTCAACAAAAGATAATCATGTGTGACCCATTACACAACCTTCAATACAACTTGACCAACCATTTTTCAACAAAAGATATGTAACATCCGTATGTTTCAAAACCTGAAAACTCAACCCACATCAAGATCCAAGATTTAAACATAATTCTCAACACCATAAATGGTAGATTACTCTGTTCCATGTGATAGTACTCTGAAAATGGTGAATGTGGGCGAAAACCGCGTGCAAAACCGAGTTATAACGAAGCGGGAATCGCGAAAACAAGTTTGGTGTTAGTTGTTGATTGCAAAGACGCGTTTTCCTCTTCTAAACCCATCCCACATTGCCCCTAAAACAAAATTTCACTCCATTTCTCATCTATAAATACCCTCCCTTGATCCTTAATAGTTTGTAACTCCTAGTTTGAGTATAAACAAGTAGAATAACCAATTTTTGGCGGTTCCACAACTACAATACCCCTTCGGGTATCATGTTTAGTAGTTTTTTTATGCTCTCAGCAAGGAGGTGCTGCCTTCAAGCTCGTCTCGTTTGAAAAGCTTCTTTGAGGTAATTCTTCTTCTTTTTCTTTCTTTGTTTCCTTTCTTTCCTTCCTTTCGTTATTCGTTTATTTATCGCTTTATTAGTTTAATTAGTTTAATTTAGGTTCTTAGTTAGGTGCTTTAGGCTCGTTTAGGTAGCCTTGCTAAGGCTCGTTCTTAAAACGCCTAGCATTGTTAAGGCTTGTCATTTGGACAGCCTAGCTTTGCAAAGGCACGTCATTAGGACGTGTTGCCTTGCTTAGGCCGATTTAGGCTTTCTGTAGCCTTGTAGAGGCTCCTTAGGCCCAACGAGTCTAAACTATCATGTCGAATTTCATCTATATTCTTCTAATCCAAAAGTCAGCGTTTTTATGCATGAACAAATTGGGGATTAAGGCTTGTTCTTCACAAATCAACAATTAAACTAATTCTTAATCATTCTAATATGTAATTCAGGTTTTGAACATAAACTCATTTTTAAGAATTTCAAATAGCTTAGAAATCGATCTCTATTTAACAACATATTTAGTGATGGTACTTGAGACGCTAATGACATGTAGTAACTGGAAGGGTGAACACACCGGTAGTTGGGGTCTCTATCAAAGGATAAGAGTTCGCATAAATCCCATAGTCGGACCTGGACGCTTACCTGGGATGCCCCGATGAGAGTGTCATAACCTATTAGGCCAAAGCATGTCTAGTAACGTTTAAGGTATTGTCACTCTTAAAAGTTAATATTTTTTTTCAAACTTTAATTTATAACATTAAAACCCGTCCCCCAAATGCATAAGAGATTTGAATCCCATATTCCAATATTCATGTCGTCCCCTTCTATTCTTTTAGGATGAAACTTCGGGACTAATCCTTTCACTTTCACTTTTCGCTTCGTGGACCTAACTTCTAATCCAAGTGAGTAATCCTTGCCCCTTTTCTCATTTTCTCATTTTTGGGGTTGCAACATGTATCCTATTTCAAAGTGTTATCTTTCAAGTTTATCAATTACCATGCGTATGTGATCTATGTGTGAATTATGTGTTATGTGGCTTCTAGCATGATTTGGCAATATGTGAATTTCAAAGGTTTTCATGTTTATCAAAGGTTTTCATGTTTATCAAAGGTTTTCATGTTTTCATTGGATGTCAAGTATGTCATGGTTATCATGCCTGTCATGTCTTTCATTTGGCATAAACATTAACGTAAGGCCTGGGGTAACAAAGGTAGATCTATCGGTTGACAACCCACTCAACTTGACCGTTTCGGCGTTGGGTGTTTGAAGCCTATTTAATTATTTCATATAGTCTAACCTGCGGGTTAGGGAATATTTCATATGTCATTGAGGTTTGTTTATGCCTAGTATTTCATGTTGTCATTTTATACCAGCAATTTTGGTTATGCCTAGTCTTTCATGTTGTCAATATCTTATAGCATGTTATATTTCACATATTCTATCATATGACACGTAACGCATGTTTTTCAAATATATGTTATGTATCAAACTTGTGGTTACTCACCAACTATTTATAGTTGACCCCCTTTATTTTATATATGTTGCAGGCTATGATGTTGATGTTTCAAGATGCTATCACATAGGGCTTTTGGACCTAGTTTAATAAAGAAATTGTATTTGTTATCAATACGTGGTGTATTGTTTTATCTTTCAATGTTATCAATGAATTTCGTTATTTAACTATTGTCACTAAATTAGTTGTCATGAGCTTATGGGCAATCTAATCATGCCCCGACGTTTCCGCCGTCGGTTGGGGTGTGACAAGATAATCATGTGTGACCCATTACCCAACCTGCATAGTTTACCACTTATAGATTAAGCTTTAATAGAAAGGAGAAAATAGATAAGGATTAGGGGGAGACCATAAAATTAGACCAGGCTCCCTGCGGAATCTTCACTTCACCTTCTAGCATATCTCATTGGCAGGATAAGGCCATGGTGCTCCGTGGTATTCCACGACATCCGGAGCAGGATCACTCTCTTCTCTCACCATAATCATTTGGCCAACATCTTTAGCTTGAACCAGTTTTAACTGGTTATCTAACACAAAAGACCCACCTATTATGCCAAATCATATTATTAAATATTACCATACCAATACTGAAATAATTTATATTTTTCAACATGTTTGGCAGGAAAAATAGTCAAGAAAATATAATTTTGGACAAAAAGTTGCAAGACAACCCAAATTAAAAAGCACCAAAAATATAACATCTTAGCCTGAACCTCTTTTTACCACCCATTACCCAACCAACTGGACCCACCCATTTTGCCACCTCTACTAGGATATAAACCTTCTCGTTCTAGGATTTACACTTCTAATTCTGCTTTAAAAAGTTTAATTGCTATTCTTTCGGGTGCTTTAAAAAATCCAAATGGTCATTCATTGCTGTCTTCAGCTCATCCATGATTCAACTTTCTTTCAATTTACCGCACACGATTTTGAATGTTTCCTGTAGTGAGGTATGAGAATGACAGCTAAATCAAAATAAGAACACATAATACCTGCCATACATCCTTAACGGATGTGCAAACACGATATATGAACCATAGAGAACACTAAACCTCCATTAAAGAAAACAAAAGCATTAACCCTACGACATGGATTAAAATAAAAATATTACACATTTCTAATCAAAAACTTACATGGTTAGAAACACCATCTATTGAGTTTAACGGCTTCATAGATTTTCGCAAATGGTTGAGGGTATTACTAAACATTGTAAAACGACATGTACCAATCATTGTATGCACCACTAATATCAGCTTCTTAAAGCATCCCAACATCATTTTCCCCATCACCAATTGCTAATGTTGTCTTTCCTGTTCCTTCTTTTACCATCTTAGTAACCTGCATGGGTTAAGAAGCTATGTAAGTTTATATTAACATGAAGTCATTATATATAATTTGTGAAGAATATTTAAAAAAAATACTTACAAGAGCCTTTTGTTTGGGGGAAGAACGACATCAAATGATAGATGAGCAGTCAATTGCAACTTTTAAAAATGAACTTTCAAGTTTTATTTCAAGAGCAAAACCTAAAGACCTCCCATCAATTATCAAAGCAAACAAAACAGAGCTACTTTTAGCTAAATCAAGCTGTGATCTTCCTTCTCTCAGCTGCTTCTCTATGCTTTCTCTAGATGCCTAAAAAGAACCAAATTTCTAAAATATTTATTAAGTGATTATGAAAAATAATAAATTAGATCCTATAATGAAATTTGTAGAGAAACTTTACCTTGGTGATCCCTCCCTGTCTCTTAACTTCTCTAAGGCAATAATATCAGGAGAATCTAGTGTGATCACAATTTGTTTCACTCCTTGGGCAAGGAGACGACAAGCATACCTGTATAGGTCAAAGTGTAAAAGTAGATAATTTATGTGAATTTTATAGAAAACAGAACAAACAATTAAGTAAACTATTTTGTGATCATACCCGATATTTAGTGCGGTCTCCATCTTATCACCGGTTAACACCCAAATCTTAATCCCAGCATTTGCAAGTTTCTCAATACATTCAGGAACCTTAAACAAACAGAACATTGTTAAGTGAGGTTAGGTTTTAATCATAACATTTCTAGGTTCCTAGTAGAGATACCAAAATGGGTGAGGGTCAAACAGGTAATGTTTGGGCCTGGGGTAAAATCAGTACCTTTGATGCTTGATGATAGCCTCGACTTACCTATTAAATCAAGAAGGTGGTTTGTGATCGATACAACCCTAAAAATCGAAACACATAGAAACACGCCGCTAAGCGGACAACCAACAAAGAAAATAAAGAAGGATCTCCTTACCCACATACCTGGTGCCTCAGCGGATCAATCTCCTGATGGTCCATGGTTGCGGAGCATTATACGGTGCCCCCATCCGTTGACGAAGGAATTGACAAAAAGTATGGCGCGCTCCATCTGTTGATACGGTAGACAATAGCGGAGTGAGACGATGACTAGCTGGCGGTGGTTGTGGAATGAATGACTCCAGTGAACGGCTTTACGGCGGGAGGAGAGGGAGGAGCGATGGCGGCGTCAACGCAACACGCTAGGGCCGACATCTCTTCTCCAATCTGTCAATTGAAATAGGGTAGAGAAGAGAGACGAGGGGAGAGGGAGAATGAGGATAGATAGACTGAGGGAGTGATTTTGTTTATCTAAACTAGGTAAGCGGGAAGTGAAAATTTAGATAAGAGGGAAGTGAAATTTTTAGCCACGTTTAAAAATTTCAAGTGTGGCTAAACGATGGTTATAATCACTAGTTTTTTTCTTCTTTTAGTAGCTGTATAATAAGAATTAGTTGCTGTTTGGTTCGTGCTGAATCATTTAGTGCTGAATGAATAAGTTGTCTGTATGCTATAGAGGTGCTGAATCATCAAGGTGCTGAATGATATTGTGCTGTTTGGTTGGACATCTGAATGACTGTATTATTTTTTTTTAACTATCTGTTTGAGCAGAATAATGAATGACAAAGTAATTATTAAAAGAAAAAAAAACTCAAACCATCAAATAATATCCAAATAAAACAATCATCCTTAACAATTCATGAAAACATAGAAAACATACGAATACAACTTATTCATCTGGCATCATTTGAGAAGCTATATTGTCACGCAAAGTAGCCATATACTCAACGCCTTGTGTGCCCCATTCCATGTCGTGAGCGGACGTAGTATCACTTCCCCCCTCATGTACCTCTGGAAAAAGATTCTCCTCGTTGCATGCCATAAATAACTCATCATGAATATTCCATTTCCTAATAAAGTTGTGGACGGCGAAACAAGCGATCACTATGTCTCTTTGTCTTGGAAATGGAAAAGGCGACATTTGTTTTAGAATTGGGAATTTTGCCTTTAATACACCATATGCGCGTTCAATAACATTCCTGAGTTGTGCATGTGCATGATTGAATTTTTCTTCCTTAGTTAAGGCGCGTTGTCTACGAAAATCGGCTAGCCAGTATCTCGTACCACGGTAAGGAGCCATAAACCCACGTGTGTTAGTGTATGTAGCGTCGCAAAGGTAATATTTGTCTGTAAACTCACGTTAGTATCTAAACTACTACATTAAAAAATAGTTAAATAAAGCAAATTATCATACAAACCTGGTGGAGGGAATTGAAAGCCAGAATTTGGATTAAATGCAACTTCTTTCAAAACACGTGAATCATGTGCAATGCCCTCCCATCCAGCCCAAACGAAGGTGAATATCATATCAAAATTACATATTCCTAAGACGTTTTGAAAGCATTCACCTTTTCCTCTTCCCCTATAACGAGTTTGTTGATCAACAGGTACGACTGCATTTACAAGAGTTCCATCTAATGCACCTATTGCTCCAGGAAAGAACTGCATTAACCCCGTATGTCGTTCTGAAGCATTCGTGATTGGATTAGAAGTTTGAACTATGACTTCTTTTGCAAATTTCATCATCCCGTCTAGAACCTCATAAAAACATCTATGAATTGTTTCTGTTGAATGTTGAAACCTCCTCTTAACCATTCGCATACGCTCATTATGTCCTATGAGAATAAAAAACATAGCCATCTTTTCTTGAAAGGTTATTGACCTACTACTATGTAACCAATTTCTCTGGCGAAAATGATTGCACAATAATACATATGCATCACGTGACATGCGCATCATTTCATGACATTGTGTAGAAGAGCCATGCAACAATTCTTGTGTGTATTCATGACCGCTCAATGCCGAGTTTAGATTTCTTATCCTTTCAGGTATTGATGAGACCAACTTTAACCATTGCCAACAAAGGAAAAGGAAGGCTATAATCTCATCATCCGAGTCCATAAGCAACCTGTCATCCAAATAACATTCAAAAATATCATTCATCCAAATAACATTCAAATAACATTCAAAAATATCATTCATCCAAAATAACATTCAACCAATATAACATTCATCCAAAATAACATCCAAATAGCCATCCTAAACATAAAATAACCATCCAAAATAACATCCAAATAACCATCCTAAACATAAAATAACCATCCAAAATAACATCCAAATAACCATCCTAAACATAAAATAACCATCCCAAATAACATCCAAAATAACATCCAAATAACCATCCGAGTCCATGAAACCTATCATCCTAACAAGCCATACTTCGCTCCAGCATTCCTAACCCATAGCTCACATGTGTCCGGCTCGAGTAAAAGAAAAACCTTTCTAACATTAGAATCCTCACCAAAAAGCAAAAGTGCCGTCTGGTACTTTGCATCTGTTCGCGGCCATCCTAATGAATTCAGTTTCTCCATACACTTGTCTGTATCATTATTTTTTTCAACTAGCATCTTTGCCACCTTGCTAATGTCTTCACCAACTTCTAACACCCTTGATTTGAATGTGTCCTTCTTTTTTCCTTTCTTTGACGCAACCGGTGGCTCTCCACTAACTCCTTCAGTTGAAGGGTTTCTTTTATCGCCAGATCGATAAGAAGACTCTTGCTCTTGGCTAAGCACAAGATGCATGTGGGTGTCACTAGTCTCCTCAAGACTAATGTTCACAGAAGGACGAGGGATTGTGGAGGATGGACCCCAACTATCAACGCCAATTGAAGTAGAACCTTCAAACAACTGAGTACACAACTCATGATGATCAAGTGGCGCTCTTCTCAAACTTTCTGCTCTTGCGTTTGCCTAGATATTGACCAAATAATTAAAAAGTCACTAAACATGTTGGTAAAAAATCACTAAAAAATCACTAAAAAGATATACCTTAATCTCTAGTTGCCACTCCTCCTCCGACAAAGTAAACATGTTGGTAACCGGATTATAGATATTTCCAGTTTTGTTTTTAAGCTTTGACCACGCTGAATACTTTCCTTTCAAGTAATCATAGTGATTCTTCATTTTTTTTGATCAACTACAAAACTGATGATCATTTTTCAATTTCTCCGCTATCCTCCTCCATGAAGCAGGTTTAAACCCATCTTTCCCACAAATTGTAGCTTCCTCAATACAAGCTTCTAAAAAGCTTTTGTCAACTACTTGATTCCAACTAGTCCTAACCCTCTTTTGTTCGACTTCTTTTGAAGAATTAGACATCTATCATCAACAAAAATGAGTATTCAACATCAAATATATAAACAATCAGCCCTAAAGCATATAGAACAACTTGGAACAGGTTGAGAGTTATTTGACAGGTTACTGCATTTCTCAAAACCCATTAAGACTTAACTCAATCATCAGAAATCAGGATACTAAAACTACCACATGACAATCTGAGCATTATTGTCCCTACCTGGATATCAAATCTTATACTATCCATTTAAACTTTGAAACCTAACTAAAATAAATATATGTGATATACACAATTACACAAACATTCAAATGGTAAATTCATTAGAAACATGTTATTAAACCCATACATATAATCCATCTGCAGTTCATTACGAAATTGGGACAGAAATTCAATATAAACATGTTACCAAACCATAGATCTGGTCCAATTGGAGTTCAAATTAGGTTTTAACATATGAAACTAAACAACAGTCGATTCATATCTAAAATTCATAAAAAACAACAAATTCAACAACAACATGTACATGAATCATCGATTTTTAGGAATTAGAGAGAGAGGGAGTTCAGATGTACGGACCTTTTCTTCGAGTTCGGACTCCTCGATAGCGAGGAGTAATTCCTAGCTGTGCCGGAGGAGGAGGCGACAGGGGAGGAGGCGACGTGGCGGAGCAAGCAC
The DNA here is from genome assembly GCA_039602395.1 of Deinandra increscens subsp. villosa. NCBI lineage: Eukaryota > Viridiplantae > Streptophyta > Magnoliopsida > Asterales > Asteraceae > Deinandra > Deinandra increscens. The sequence continues at coordinate 71,772,427 of JBCNJP010000012.1, read as the reverse complement.
CGCCGGAGACGGGACGGGAGGAGAGGACGCTCACGATGGAAACCCTAGGGGATGGAGGCGTCGATGGGAGGAGAGGGATGCCTTCAGCGTGTTTTTTTTAAAACCCTTACAGACAAGGATATATCATTCAGCAAGCAAACAACACCTATAGCATATAGAGGTAAATGTCTACGCGATTCAGACATTTTAGCCCAACCAAACGATCTGAATCGGACAGACATTTACCCTATAGACATTTTATTTCATTAAGGGGTCATATGGGGTGAACCAAACAGCCCCTTACTCTTTGGTCTAAGTGGCTAAATGTAATACCTTTTAGCCACATCACTAAAAAAAATACAGTGGTCGTTGATCACATTTGGCCACACATTAAAAGTCAAATAAATATAGTGGTTGTTGATCATATTTGGCCACACATATTTTTAGTGTGACAAATAAATGTCATATTTTTTTATAAAACAGTGGCTAAAGTCTCTACACCTGATTGTTGTTGTCACATAAACAAAAAATACGTGGCTAAAAGGGTCCAAAAGCTATATATTTGGCCATGGGTACAAAATATGTGTGGCTAAAACTAGTATTTCTTACATTTAGCCACATTTTTTTTAAAACAGTGGCTTCGCGTTTTTGAAAAAACAGTGGCTAAAGGTTATTTTTGACGTAGTGGAAGAGGAAGATTTTGAGAGAAGGTATGAGGAAGAAAAGAGAGAATTCTGTGTGAATTCGGTGTGTTTAGCCTCAACTAATGAGGCTGTATTTATAGTAGTGGGAGTAGCTTGTTGAGCACACAAAAATAATTCGTAGTCAAACTTTGCATTAAACGTCTTTAATGCAAATTGATTTCTAATTAACACGGAATTACCTTAATTAGCTCAAAACGCGTTTACAGCCGTCATTCCGGAGGAATCTCTGCGTAACAGCTGCTTTCCGGAAGAACTGGTCTTCCGATTCAACTTCCGCTTGAACTCCAAGCGGAACACCTTTCGGCTTGAACTTCAACTGCAACAGTATCCGGCTGAACTCACGCACTGTTCCGGTTGAACTTCTCCGCCCGAACAACACAGGTCCGCTTGGACTTCAACCGGAACAACTTCCGGTTGAACCCAAAAACAATAAGGCGGCTCTCAAGCGGCTCGCAGAGATGCGAGCGTGCGAAGTGTAAAGTGCGCCATCAAAGCACCACATTGCGTCTCATACGCCCACGCCACGCGCGTGATTGTGCTAGTGTGAGTGCGATAGTTGGTAAGGTTCCCACCTTATAAACCACTTTTGGTTTCATTCCCCAACCAATGTGGATGAGTTAACATGTTATACTTAGCATTTTTCTCTCTAATTTTCGCAGCTTCACATGTTGCGAGACCTCAAGTTTGAGCTTTGATATCTCATTCATACGAGCTCGGATATGGACGTGGTTTGATGCGTTGGAAAGTCCTCACAACGTACTACACAAACCCATAAAGTACAGAGGCAACAACCTATGTTGTCTATATTTTATTTTAGTCCAAAGTTGGTGAAAAACTCATTTTCACACTTTGTGAAAAAACTCATTTTCCACTAGTTTTTCTCCCAAAATTCCAACATAATGTGTGGGAATTTTGGTATAAAAATATGTATATTTAATGTATATCACATATCCCCACACTTGAATATTTGCTTGTCCTCAAGCAAAACTCAATAAACTAGGCCCGTATTACCTGATAAATTTTCCTAATCTGTTGTGGCCTTGTTCATGTATTTAAAAACTTGTTCTCCAATTACTTCGACCCTTTATCTCTATTTTGCTTGTTTATTCTATTTTTGTTGAAGTATTGAATGCTACAGACAAGCCTACTGAAAAGTTTAAATTTATACAAGCATGTACACCTCACAAGGGATCACTCGACACTCGGGGTTAGTATATGTACGGACTTTTGAGTGGTCACTCATACCAAAGTAAAGTCAAACAAGGATCATAGGCTTGTGAAGGTATCAAACCTCCACCGTTCTCGTGGGAATTCACATAGTCATCATGCGGGCTTACAGGGTTGAAAGGGTAGGCTAGGGCTAGCGGTTTGGATAGGGTTGGCTAAAAAGGGTGAAAAGTGTAAAATTTTAATTTTTCAAAAACTTTTGTGACTTTGACTTTATTCTAACTCTAAGAGCATTTCTCCATCTCTTTCTTTTTAGGGTAAAAACAGGAACATGATTTAATTAGAGTTTTGTGGAAGGCCTAACAAACAAACAAGAAGTTTAAAATAACAGCAAACTGATAAATCCCGTTCTCACACGTAAATCGCACATTGCCCTCAATGGGCATATTTACAAAAAGAAAACACTAAGAAATTTAATAATTAAAGGGATAAGAGAGAGAGAGATCACAGAGAGTTTCCTACGCCGGATGGTCTTCCTGGTCAAGTGACCACATGTCTTGCCTCCTGGCAGATTCCTGTTTTCCTCCATTTTTGCTCCCAGTTAATCCTACATGCTTATGATAAAATATAAACTACTTGCGGAGGGCTGGTAAATCTGCATGTGTCTCTGCAAATGTATTCTTGCAGGTTTGAAGTTTCAAAATTACACAAGGCGAACCCGTGAACTCCAAAACTACTAGTACTGGGATATAAAACTACTACTGCTAATACTATGAATACTAATATGGTAATTCTAAAACTAAATGTTTGAATGAAAAGGGGGCGACACTCTAACCGTCCTTTAGATGACATCTTCAGTGCTCAACCGATTCAATCAATCTTTTATTTTTAGATGTCCATGGTAAGCCACCATGGAGCACGCCATATTTATTTACTGGTCTACTGGCTAGACCCGCCGTCCTGGGTCTAGAGGTTGTTGGGAAAGGGGGAGGCTTCCTCCATGCATTAATAAGCGAAGTCTAGACCTGATTTGATGTAATCTGTAACCTATATGTTTTCACATAATTTCTTCCCGACGTCAAACGTTGCTTCCTTCTCACCAAATTTGAGTGTTAGAGTGCCGCTGCTCAGGCCTACCACTGTTTGGGAGGTGGTTAGGAATGGTCTTCCTAGGATAAGGGGTACATCCTTATCTTCCTCCATATCGAGTACTACAAAATCGGGATGGTAAACGTACTCTCCTACCTTGACCAGGAGGTTCTCAGCGATTCCTGAAGGATATTTGACCGATCGATCAGCCAACTGGATGCTTATCCTGGCAGGTGTTGGTGTGCCAAGGTTCAGTTTCTGAAACATGGAGGCTGACATAAGGTTAATGCTAGCTCTAAGATATGCTAGTGTGTTTGTAACTGAGATTCTACCAATGGAGCAGAGAATTGTAATGTTGTCAGGATCCAGTTGTTTCTTGGGGATAGTTTTAGAGAGAATGGCGGAGAATTCATCCCCTAGGTCGACGAGATTGAGTTCAGCGATCTTCCTTTTGTTGGTAAGGAAGTCCTACATGAATTTGGTATATTTTGGCATTTGGGACAAAACTTCGATGAAAGGGAGGTTGATGTGTAGCCGATTTAGAAGGTGCATGAACTTACTGAATTGTTCGTCATTCTTGATTTTGGCCAATCTGCATGGATAGGGGTGATCAAATTGCAAGGCCCGGCCCAGATAAAGCTCGCCCCGACCCGAAACCCAAAAAAGGGTATAAAGTAAGATAAAAAA
>JBCNJP010000012.1:71694074-71768301 GCA_039602395.1 Deinandra increscens subsp. villosa | reverse complement strand
CGTTCTGAAAATATTTACGAGGCTCATATAATATTACAGACATGTCAGGAATTATTATAAATAATTACTTGACAATCAGTATTTAACGAGTTCGGAGATCGCGGTATAATACCAGTATATGACTGATCGTTTGGTTTTGAACCACTCAAATCTTATCTATATATATAAGGGTTATTAAACCCATTTATTTCACTTAAACAAAATACCACACACACACACACAAGTGTGTGTGTTCAAGAGTTGCAGCCACAAAGGGGGCTCTCCCCCCCCCCCCCCCCCCCGTTTTTCCGGCCACCGGAATCCGGCCGGCCACGGCGGCGGTCCGGCAAACCCAGGCGGCGACCTCCCGACCTCCACCATCTTTCTCTTTCTCTCTCTCCGGTTGTCTCCCGATCGGCGCAGCATCAGGAGCGGCGACAGCCGCGACTTCCGGCGACTCCCCAGGCAGCGTCCGGCCGGTCTCCGACCATGGCCGGCGCTCGGCGATCTTCTGCTCTCCCGTACGCATCCATCTCCGGCGCAGCAGAAGCTGCGACAGCCGCAGCGGCGGCTAGGGTTCCGCCGCGGGAGCGGCGGCGGCGACGCCCCTCTTCTGTCTGTTTCGTGGTTCAGAGGAGCCGAACAACGGCGGCGCTGCTCCTCTCTCATACTCCGGCGACCTTGCTGCCATTGTTTTCCGACGGTCTCAACCGCATACGGTAGGTTGGGTTCAATTTCGTTGTTATTCCTTTCATTTCAACTCGTACATCACTTTCTAAACTTCCGATCTACACATGCATATTGCAGATTTGAACGATTAAAGAGTTTGGTGGTAGAATGGTGGTGGTTTGCGGCGGTTATACGGCTGTCCGGCGGCGGCCATGGACTCCGGCCGCCGGAACCGTTTTAATAGAGAATGGAGGTGATGGTTTTGGTCTTGAAATATATTTGGGAGTGTTTGGATCTGATTGGGACTAAACGAGTTAACCCGGTACCGAGTCAACCGAGTCGACTCGGTAAACAAGCTGGTCAACAGAATTGGATGGTCAAACGATGTTAAATTCAAAAACTGAACTTACAGTATTGTTCGTGACAAAAAATCTTGCGGGATAGACTACTTATTCGTTAATTTTGGTGTCGGGTCAAGAAAGTCAAAGAAAGTCAACCGGGTCAAACCCGTGACGAATCTGGTCAACGTTTTTGAAGGGTCAAACGAGGTCAAATCTGGAAACCGAGCATGGATTATTGTTCTTGGCGAAATTCTACTTGGAATGGACTATTCGCTCGTCGAATTCGGATGTGTTTAGCATTTTCGGTTAACCGGGTTCGAGTCTGCGTACCGACCGGAGGTATAACCATGTTCGCTATCTTGTTATTGTTTTAGTAGTATTGTATACGTCGTGTGAGGAACGTTCTGTCAAATAGAAGTATTATTGTTTATAAACATTGATAACAAGAAAAATATATATAAAGCTTTATTATGATTTTATGTAATAAACTTATGATTTCATGATTAACAAAGTTATGATCTTACGATGACAAAGCCTTGATTTTATAAAAGGTATGATTTTATAAAAATCAAGATCAACCAAAAACGGGATATTCTGTAAATACATATATTAACCGGTCTTAGAGATTATATACATAAACCATGATTTTATGTAATAAAAACTATGATTTTATGCTATATAATACTATGATTTCATGTGAGGTAAAAGTTATCATTTTATGTGTGTTCATATAAATAAAAGTATGGTTTTCTGTTAATAAAAGGTACGATTTCATGATTAACTATAAGACGGATAAATATATACAAAACCTATGATTTTAAGTGAAATAAGAACAAGTAAACTCATGCATAAAAACTATGATTTTATGTGAAACGTAAATAGATAAATCTATATCTAAAAGCTATGATTTTATGTAAATCATAAATAGATTAATATATACATAAGTTATGATTTTATATAATATTTGAAGTATTATAAAACATAACCCGATCGAGACTCGAGTGATATCGTTTAATTTAGATAATCTGTCAAACCAGCCACACGACCGTTTTGTCACTAAAGGCATACGACCGTGTTCGGCAGGAACTGTTTAATTAGAGATTGACAGATAAATTACGATCGTAACCGGGTCTAGGCCATACGACTGTATTGGGACATCCGGTTGTATTAGGACCTCAACTGCGGACGTATCGTATCGTTTAAGGCACGCAGCACAACCGAGCCTAACCAGTATTATTACTGTGTTAAATTTAAATGTACCTATACTTGTTTAGGTCATTGGATTCTCCAAGCTTAACATAACGTTAAGCCTTGTCTAGGCAATTGCATCTGTGACATCTGTGGATTGTACGCAATCCTATCCGTATGACTTGGTACTTTGAAGATCTGTGAGTCCTCTGACTTCCCTCATTAGTTAACTGTTTGAGATCACATTTATGTTCTGATGTATTTGTTATATCTGTTATGATTATCATGTCGATCACTGTGAGTCGGAATGCCCTGTGTGGGTCATTATAGACTTTCTGGTCATTAAGGTTGAGACCACTAGGCATATAAGAGATTATGACGGCCGTTATAGTTGAACGATCCATATTCACCCGGATCCTCTAGTATTAATTTACTAGGGGGAATATGTGCTTATATGTTGAACTTGAAAACCTACTCGCAGAGGGTGTACGGCTACGCGCAACGTGCCCATAGAGTATATGAGTGTTGACCTTGGGTGCGGCATGATAGATTTATTGTATGTATGTGTTGAAAACTGTTAATGTGATGATGGTAGTTAAGACTCACCAACAACGTTTGTTGTTGACTCTGTGTTGACTTATGTTACAGGTAAGTGTGTGCAGGTGATGATGTATTTGTACATGAACGTTGGGGTACTGGCTGTGGCTATCTGTTTTGAGCTTGTACAATTTTAACTAATGTACGTATATTGTTCAGTGCATGTTATGACTACAATTCCTTGATATATGTATCATTTGTTTGTAAGAGTAATTTTTTATTTTATATACAACAATATTATACACATTTTAAAGATAAAAAACGCTCGTTTTTATGGTGTAATTAAAAAAAATATAATGTCGTATCTAAGAGTTATTAATGTTTAAAAAAGGCAAACTGGATTTTAATAATCCAAACTATGACCTATTGGCGGATAATAATCCAAACTATTAGTTTGGCCAGCAGCAGTCCCAACTTTCATTTTCGTTATCAAGAGCAGTCTTAGTCTCGAAACATCATACATTTACACATGATTTACACTTGTTTTTCATTTGTTTTTGTTTTTATGCTTCCTTATTTTGTTCGGATTCATCATTACGAGCCAAAAATCAAGTGTAAATGTATGATGATTATGCTACTGGGATTACTCTTGATAACGAAAATGAAAGTTGGGACTGCTGCTGGCCAAACTGATAGTTTGGATTATTATCGGCCAATGAGTCATAGTTTGGATTATTAAAATCTAATTTTCCTTTAAAAATTGGGAAACTTAATAAAAAGTCAAAAATGTTATTTCTTTCATCTTTTGTTTTTCACTTTAATTTTACACGAAAAAACTTTAGGCCATTGATCAATATTAGAACACTTAGATGTAGTTATTAACGGTTGGATTAGGTAGTTATTTACCATCCACTATGTCAGTTCTATGACACAAAAAACAGCCAAGTTTCTGGGTATTAATACCTATGTAATTGGTATTTTATGCAAGTCTGCATATTATCGTATTTCACTCTCAAAAACACACACAAATGAATGGATCTGTGATGGATTCAAAAACCAACATGACAGGGCTCGAAACCTTGACCTTAATTCCAATAGATTTAACGATTTATATCCAACCTCCACCCTTATGATAGTAGCTAGTTATCTAGACGTCTTAAAGCACTACATGCATATATAGTTTTCTTAATTTATTTTGTTCCATTGTGAAGAATGTTAACTAATTTATTTCCGTAGGTTAGGTCGGTAAAACTCAATAACTAGCTTAAGTTGGGGGAAATCTAATGTTTAAGTCGGTTAGGATGTGACTATATATTTAAATGATCTAATGCCATGGATTTTATTCATTTCAAAATTTTAGAGTAAATGGCAAATTTTAAATTTCGTTTCTTTGGTTTGGGTCAAATTGTATAATTCTTTAAAATGGATCTTTTTTGTATAGAGTGCTCTATGGTCTGAGTTTATTTCAAAATCAATGCAAACTATTAACTCCGTTAAGAACCTTTTGTTAAAGTCAAGGGTATTTTGATCTTTTTGAGTAAGATACAAATTATTAATGCTCCTAATTATTTACTGCGAGGATGTTGTATCCAGACGCCACGTTCATTGGGCCGGTCTTCTAGACCGGCATGCAGATTGATGTTCTTCCAAGGGTGTGGAGGTTGTGGACCAGGCAAATTGCTTCATCGGCGTTGTGGTTTAGACAATTCATTAATGGGTATCATACACACCTTTTCGTATTATATGAGCATGAATTTTTTCACAACATTTTGAAGAATTCTACAATTTGACCTAAACCAGAGGGACGAGATTTGCAATTTACTCAAAATAATAAGTAGTAGTTCTCATCAAGGAAAAATATCAGTAGCCTCCGTACTCTATTTTTGTTTTTCTACTTGAAAACTCATCATCTCACTCATACTTTCTATTTACTGCATTCCTTTTCTCTCTATCTTAGATTCCTATTTCAATTCTATATAGTAGGATATAGAATATTCTTAGTTTCTTACTCTAATGGTAAATTCTTATATGTGATGTGATACGTTGATAGTTATAGATTGTGACTCTAAAATTATTGAGGCATAAAAGTTAAAACTTCAAACATTCAAGTCCATGACATTTGAATAGTAATAGATACAAACAAATTAAGCTACATGTGATCTACTTTCATTGTTAGTTGTTATAGATTGTGACCATTCAGTATAATTGATTCCTTCCTTACTGGTAGGCTGATTATTTTCATATGAATATCAACATATTTATTTATTATATTATATAAACAAATCTGACTACTTACTCCTGAGACATATAATCAATGGAGGCAATAACGACCATACTCTTGTTAATTTGCTTCCATACATTATTCTTCACTTGCACCTTATCATCAGATATCCTATCAACCAACCAAACAATTAGAGATGGTGAAACCATTGTTTCGGCCCAAGAAACCTTCGAGCTCGGGTTCTTTAGCCCAAGCAACACCTCCCTAAACCGATATCTAGGCATATGGTACAAACAGATGGCAACCGGCACTGTTGTTTGGGTTGCCAATAGAGAAACTCCAATCAGAAACAAATCCGGTGAGCTGACTCTCATTCCTGGAGGATTACTTGTTCTCCGTGACTCTACTAATAACCAAATCATTTGGTCGTCAAATTCGAATACTACATCAAGAGAGACGAGAAACAACAACGTGGTGGCTCAGTTGTTGGATAATTCCAACTTTATGGTGGTTGCAATTGATCGTGAAGACGATTACATTTGGCAAAGTTTTGATCATCCGGGAAACACTCTCATGCCGGAAATGAAGTTTGGGAGGAACTTGAAAAGGGGTGTAGTGACAAATTATACATCATGGAAGAGTGATGATGACCCATCTCAAGGTGAGTTTATGATTTATATGGATTTCAATGGATTCCCACAAATATTCCAAAAAAGAGGAGATCATGAGATCATGTATCGTCTTGGATTATGGAGTGGAGTTGGTTATAGCGGCATGAGGAACAACCATCCGAATCCGATTAGTAGAACCTCATATTATATAGATGAGATAGAGACATGGGTTACGTCCGTGTTGATTAACAAATCAGCACTTACCAAGCTGACACTTTCACCCGAAGGAGTCATGGGACAGTGGAACTGGAACAACCGAACGCAAAGATGGTTTCTATATACGTTATTGACAAGGGATAGTTGCGAAAGATATGCGCTTTGTGGAGTTCATGGTATTTGCGACATTGGACAGTCACCTAACTGTGGGTGTCTAAGAGGGTTTACACCTAAAAGCCCCGGCCAGTGGGGAATATCAGATTGGACGAAAGGGTGTCGGAGGGAAATACCATTGGATTGTGGTGTTGGGGAAGGGTTTCGAATGTATTCGTTTGTGTCAAAAATGGTAGATCATACTTGAGATTACAACTAGATACCAACCGATAACGATTTGAGTACATACAACTGAAACATACACCGAATCTCTACTCTCAGAACATCAATAGATCATCAACTTGATGATCTAACACTCACAATCTACCTGGAACAAGAGTTCATCAGCTATGATGAACTTACAACCCTAGATCGTTACAGAGAAGAAGATGAAAACGAGAGAAAAAACGAGTGAACGGCGTAACAAACTTAACAGATTCTCTTGCCCTAATTCTGGAAGGAAAGAGAACTTATATAGCTGCAAGAAATAACCTTCACCACCACCGGAACTTTAATACACCATGAGCCCAGCAACAAGCCCAGCAAGCCCAGCAACAAGCCCAGCAAGCCCAGTCTTCAAACCGAATCTCCAGCCGACCCGATCACATGAAAAACCAATACAAAAAATAATTAAGCCGAGAGATGTTAACCAGATACAAAACTAATATAAAAAAACGTCATGTATTTTTAACACCCCCCCTCAGCTCGAGAGCTGAATTGATCAACCAAACATAACCGTTTGCACAACAACTCATGTTGCCGAACACCCAATCCTTTTGTAAAAATATCAGCCAGTTGACTATCTGACTTAACACCTACAGTTTTAATACTACCCTTAATAATTTGATCTCTCAAGAAGAAAAGATCCAACTCAAAATGTTTGGTTCGATCATGAAAAACTGGATTAGAAGCAATCGAAATCGCAGCAGTGTTATCACAAAACAATTTAACGGGCGTTGTCACAACCACATGAAGTTCAGTTAACAAATTTATCAACCACATGAGTTCACATGTTGCAGCGCACATAGATCGATACTCTGCTTCAGCAGTGGATCGAGATATAGTGCTCTGCTTTTTGCTTTTCCAAGTAATCAAAGATGAACCCAAAAACACACAAAAACCAGTTACAGATTTACGAGTCACCATACACTTTGCCCAATCAGAATCAGCATAAGCACTCAACTGAAAACTATCATGTTTTGAAAAAAAAATTCCTTTACCAGGTGAATTTTTCAAATACCTTAACAGTCGTAAAGCAATATCTAGATGAACTTTCAGGGGCTTATGCATAAATTGACTCAAGTAATGAACAGAATAAGCAATATCCGGTCTAGTGTGGGACAAGTAAATCAGTTTACCAACAAGTTTTTGATAATTTGTAACATTTGATAAAGGAAGACTATGTTTTACAGTTTCTGAGTTTAGAATATGATTAAGTTCAATAGGAGTGCTGATAGGTTTACAACCTGTCAACCCATATTCAGCCAACAATTCAAGACAATATTTCCTTTGGTTTAAACATAAACCAGCTTTAGATTTAATCACCTCTATTCCCAGAAAATATTTTAGCTCTCCTAAATCTTTGATTAAAAACTTGGATTGTAAAAAACCCTTAACTTTACCAATTTCAGAGTTACTATTTCCAGTTACAATTATGTCATCTACATATACAAGCAAAACAAGCAAAACAGAATCTTTTGAAAGAACAAACAGGGAATAGTCACATTTACTTTGAACAAAACCCATTTCAAGTAAAACACTCACAAGCTTTTCATTCCACATTCTAGGGGCTTGCTTTAGACCATACAAAGACTTATTCAATTTACAAACTTTCAATTTATCACTACCACTATACCCTTCAGGAACAGTCATAAACACATCTTCATGAAGATCACCATATAAAAAAGCATTATTAATATCAAGCTGAAATAAAGGCCAATCATTCTGAATAGACATAGCAATAACAGTTCTAACAGTTATCATTTTAACTACAGGAGAGAAAGTTTCATCAAAATCAACCCCTTCTTTCTGGGCATAGCCCTTAGCAACTAACCTAGCCTTGAACCTATCAATCTCACCAGTAGACTTATATTTTATTTTATAAATCCACTTACACCCAATGGCTTTTCTGCCAGGCGGAAGATCAACTAAATCCCAGGTGTTATTTCTATGAAGAGCTTCTAGCTCATCATTCATAGCACTCACCCATTTAGGGTCTTTAACAGCCTCAAAAAAATGCTTAGGTTCACTACTTTTATTTAAAGTGGCAATAAAACACATATTTTCACAAGAAAGATTAGAATAGTTAACCACTTTCTCCAACCCATATTTAACCTTCCCCTCAACCACAAAATCTTTTAGTTTGGTAGACACTTCCCTAACTCTTGTGGACCTCCTAGGAACTGTGTAAGTCTGTTGAAGGGACTCTCCCTCAGAAGAGTGTCCACTATCTAGATTTTCATTTTGGGGATCATTCACACCCTCACCCTCAGCCACTTCAGTGCTGGGAACAGTCCCATCAGGTTCCTGAGAAACAGACCTACCTGAAGGATGAGGACTGTTCTCAGTAACTGACTGCTGAGGCCCATGAGAAAGTGTGTCACCTGGTGTGACAACTCCAAGCTCATCATTGGGAGCTGAGTCATTATCAGAGATATTGGTGTCTTGCTTTTCATACAAATCAAAAAAGTTAAGATTGTTTATTTCCTTGGGTATAGTTGAATCAGTTTCTAGAGACCAGTTTGATTCTTTAAAAGGAAAAATTTTCTCATAAAATTTCACATCTCTAGAGAACAAAATCGTCTTGTTATCAAGACTCCACAACTTGTAACCCTTTTTTTCATTTGAATACCCAAGAAATACACATTTTTCAGCATTACTAGAAAATTTGTTTATATTATTTAGTATTGTACTAAAGCAAAGACAGCCAAACACCCTAATATGACTCAAAACAGGTTTAAAACCATACACAAGCTCATAAGGAGATTTTCCACTAAGAATTGAGGAAGGTGTCCTGTTAATCAAATAAGTAGCAGTCAGAATACACTCAGTCCAGAACCTAAGGGGCATCCCACTTTGAAACATTAAAGCTCTAGCAACATTTAAAAGATGTCTGTGTTTCCTTTCTGCTATACCATTTTGTTGTGGGGTGTAGGCACAAGTAGTCTGATGGACTATACCATGTTTATTACAAAAAACTTTCATTTGAAAATTAACAAACTCACTTCCATTGTCACTTCTAAAAGCTTTTATTACACTTTTGAACTGAGTATTTAACATATTGGAAAAATTTTCAATATTCTGTAAAACTTCAGACTTATATTTCATAAGAAATACCCAAACAGCCCTGGAATAGTCATCAACAATGGTCAAAAAATATTTATAGCCTTCCCTACTAGATACCCTATATGGCCCCCATACATCTAAGTGAATTAACTCACCCAGGGCCTTGGTTTTATGGTCACTAAGAGGAAACGGTTCTCTATGTTGTTTAGCCCGGTGACATACCTCACACGGCTCAGTGTTATCATAAGAAACCAATTTTAAGTCATCTTTTAACACATTCAGAACAGTTTCAGAGGGATGCCCAAATCTAGCATGCCATAACTTTACATTTCCACTAGGACCAAACCCAACCTTGTTAGACATAGGCAAGTTGCTACACACGTATAGACCATCAATTTGACTACCAATCACCAGGGTTTTCCTTGAGTACAAATCCTGAACAAAACAGTGTGTTTCATCAAAGGACACAATCATTTTGTTATCTTTTACAAGTTTATATACCGACATAAGATTAGCACTATACTCAGGAATCACAAAAACATCTTTTAATACAACCTTGTTATTAAGATGTATATCTCCAATCTTAGTCACTTTAGCACTAGTACCATTTGGATGTTTGACCCTTATGTTAAAATCAACAACATTTATAGAATTAAGCAAATTTTTATCTGAGCTAACCATATGATGATTAGCTCCAGAGTCAACAATCCAATTTGACACTCTAGTGGTACTAGACGAATTTGAAAAATTGACACTTCTAGATCTATAACTGGTGAAACACAACCCCTTACCAGCAGAAATGTTATTCTCAGAAGATTTATCCCCCAAAAGACCAATTAACCTATTTACTTGTTCTTGAGTCAAAGACCTAGCAGGAAAAGGATGTGACTCATCAGACATATCATTTATAGTAGAAACATTATATGATCCCACTTTCTTTCCCTGACCAGTCCTTGGTTTTATCCAGGCAGGATAACCAATTAACTCAAAACACTTATCCACAGTGTGCCCAACTTTATTGCAATGACTACATTTTAAGTTTGGATTAGCAACTCTACCTGTTTTTCTTTTAATATCAGACCCCTGATTCATTTTTGAATTAAAAACAGTAGACTGTGTTTGAAGATTTTTTGAAGAACTGTTAGAGTTCCTATGAGACTCTTCCCTGGAAACTATAGCAAAAGCTTCTTTTAAAGTTGTTAACTCAGGTTGAATTAAAATGTTTGTTCTAACAGCTTCATAAGAGCTATCAAGTCCCATCAAGAATTGCATCAATTTTATTAAGTGTTGAAAATCATTGAATTCTTTTGAGGCATCACATGTACAAGTGGGCAACTGGAGAATCTGGTCAAGTTGTTTCCACAAAATATTTAGTTTGTGGTAGTATTCAGAAACACTTAAACTCCCCTGAGTAAAGTTGTTAATTTTCTGATGTAGATTAAACACCACAGATCCATCAACTTTGTCATAGGTCTCTTTTAATTCCTTCCAAACAGACGAGGCAAGATTGGAATACACATGTCCCAAATACAAGTCCTCACTAACAGAGTTCAAAATCCATGTTAAAACAACCGAATTGCACCTATCCCACTGCCTAGCCAACACATCATCATCAGTTGATTTCTCACATGTTCCATCAATAAAACTGTACTTGTTTTTTACTTGCAAAGCTAGTTTCATTGCATTAGCCCAGAGAGTATAGTTCTCTGTGCCTTTCAATTTAATACTGATGATGGTTAATTGACTAGAATCACTGGGATGTAGGTACAAGGGATCACTTGGATCCAACTTGCCTACCAAAGTGGCAAAAGGGTTGCTGGTTTCACCCACAGACATTAATACACAAATAACAGATACAAACAGAGATTACACACAGCAAATCAAAACAAAAAAAAACCAGCACAGATCACAAATACACACAGAGATCACACACAGCGAAACAAGAACCAAGAAAACAACACAGAACAAGTTAGACAGGGATTGTCTGCCCCTGTACAGCATACAACAGGTATCAACAGGCCTGCACTGTATTTATCTATTCAAGTAACAACAAGAGATTATTCAAGTCAAGGAAAGATCTCACCAAAGTAAAGCCCACGTTAGGGTTTCCAAATCGCTTTCTGTAACCTTCACTTAGGGTTACAGAATTGGCGATTAGCGCAGCAACAAACCAAGATCCCAAGAGCTCCAGTCAGCCTCCAGATTAGGGTTTCCAGAAGTAAAGACCTGTGCTCCTCCACGTAATGCTACAAGAGCTCCGGCTGCTACACACACGTCTCGTGACAGATCGAAATCTCGGTGGCGGAGAACCAACTACAACCACAGGCACCAGTGACGGAAAGGGGGTTTTCGTACCTTGTGGAGTCGATCCGACGCTACCTGACCGATAACTGTGACAAGAACGCAAGGAATCAACAGCGGCGTTTGGAACCCGAACCAACGTCGGAGACACAGGATTCAGTGATAATCACTCACTGATGACCTAAACCGAAACCCTAGACGACGAAGAAACAACCTCACAGAGACTATCAAGAGCGTAAGAGCTCTGATACCATGTCAAAAATGGTAGATCATACTTGAGATTACAACTAGATACCAACCGATAACGATTTGAGTACATACAACTGAAACATACACCGAATCTCTACTCTCAGAACATCAATAGATCATCAACTTGATGATCTAACACTCACAATCTACCTGGAACAAGAGTTCATCAGCTATGATGAACTTACAACCCTAGATCGTTACAGAGAAGAAGATGAAAACGAGAGAAAAAACGAGTGAACGGCGTAACAAACTTGACAGATTCTCTTGCCCTAATTCTGGAAGGAAAGAGAACTTATATAGCTGCAAGAAATAACCTTCACCACCACCGGAACTTTAATACACCATGAGCCCAGCAACAAGCCCAGCAAGCCCAGCAACAAGCCCAGCAAGCCCAGTCTTCAAACCGAATCTCCAGCCGACCCGATCACATGAAAAACCAATACAAAAAATAATTAAGCCGAGAGATGTTAACCAGATACAAAACTAATATAAAAAAACGTCATGTATTTTTAACAGTTTGTTAAACTACCCGACACACGAGGATCATGGTTCGATAAAAACATGAGTTTGGAGCAATGTAGGATGAAATGTAGCAACCAGTGTAATTGTACGGCTTATGCAACTTTGGATATCAAAGAAAATATTGGGTGCATGATATGGTACAATGAACTCATTGATATGAGAACACTTCCGAATAATGGGCAAGATATATACATACGAATGAGCGCTGCTGAATTAGGTAAATGCCTAGCTTTTTTTTAATATATCTTTATAAGTCTAACCATTGATTAATATTGTATTTTTGTTGGATATTTGCAGATAAAGATAAAAGAAGGTCAAGAAGTAACAAGGAACTTTGGGCCATTCTCATCTCTGTTAGTCTAGGACTACTCATTTTATGTGTGATAATCATAATGAAGATGAAGAAGAAGGTCATGGCACAAGGTAATTTGTTTTAATACTATTGTCAGTTACTAAGGGCGCGTTTAGTTGTGGAAAACAAGAGGTGTTTTCCATTTCCGTTTTCCAAGAAAACAAGGAAAACAGAAAACGCGTTCAAATTGTATTTTTTAAAAAACGTTTTCCAGGAAAACAGATAATAGTGTTTTCTAAATTTTAACTAAAAATGGAAAACACTTTTTTACTGTTTTCTGATTTCTATTTTCGTTTTCCAAATATATACAAAAGAAAAGGGGCGTTCATTTTCTAGGGTTTATACGCGCAGCCGCTCAACCTCTCCTCCGTTAAGAAATACTTATTATTTCAAATCTTTTATATATGTATTGTTTTTACTTTATGTGTCTTATTTTAATACTTTTGTTCTTTAATTTGTCATATGTAAGGAAATCTAATGAAATGTAGAGATAGAAAACAAATAGAAAACAGTTGATTTGAACATGTTTTCTAGTTTTCTAATTTTGAAAATGAAAATTCCATCTTTCAAATTTGAACGCGTTTTCAAAAATTTTCATGTGTTTTCTAGAGATGGAAAACTCATTTCATTTTCTAGAAAACTAGAAATGGAAAACTATAAAACATTTTCCACAACTAAACGGGCCCTAAGATCTTGATCGGAACATATATATGTTTTCACAGAGAGAAGTGATTCGATTATCAAGAAAGACGGTTTTGACCTCCCCTTGTTCAACCTATCGACATTGATCGTAGCAACCGACAATTTCTCAATCGATAACAAGCTAGGAGAGGGCGGTTTTGGACCGGTTTACAAGGTACCATTGAATCTACAAACCTATACATATATACGGACCCAATCGGTGTCTTGGTGGTTATTACACCCCTAAAAGACAACCTAGGGGTGTTGATCGAGTTTTGTCTTTGGGTTTCGAGTTAAACGGATTGGTTTTTTTTTTTTTTTGGTTTTTCATAGTTGAAATCCAACCTAACCCGACCCTAATTGCCCCGGGTTGTTCGGGTTTCGGGTAACTGGTTGGTTTGGGTTGGGTTTTCGGGTTATATAAGAATTACATTAAAATATATGAAAATTTTAAAGAAAGCATAATAAATGTTTAAGAAGTGGGAAAAAATATAAACTTTAAGATGTACTTCAATGATTTTTATCACTTATATAACAACACAACACTTAAATCACTTTTTATTTCTTATGCTAGTTATATCAATCTTCTTTATAATAATGTGTTATTAATAATAGTACAATTCCTTAATACATATATGCATGTTTAAAGAAGGAAAATTACATGAACTAAAAACAAAATACAGAAAAAATGGAATGGACACATAATAATCAACTAGTGATATGAAAATTGAAGTTACCACTTTGGTTTTGAAATCACATAAGGGTAATCTGTTTTTTCAGATTGACCCGTAATACCCTAAACATAACCATATTACCGACCCATTTAACTAATTCGGGTTCGGGTTTAAGTGTAATTCGGGTTTGATGATTTGGGTTTACAATAATTCGGCTCGGATGAGTTCGGGTCAGGTTCGGTAATCCGGTTTTAGATAAAATGACACCCCCACCGTATATACAACCTAACCTATTCAACATACCATCAGAGTATTTACATAATATAGTGTAACACATAATACTAACTTAATTACATAAGTTAGGTCTGACATGTGATATATATAAAAATACTTATTTATATTATATACACACATGCACACACATATATATATAAGTTCAGTTTATACTTCTAATAAGTTTGACATAAAATTATATTAGAAATAACTTTAAAACATTTTTAAAGGGATTTCTAGAGAATGGAGTTGAAATTGCAGTGAAACGGCTATCCACGGTTTCTACGCAAGGAGTTGAAGAATTCAAAAATGAAGTTATCTTTATATCAAAGCTTCAACATCGAAACCTTGTGAAAATTCTAGGCTATTGCATCAAAGGGTCCGAAAAGTTGTTGGTTTATGAATTCATGCCTAACAGTAGCCTTGATTTACTTCTATTTGGTAAGTTAAAGATGATAATTATAAAAAAAAAGAAAATGAAGAAAACAAACTCATAACTTAATCCTATATTTTCATAGAAGGAACCAAAAGACAAATACTCAAATGGTCACAAAGATATCATATCATCAATGGGATTGCTAGGGGTTTACTTTATCTTCATCAAGATTCACACCTACGAATCATCCATAGAGATCTCAAAGTTGCTAACATCTTACTTGATCATGAGATGAACCCTAAGATATCAGATTTTGGTCTTGCAAGAAGATTTGGAGGAAATGAAACTGAAGCAAACACCATAAGGGTGGTTGGAACATAGTGAGATCTCATTATAAACACATGATATGCATTCTTAATACTTTCTCAGTAATTTGTATATTTAACCTACTCTTTGGTACAGTGGATACATGGCTCCAGAGTATGCAGGGGAGGGGATGTTCTCAATAAAATCAGATGTATTCAGCTTTGGTGTTTTGGTGTTGGAGATTATTAGTGGAAAGGCAAACAGAAAATTCTTGAGTGAAAATTACAATCACAACCTTGTTGGACATGTATGTGGGAAAAGCCAATATTATACTTAGTCGCTCTAAATTTTACTTATAATCTTGATATATCTCTCCTTATTGACCTCTAGGCATGGAGGCTTTACACAGACGGGAAGAGTTTGGAACTTGTAGATGAATCATTGATCGAGTCAAACGACATGCAGGTGTTAAGGTTGATACATATTGCTTTGTTATGTGTTCAACATAGCCCGGAAGATAGACCAGACATGTCTATGGTGGTTCTGATGCTGAGCAGTGATATGAGGTTGCCAAAACCTAAACAACCTGGTTATTATACAGAAGTTGATAAATTTGGACCTGAGAATTCATCTAGCCTGCAAACACAAATATCCAACAGTTATGTCTCTATTGCACATACGACACTAAAATAGGTAGAAATTATCACTCTCAAAACGTTGAAATATTCACTTCAACACCCAACCCTTCTCTCAATAACCAACACCACATGTTCCTTTTATCTAATTTACGTTCTTGGTTGCAGGCTTCTCTTCTGGGCTTTACTTGGTTGGGGTTATAACCGGTTTGTTCCCAAGGGATTTAGTTTGTCTCCATGCTCCTTCATAGATCGTGATAACTTACCACAATTGTCGTTCCTCTTAATCCTTAATGTTTCCATTTATGCGTATAAAGATTGTTGGTATTTGGTCTCTATATTAGGATTACTTCTCCCCTTTGATACATAGCAACATTTCAATTTAGTCTCATTATCAAATATTATTTTCTAGTTTGTTGTTTCTATTTACAGCTGACTACGACACACGTCTTTTTCTTGATATTGTAATTGAACTGGTTTTTAAATTTTTTTGTTTGTTTAAATCCAGTAACACCAGTTTTCTTGACATAAAAAAAGTATCCTCTCAATCTTCGGTTATTCTTGATCATTCCTCAGAGTTAGAAGATGAAGTTATACATGTAGAGGGAGCATCATTTGAGAACCAATTGGTTTTGAGAACTTTTGAGAACCATTCTGAACCACGAATTATATATAAGGAAATCCCCCCCCCCCCCTTGAAAATTAGTGGCTCAGAATGGTTCTCAAAATGTAGAGACCTAGAAAATGAGGCTTTTGCATTAGATGATTTTGGGCTTGTTTAATACTTGTGGGCTAGTATATAAATGTAATTGGGCTAACTTTTGTAGGGTTAATGTGGGTTTGAGTCCGATTTGTGTAGGTTGGGCTTGGGATTTCGAAAATCACTAAGGATATTGACTTGTTTACCAAGTCAATCTCACCTATATATAGCACATATTAGAATCGGTTTAGGGTTGCTTGTCTTTTTGGGTGTTCTGTGGTGATATCGAAATTCTCCCTGAGAATTTCGATCAAGGTGTAAGCAATCAACAGTGATCAATACAAGTGTTTTCTTCTAATCGGTTTGTCTTTTCTAGTTTATTCTACTTTTCGATTATTACTTTTCATTGTTTCTTGAATCAACTAGCGAAAACCGGATTCCGCACGGTTTCACTAGTCCAGATATCGCGTGAGGGTTTAAATTGATCCTTACAATTGGTATCAGAGCCAAGAAACGCAAGTTTCAAGGCTCTCGCGATATCAGATTCAAGTTTTTGAGAACTAACGTTTTGAGTTTTGTGGTGATTTTCAGCTTTTAGCACATTCGGAGGTGTTTTTGTGCAGGTTACAAGTTAAGACAGAAGTTTCGTGGAGCTGTGTTCGTGTCCAAGAAGCTTTTCGACCCTGCCTATACTTTTCGATCAGGTCTCTGATCGAAAAATCCAGTTCTGTCGCTTCGTTGGATCGAGAAAGCCCCCTTTGTGGCTTTTCGATCAGATCATCCCAGTCGAGAAGTCCCCTAAGTGACTTTTCAACCAGCAATTCCAATCGAGAAGTCCCCTTCTGTGACTTCTCGATCAGTGTCCTCGATCGAAAAGTCCCTCTGAGACTTTTCGATCCATCTGCGTTCAATCGAGAAGTCCCCTCGAGACTTCTCGATCCACCCTCTTGATCGAAAAGTCCCCTGTGACTTTTCGATCCACTGTGCTCATTGATCGAAAAGTCCCTTTTGAGACTTTTCGATTCATACCCCACTTTTCGATCGCCAGAGACTTTTCGACCCATAACCTTCCGATCGAAAAGTACTTTTCGATCAAGCACTTTCCGACCGTAAACCCCTTTTCGATCAAGCTCTTTCCGACAGTAAATCACCTTTCGATTCTTTTTACTCTCTGAAGCAATGGCCTTTGACATGTCGAGCCTGTCGAGTGCCACTCTGGAAATGGACGCTAAAATCGGAACAAATGCCAGACCACCCCGTCTGTTGTCTGGCAAGGATTTCATGAGCTGGAAGTATAGGTTTGTCAACTACATCAACTACCATGATGCTAAGATCATGCGGTCAGTCGAAGTGGGAGACTTTGTCCCATCAACTCCAGGGGAACAGGGTCAACCACGTGTTCCTAAAGCAAAATCCGAATGGATTGATGAAGACTGGGAGAGGGTAGAACGAGATAGAAAGGCACTGGCTGCCCTGACCATGGCCTTATCCCCTGAAGTTGCTGAAGCTTTCAAAGAATACACCTCAGCTAAGACTCTGTGGGCCATTTAAGTTTTATGTCTCCTTTTAATTCTTAAATTAAGCTAAGATTTTCATTTCATTCTATAAAAATTTTCGTCACTGTAATCTTTTCTTCTTTGTATTCTTTCATTTTATTGCTTTACATTTCTGTGTATTGTATTTCTTCATTTTTTGTAATTATATTGTAACTTTAATTTTCTCTTCCCTTGAATTGTAATAGGAGTAGATTACTTTTATCTTGCTTGTATTGTAATAGTGTAGGGTTTATTCTCTTTGTTGTAATCGTAATAAAATAAAAAGTATTTATTTTTATTTTGATTGCGAACGGTTTTCTTACAAACTTAAAACAATTTTTTAAAACATTGTACGTTTTTATAAAAACTTTATTGCCTCGAGTCTCAAAGTTGGACTTAGATTTCTCGAGGTGATTTAGTGTTTTAAAAATAAATATTTTTCTTT
The DNA here is from genome assembly GCA_039602395.1 of Deinandra increscens subsp. villosa. Classification (NCBI taxonomy): domain Eukaryota; kingdom Viridiplantae; phylum Streptophyta; class Magnoliopsida; order Asterales; family Asteraceae; genus Deinandra; species Deinandra increscens. The sequence continues at coordinate 71,750,052 of JBCNJP010000012.1, read as the reverse complement.
AACTCGTTTTGACTCAAAGTTAGACTTAGAGTTAAATGAGTTGTCGGTTACGACAAAACTTTAACATCCATTTGTTGGACGTTAATTTTTCTTTATAACTTTAACATCCATTAGTTGGACGTTATAAATTTTGTCTAAAACCATCTAACCTCCATAAGTTGGAAGTTATAAAAACTTTAATACACTCTAATCACATCCATTTGTTGGACTTTAATCTCTTTAAAACGTGTGCGTTTAGAGATTAAAACTCTCTTCTACTCCTTGAAAACCATCCATTAGTTGGAGGTTTTTTCTTACATTTTAAACGTGTGCGTTTAAATAATAATTCTGAATATTAACTTGTGTGGTTTTCTATTTCAGAAAAATGACTAATGAAGTTGAAAAGATAGCTGAAAAGCCTAAGGAAACACCATCGGTTGGTACCCAAAGTGGCGTAACGGCCAACACTATTGCTAGTCAAGCCGAAAAAACCCGAGAAGTTCTCGGGTTCACACTTGAATAGGTGGCAACAGAAAATGTTGTTTTACTTGACCACCTTAAACCTTGCGAGGAGTCTCACGGAGTCCGCTCCCTAATGCTGAAACCGTTAGCGCGGTTGAAGCTTGTAAGCATTAGGACTATCGATGTCGTAACTATGTGTTGAACGGCCTTGTGGACTCTTTGTATAATGTGTACTCGGTGTTTAAGACGTCCAAAGAACTTTGGGAGTCTCTAGACAAAAAGTACAAAACGGAGGATGCCGGAACGAAGAAATTCGTTGTGGCCCGTTTCTTGGACTTTAAGATGGTCGACACCAAATCGGTGATGACCCAAGTCCAAGAGTTTCAGGTTATTCATGAGGTCCAAGCGGAGGGTATGTCCCTTAGTGAGACGTTTGAAGTGGCGGCTTTGATTGAAAAGCTTCCGCCTTCGTGGCTCGAGTTTAAGAATTATCTTAAACACAAAAGAAAGGAGATGACCATTGAGGATCTCATTGTCCGTCTTCGTATCGAGGAGGACAATAAGATGGCTCTAAAGGCCACCACCACCCAAGCTACGGAAAAGGTGAACATGGTGGAAGTTGGCCAGTCTTCCAAAGGAAGCAAACGCAATCGTGGGGCCAAAGTCAAAGGCAAAGATAAAGCGGTGGAGCACTTGGCAAGAAAGGAGATGACCATTGAGGATCTCATTGTCCATCTTCGTATCGAGGAGGACAATAAGATGGCTCTAAAGGCCACCACCACCCAAGCTACGGAAAAGGTGAACATGGTGGAAGTTGGCCAGTGTTCCAAAGGAAGCAAACGCAATGGTGGGGCCAAAGTCAAAGGCAAAGATAAAGCGGTGGAGCACTTGGCACCGAAGAAAGGGGTTGTAAAAAAGAAGCCCCAGAAGTTCTCAGGAAAGTGCTACAACTGTGGGGGGCATGGTCATCTGGCGGATCAGTGCCCGAAGCCACAACGTGAGCGCGCTCACATGGTGGAGGATGACATGCCACTGGTAGCCATGATCACGGAGGCGTCTGCCTTCATATCTGAAGTCAACATTGTGGGGGAGAACCCTGGCTGGTATGTTGACACCGGTGCCACACGCCACGTGTGTGGAGACAAGTCCCTCTTTAGTAGGTTTAAAGAGGCGAAGGGGACCGAGAAGCTTTATATGGGGAATAAAGCTACTGCAGACATCATGGGTGAAGGCAATGTGGTCTTGAAGTTCACTTCCGAGAAGGAACTCACGTTGAGCAACGTTCTGTACGTGCCAGAAATCAGGAAGAATCTCGTTTCTAGATAGCTGCTCAACAAGTTTGGATTTCTCATATTGATCGAGTTTGATAAGGTCGTTTTGACCAAAAATGGCATGTTTGTAGGCAAGGGCTATGCCCAAACTCTATGTTTAAATTGTCTACTATGGTGATTAATAAAATGGCGAAAGCCTCATCTTCTACTTATATGATTGAGTTTTATGATTCAAATATGTGGCACGGTAGATTAGGACACGTCAATTTTAATTCCATACGTCGTTTGATGAATTTAAAATGTTTGCCAAATTTTGAAATAGACTCGAAATCAAAATGCGAAACGTGTGTCGAATCCAAACTTACAAAACAACCATTTAAGTCGGTTGAACGAATAACCGAACCCCTAGACTTAATTCATACTGATGTGTGTGACTTAAAAGTCGTCCCCACGCGTGGTGGAAACAAGTACTTCATCACGTTTATTGATGATAGTACAAGATATTGCTATGTGTAGCAACCCTAAAATTTTTTCTATTCCTTTCACAGAAACCGTAGCAACTTAAGGCAATTTTCGGGACGAAAATTCCTTAACAAGGGGATGATGTGACAACCGGCAATTTCCCAGGTTAACCCCGTTAATAAATTGTGTTGTATTTCGATAACGTCCGTTACCTCAGTTAACTAGAATGGTTACACGAGTACTGCACATGAGTCTAGACGTCGGTTGACCAACTTGAATGGATATAATTTATAATTTTCGATTACTCTCCGTTAATCTCGTTATCCTTTAAAAAAAAAACTGAGGGACTATTCCTGCCAATTGCTAAATCATTTTCCTTTGATAAAACTTGAGTGGCCCTTTATGCAATTACCTCAAACCTTGTGTCACACTGGTAAAAGAAGGAGGGACTGAATCTGCCGATTGCTTAAACTCGTTTAGGAGACGTAACACACAGTCACGATCTCGACTCTTAAAACCCTAACACGGTTTAATCTCCAGTAACGGTTCATCATTCAATTCAATTCAATTGAGATTAATGACTGGGTTAAGACAGCAATTGATTTCTTAATCAATACATCCATCATTAGGCCTTCAATCTCCACCCAAAACACATATCTTCTCCTATCGTATTTTTTTTCCTTTTCTTTCTAAGTTTCCGGCGAACTCAAATTCCGGCCAGAAATCTCCACGGAATCACCACCATTAAACACCCTTTAGGTTCGTCGTTCGTTGCTGAGCAACCTGGAACAGTCGGAATCGAGTTTCGTCATTGTGCTCGATGATCGCATTCAAAGTTCGGGTTCTATTTCGGCTTCAAAACCTCGCCTTTTCTCGTATTCGTTTCAAGGTAACAGTTTGTCTTTGTTAATCGCATGTTTCTGTGAAGTTTAATTCGGGTTTCGTGATTTTCCGGTGACCGGAATAAAACTCCGGCCACCGGAGTTGTGGGAAAGATGATGATAAGGGGTGGGAACTGGTTATATATTTTTCATACTGAATATCATCACCAATGTCGGGTAGCGCGGTTGGTCAGTTCCCTCTATTGTCTCCGAGAGGTCGCCGGTTCGAACCCCGGCAACCCCTATTCTTTTTTTCTGTTTTATTACACAAGCACATCCAACCTACAACTTGGTGCATGGATAAAACGATTTGAGATGCAAGCTGTCAACGAGTGAGAGCCCTAGCTCGATGGTTAGGGCCTTGAAACCTAAACTAGAAGTTGCAGGTTCGAGCCCCGTGACCAACATTTTTGCTGTTTTATTTATTTTTGGAGATTTCAAATTTTCTTGGTCCAAAACCCAAACGTATTAGTGGACGACTATTAAATCTCGACCCGTTGGGGTACTCGTTGAACTCTTATATTATGATAACATTATAATTAAAATGAATTAAAGTGGTATAGTCTCGTTATATAAAATATAAAAAAAATAGTTTTAAACATAGAAAAATAGATATATCTGAATTATTGCCATGTACTTATATTCATGCGAACGTTTTAAAGACCTTACTTTAAACTCTTGAAAACTTGTCACGACATATAAATATATATATATATATGGGACATTTTATTTTTCACACATATGATTATGTTCATGTATTTATATATAAATTTAAGAATACATATACGTTTACCCGATCGTCTCTACATTTATTATTTGGAGAACAAAACATACGCACATTGATTTTTTTGTAAATCTTCGTGTCCTCGATTAAATATCATTTTCTGACTGCTTTCGAACAAACGATTTTTATCATGTAGTGAAATTGTCACCTACGTCATATTTGAAATTACTTGGTCTCAATATCGTCGTCTAGGCTATGTTACTCATGTGCGGACACACACTTACGTATATAAAATTCGATAGGTGCTCGGTAAACTACTCAAGACTCGAAGTCTTACTAATTTGTAGCAGCGCACCCTAAGGTGAGTTTCACAACCTTAACATTACGTCCGGTTTTGGACGATAACACACGCAAACACGTTACACCCGGGTTAGGGTGATAACACGACAACGTTTATGTATGATTAAAGTAGAAATCCAACATATATCACATGTTCACGTAAAATGCTTATCTTTGAAAGTCCTTACTTATCGAACCGTTAATAGTTTATAGCGAGGGGATATTGGGTAGTACTACTGGGGTCTGACAAACCCCACTCAGCGGGCACGAGATGCACCACCCGACTGGCGGTCGGACTGAGGACAATGTCAGCCTAAACTTACCGTGATCGAGTAGACACGGGGAAGGCAAACCACGTAAGGAATTATTCCTACAACTAATTGGTCAGCTTCGGTTGCGAACGTTTTAGTGACATGAACTTAGGCTCGCTACCTACGATATGGATTGTACTGTTAATATACATGCTTATATACGAATAAAAACTGTTGTATTCGTACTGCATAACTATACTAGTTATACTTATGTGCTTATGTGAACTCACCAACATTAGTTGACACTTGCTCTTATGCATGCTTTACAGGACGCTAGGAGAATCGGATTTTTGGGCACGTACGCTGGTTAAACTTTATTTTTGGGAACTTGCTTTTAAAACCTTTATCTTGAACTTTATTTACTTGTCGGGCGCTTGTTTTGCGCAACATAACTTTTATAAGCTTCCGCTAAACTTAAACTCTGGTTTGATATTTCCCGTTTGGAAATATATTTACATTTTGAACCCTTAACTTATGTTTGATGTAACTAATGACTCGGGTCCTGGTCTGGTTCACACCCCACACGGTAAAACTCCGTTAGTGGAAATTGGGGGTGTGACACTATGTATACTTACTTAAAAGTAAGGATGAAGCAATAAACAATTTTGTCTTGTTTCAGAACTTGGTTGAGAATAAATTCACCAAGAAAATCAAGGTTTTGCGGAGTGATAGAGGAGGTGAATATGTTTCACCGTTTGCGGACTTATGTGCACAAAGTGGAATTGTCCATGAGACCACCGCACCTTATTCTCCACAATCCAATGGCATTGCGGAACTAAAGAACCGTACATTGAAAGAGATGATGAATGCCATGTTGAACAGCTCTGGTATGAGCCTAGACATGTGGGGGAAGCCATTTTGACGGCTGACTATCTTTTAAATAAGATACCCCGTAAAGATAAGGATAAGACTCCTTATGAATTGTGGACGGGCAAAACGTCATCCTACAAATACCTGAAAGCGTGGGGGTGCCTAGCTAAGGTATTAGCTCCTTTGCCTAAGGTGCAAAGGTTAGGACCCAAAACTGTGGACTGTGTGTTCTTTGGATACGCAGAAAACAGTAGTGCATATCGGTTTCTTGTCCATGACTCGAAAAATCCCGATATACACGAAGGCACTATCATGGAATCAAGGAATGCTTCATTCTTTGAAAATGTATTCCCGTGTCTGTCACGGGAACATGCGAGTTCATGGACACCATTAGTTGGTAACGAGACTCATGAAGATCCATTTGTTGGTGACAAAGTTCATGAACAACCATGTGTTGGTAACGAGGTTTATAAACAGCCTGCATCTAATGAGGGTGAGCTTAGACGAAGTAAGCGAAAAAGGGTTGAAAAATCCTTTGGACGTGACTTCACGACTTACATGGTTAAGAGTGATCCCAACACCTACCGTGAGGCGGTAACCTCTTCAGATGGGCCTCAATGGAAAGAAGCCATCAAGTGTGAGATAGAGTCTATCTTGCAGAACCACACTTGGGAGCTTGTCGATCTTCTTAAGGGTTGCAAACCACTTGGATATCGATTGATATTCAAGAAGAAGTTGAAAGTCGATGGCTCCATTGACAAGTATAAGGCGAGGCTAGTGATCAAAGGATACAGACAAAAGGAAGGTCTGGATTACTTTGATACTTACTCACCGGTTACACGCATAACCTCGATAAGGTTGGTGCTTGCTATAGCGGCTTTACGAAATTTGGAGGTTCACCAAATGGATGTAAAGACCGCATTTCTAAATGGTGATTTAGATGAAGAGATCTACATGGAACAACCTGAGGGTTTTAACGCTCCTGACCAAGAAGGCAAGGTGTGTAGACTCGTCAAGTCTTTGTATGGCTTGAAGCAAGCTCCGAAACAATGGCACCAGAAGTTTGACCATGTCATGCTTGACAACGGATTCAAAATAAATGAGTGCGACAAGTATGTCTATGCGAAGGACACACCTAGAGGTTATGTGATTCTATGTCTCTATGTAGATGACATGCTTATCGTTGGGAGTGATGATAAGATGGTAAAAGCTACTAAAGACATGTTGAAAGCGAGATTTGACGGTGTTCAAAGCCGGATATCCGAAAATTCGGATATCCGAATTTCGTATATCCAAAATTTCGGATAGTGAATTGGATATCCGAATTTTCAAAACAAAAAAAAAGTAAAAAAAAAATACATTCAATCTCTAAAATTACTAGTGATAAACATCCAAATGAGCAAAAAGTCAAATACAAGTACATTAAATAGTCAAACACCAACAAAAAAATAAAAAAATGTCTCAATTTTGAAGCACGAATCCGTGTGCAACAAGCTCGATGGCAAACTACAAATCGGTGGTGTAAGGCAATGAGCCAGTGAGGGTCGAGACTTGGAGGACGACGGGATCCAAAGAGGCAAAGAGAGTGAACATTGGAGTTTAGAACTTTAGATTTAGGGTTTCTTAAGTTAAAGTATGTTAAACTAAATAATATATAATTTAATATTTTAAAAAATATATATTTCGGATATTTTTCGGATATCCAAATATCCGAAAATGTTCAAAATCAATATCCGAATCCGAAAATTCGGATATCCAAAATTTCGGATATTTTGACCTCGGATATTTCAAATTTGGATTCGGATATTTTTGAACACCCCTAGTGATACTTGGTGTAAAAATCATCAGAACCCCTAAATGGTATTGTCTTGAGTCAATCTCACTATGTGGATAAAATCCTTGAGAAGTTCAACGCAGGAGATAAGAGTGTGTCTCAAACTCCGGTTGATACTACCCTTCATCTTGCTAAGAATAGAGGGAAAGGGGTTGCTCAGTTGGAGTACTCAAGGGTGATTGGGAGTCTCATGTATCTTATGACATGTACCAGACCAGATTTGGCTTATGCTGTGAGCAGACTAAGCCGGTACACGAGTAATCTGTGCGCAGTACATTGGAAAGCAATGACTCGTTTACTAAGGTACTTAAGATACACGAGAGACTATGGACTGCATTACCAACTATTGTTTCCTTTAGTATGACACATCCCTTGGACCCTAAGGGGTGCGAAGCACCCCTAACTCGCACTCGCACACGCGCACGCGCGTGGCGTGGGCGTATGAGGCGCACTTTGCACTTCGCTCGCATCGCTGCGAGCCGCTTGAGAGCCGCCTTATTGTTTTTGGGTTCAACCGGAAGTTGTTCCGGTTGAAGTCCATGCGGACCTGTGTTATCCGGGCGGAGAAGTTCAAGCGGAATGTGAGTTGAACCGGAAAAACTGGTTCAAGCGGAACAGTGCGTGAGTTTAGCCGGGTACTGTTCCAGTTGAAGTTCAAGCGGAAAGGATTTCCGCTTGGAGTTCAAGCAGAAAAGAGTTCCGCTTGGAGTTCAAGCGGAAGTTGAACCGGAAGATCAGTTCTTCCGGAAAACAGCTGTTACGCAGAGATTCCTCCGGAATAACAGTGGTAAACGCGTTTTGAGTTAATTAAGGTAATTCCGTGTTAATTAGAAATCAATTTGCATTAAAGACGTTTTTCAATGCAAAGTCTTACTACGAATTATTTTTGTGTGCTCAACAAGCTACTCCCACAACTATAAATACAACCTCATTAGTTGAGGCTAAACACACCGAATTCACACATAATTCTATTCTCTTCCTCATACTTGCTCTCAAAATCTTCCTCTTCGTTCTTCATTTCTTCAAGCTTCAAGGTAACTTCAAGCTTAGAGTTATCCCGGCGGTACAATACGGTTTAGGCGATTATACACTTGGAAACAAAACGGATCTTCGGTAGACCCGGAATTTGTTTTAAGGTACCCGGGTTTTGACCCGACGCCTTCGCCAAAGGATTTCTTAATCCTTGTTTTGTTTTTCCCAAAACATCTACAATTCTTATTCCAAAAACCATTTAAGTTCTCTGTCTCCTTTTAATTCTTAAATTAATTTAAAATTTTCATTTCATTCTACAAAAATTTTCGTCACTGTAATCTTTTCTTCTTTGTATTCTTTCATTTATTGCTTTTCATTTCTATGTATTGTATTTCTTCATTTCTTGTAATTGTATTGTAATTTTAATTTTCTCTTTCCTTGTATTGTAATAGGAGTAGATTACTTTTATCTTGATTGTATTGTAATAGTGTAGGGTTTATTCTCTTTGTTGTAATCGTAATAAAATAAAGAGTATTTATTTTTATTTAAATTGCGAACGGTTTTTCTACACATTATGGGTTAGTTCTGACTCTAGACTTAAAAAAGAAAAAGAAAAAAAACTCCGAATTTCTGTCGGATTACTTGAGGGTTTCGACTTGGTCACTGCCTCAGTCTTGGATAGATCAACCAATATACCATCTGCGTTTATATGATGTCCCAAAACTACACCTCAGGCAACCAAAGTTCGCATTTGATAAATTTAGCATACAACTCCACTTTTTGTAGAGTCTCAAGTATTTTACGTGATTCATAAACATATTGAACCTCACTACAGAAATATACACAAAAATTATCGTCAATAAACATTATGACCGACCTAAGTCCCAAAATAAGTCGACACACGGTTCATTAGGGAGGAGGGAGTGGGGAAGGTTTGAAGTAGATGAAGTTGGAAGAGAACCAATAGGAGTGTGCCACGCAGGAGAGAGAAAAAGAAATGATTTTGAAGGATTTTGAAGGATTTTGAGTGGTGGTAGTGAGGTTTTTGAAGAATTGTAGGTGGGTTTATTTTAATGTTTTTATTTATTTGTTTTTGTATTTTATAAATTAAAAAACGTTAATTAATAAAAAAAATTACATTAATTAAAGAAAACATTACATTAATAAAAAAAAACATTACACTAAGATTGTGAAGCAACCTAAGATACTTATTAAAACTAAGTTGTGTTTCCTTTCAGTTGTTGAGTTCTCAATTAAAACATAATTAGATTGTGAAGCAACCTAAGATACTTATTAAAACTGAAATACAACCTAAGCTAATTATTCAAACTGAAACACAAACATGAAATACAACCTAAGCTAATTATGTCGATAAGTTGAAGGAGGAATAGGTATGTTGAATGGAAACCGATCCATTTTGAAAGAAAGTTGAATTTGAGTTAGAATGAAGAGAAGTTGTAGGAGTATTTTGAAATGGGGGTGGAAGGTGGTATATATATTGTTTAAATATTAAAAAAAAAAATTTTTTAAGGTCACATAGCGGTTCAACGGCTAGAAAATGGGCCCCACTTCCTTTTTCCTCTTCGGCGAAAACTAGTTTGGAAACCAAGATTTAAGCGACGCCGCTGGCCTGACGACGGTGTTCGCCGGCGGCTAACTCTCCGCCATTCCCTCCTGCCTTAGATTCATAAATAGGATGAGTGCATTTGTCAACTCGAATGATGTTATCAAAAACTCTCAATTCCCGCAAGTTGGATTCATAGGTCGGACATGATAACTAAACCCTATGCCTAGGTTGAGTATTATTGAATTAAAGGCTAGGTGTACATACGTAGTGGGACCCACCACACATCTTTGACCAAAATTTCAACTGATAAAGGAGATTCGTTTCTTTTGAATTGAGTCTCCACATTAATTTCGTTCATAAAATGGTTAAGCAAAAGGAGGTAACTTTTGGCACTACGTTTTGACCTTCCCTTTTGTCGTCTTCCACGCTTCAACCCTGCATCGACTTTAGAGTGTTGGGTTGTAGAAAAATAGCAAGTTCGCCAGATTGGGATGGGAGGGGATTTATGTTAGAGGTGCACATATCGGTTTTTTCAAAGAACCGGTTCCGGTTCTAAACTGGTTCCGGTTCTGGTCAATGCAATCAGGACCGGTTTTCATCTAAATCGGTTCCGGTTCTAAAACCGGTTCATCACCTAAAACCCGGGACTACTGGCACCGGTTCGGTCTGGTTCTGGGATTGGTTCCAGCTATAACCGGTTCTGGGACCGGTTCCCTCCAAGAACCGGTTGTTTTTTTTAAGCCAATATTTTGCAAACAAGTTTTTATCAAACTTCACATAAAAACCAACATTCATTAACTATTAAACATAAATACAACAAAGTGTTACTAATCAACTAAAGAAAACACATGATAACGTTACGAAATATGAAATACAATAATTTTAACATTTATTCGTCCTCGGTAGCCGAGGTTTCTTTCTTTGCCTTGCAATATTTGGTAATGTGTTTTCTCAAAGTAGAGTTTGGGACCGCTTGAAGAAGTAGACCATAAGCTTTGCAACACGCTTTATGACCGCCATTCGACATTTTGCATAAGTTGAATTTGGACCAAACTTCCGGGTTTCTAGTTGTTTCCGATATCTTCACAATCGATGATTCACCTTGGTTTGCCATACCGTTGGTTCGATAATGTAAACAAGTAAGAGATTTTTTTAAGTTTTTAAATGTTCTAATCAATCCATAACATTACACTACTATTTATACTAAATTATAGAAGCACTAGGGAGCCAAAAAGAAAGAAAAACGGTTAAAAACTAAGCCCCAATGACTATATAGACTTTTCTAACGGCTAGTTCTTCCAACCGGTTCTAGGACCGGTTCCAGGAAAACCGGTTCCGGTTCGGTCCCCCTCCCCCCCCCCCTCCCTAAAAGCTAGAATTGGTTAAGGACAGGCGGTTTTTTTTGGGACCGAATCGGTTCCCTTAAAAACGGTTCGGAACCGGTCCGGTTCCGGTTCGATTCGCAGGTTCCGGTCCCGGGACCGTTTTTTTTGTGCACCTCTATTATGCTCTTTGGATTTCGATCTGATTGGTCCTTTTATAATCTTTTTTTATTGGTTGAGATTTTGTTGAAGGCTTTAAAAAAATTAACGTAACTGAGTAATAATTAAAGGGACGTTATGAGACTTTATCCACTATACACTTTTAACTTTTAAGCTATAGAGTTGTTTGCTGACTATGCTGTCACATAACATTTATACAGAGACTCCATAACTACATATAGCCTAAAGCAATCCACATTTCACACTCTTTCATACTATGTGATAGGTTCCATCGTCCTTGGGGAAGTGGAGTCGCATTATAGCCCTTCCCACCAAAAATGGCCAATTAACTTCCATGAAAAACGTTTTAAGAAACATCCTATTGATTAAATGTTTTCAAGCAAAAGATTGAAGGCTCAAAACCTATAAAATGCAAAAAGTGATGTATTATCCTTAAAAATCTAGGAATTGTTGTCCATCGAGCAATGTCCTCATATAAAATGTAAAAAGTGATGTATTATCCTAAATATAGGAATTGTTGTCCATCGAGCGATGTCCTCATAGCTTGAAAGTAATGTAAATGAATGCTTACTTATGAATGAGAGTGTTTATAAATGAGAGTGTTTATAAATGAGAATGTTAGCCATTAAAAAAAATGTAACGGAGCATATAACAGTAACACCATGAGCTTCAAAAACAAACTCTGTGTGAAGATGGCATGATAAGATATCTAATGCTCATTCATAATACAACACTAAACAAACAAAAAATCTCTTCAGAAACACACAATAAACCCCCATCTTTCATCACAATATAAGTATCTTCTTAATCTAACCTATAATTGATGTTTTTCGGGGGTACATAATAAACAACGTTACAATTTCCGTTATCTCTGACCGTTAAAGTCGGAGTGCCGTACACTGAAGGTCGTCATCAGCCGTAAACGGCAGCTCGAACTCATCTAACGGCGGCAGCATATTCAAATCGATAGACAAAAATGGTTTACTAAACGACGAAGAAGCAATTTCTCCGGCGTCTCCTTTTTCCCCGACTCCGTCAACGACGACCGACGACGAGGAATCGCAGTCGCTACGACAATCATCAGGGGACACCGGAGGGTGATGTCGCCGGAGCAGAACGAAATCAGGCTTCACCGGCGGTCTAGATCCGCTGAACGAGTCGAGCGTGCTGCTCAGACTACTGCAGGTCGGCCTCTGCGCGGCGGCGATAATCTGGTACTCCGCGTGGTGATTCGGATGGTGGTACAGCAGGCTGTGGTGATCGATGAACGGATGACGATCGTTAGGGTTTTGTTGATGGTGGAAGTGTGAGGATGTCAAGGGAAAATTGGTTTTGGCTTTCGGTCCGCGGAGATTCCGGGCGGCGGCGTCGTAAGCACGTGCTGCATCTTCGGCGGAGTCGAAAGTGCCGAGCCAGACCCTAGTTTTCTTCCATGGATCTCTGATTTCGGCGGCAAATCTACCCCATGGGCGTTTTCTGACGCCTCTGAATCTGACTTCCGGCTTGGATCCAGATCCATCGGTGACCAAAACGGCGGCGTCTGCCACCGCTTTGGCGACGATTTCTGATCTGTCTCTTCGCATCGCCCGCCCGCCCGCCCGCCGGTGAGATCAAATTATCAGTGTGTTGTGAAAGCGTGTTGGTGGGTGGGTATGGAGATGAAATAGAGATGGATGGAGATGGTGAAGGGTTTTGGTTTTGGTGTATCGATTTTCGAAATTTGTTTTGGGGTTTGAGTTTTCTTTTGCTTTTTCTTATTTCCAACCCTAAACACGCCAATCTGGTCCTCTTTCTTCATATTCATAGATTTTCGTATCTTTTTTATTATAAATAAATAATCGAGGCGGGATTTTTATTACATATTCTATTTTTTTCTTTTTATAATAGCAATACTTCTAGCTTAATCGGATCTAAGGCCGAACGTAGTGGGGCGGCATACTCGCCGCGACACCCAAATCCTTAGTGGTAATACCGTCGCCACTCAATCGGCATCGATGAAAACTTGGAATTAAAACTACCTAACGTCGATCGGTTTGCACACTTCTCAACTCTTTCTAGCCGTTGAACGGCTCTCTTGAATAAAAAAAAATTATTTAATTTATACTTTATATATACATCACTATTATTTCTATCATTTATTCTTTCACACTACTCCTCATTTCTCTCTCATTTCTCTCATTTATTCTCCCACATATTATTTTAAAATGGATCGGTTTTTGGAGCTTTTTTTTTAATAAATATAGTATTTTTATAAAATAAATATAGTGTTTTAAAATTAATTACAAAATAAAATAGGAAAATTGGCGTCATTTAAATTGGCGTCATTTAATCCCATCTTTTCAATATTGACAAATAATAATCCCTAATTTCGCCTTGGTAACTAACAATTTCATGTTGTCGTGTATTTATTTTTAATAGTCCCTCTGTTAAAAAAAACTAACACCGTTAGTTTTCAATGATGTGGCAGGTGACGTGGAATTTTTAATTTTTTTTCTTTTATAATTTATCCAATCATCATCCTAGTCATCACACCACCACCACTCCACCACCAATAGCCACCACTGTCGTCTTCTCCTGCCACCACCATCATCAACATCTCAGGCCACCACACAACCACCGCCTCTATCTCCGATAAAAAGCTCCAAAAACCGTCAAGTCACCGGCGGTACCGAGATCAGTCGACGTCGTCCGATCAAAATACATCGACGACATCAATTTTCAAGTGAAACTACCAAAGCTTGAACAGAGGCTGAATTGATTCTCGAAATACACCTGAAACTTAAAACCGAGAATGATTAGACAATAAAAGATCAACATTGATAAGTTTCTTGAGGTTAGGAATTGAATCAAAGCTTGGACAGAGGTTGACGAAGATAACGCGATTAAAAATTGCGATATGTTTGAACTTGAATCGAACTCAAAATTGATGTTCAATAAATGTTCACAAGAGTAAAGTGAGATGAATAAGATTGATTTTTATGATTGAGATTGAGTTAAACGAAATTAAATTGAATGATAAACCTCCTCTGTAACATCAACACACACAACAACCCGTTATCGTCCGATTTTACCCCTTTCTTTCACGCCACTACAGCGACGGTTTTCACGCCGGCGTTCAACTCCTTCGTCATCGACATCGTAGACTCGTTTCCTTCGGAGAAATCAACCAAATCTTCGATCAGAAAATCGCCCGAAACCACTCCAGATGACTGATCGCTCTTCTTCGAACTCACGCAGCTGAGATGCGGATGCCACGAGATCTGCCGTTCACGGCGGCGATTGTGAACTAGAAGGATTGTAGAGGTGAACTGCGGGTGGTGGAGTAGTGGCTGTTGGTGGTGAGGTGGCGGGTGGTGGAGTGGTGGCTATTAATGACAGGGGTGGCAGCTGTTGGTGGTGGGGGTGGCGGCTGTTGGTGGTGAAGGTGGTGAAGTGGTGGCTGTTGGTGGTGAGGGTGGTGGAGTGGTGATTAGGATGGTGACCAGATAAATAAAGGAATATATAATTAAAAAAATGCCACGTCATTAGTCACGTCAGCAAAAACTTAAAACGGAGAGACTGTTAAAAATAAATACACGACAACATGGGACTGTCAGTTGCCAAGGTGAAAACATGGATTATTATTTGCCAATAGTGAAAAGATAGGATTAAATGATGCCAATTTTCCAATAAAATAACTCAAAACATTAAAATATATTAACCTACAATTCTTCATAATCATCACCACTCCCTTCCAAAATTCTTCAAAATTCTACTTCTTTCTCTCTCCTACGTGGCACACTCCTATTGGTTAACACCAATTTTCATAATCTTCAAAATTCTACAACTCCCCCTCCCTAAGTGTACCGGTCTTTATATTACATCTTATACTTTAACTTTAAGGAAAATGTAAAATTTAATATCAGCATATTTATATTTAAAGCTTATTTTTAAATTTTAAGTGATAAATATAAGAGATTAGAGATATACCAATCCATGGGTTTTTTTTAAATAAATAATGTGATGTAGAGTAATTATATACCATCAACTTACCAAAAGTTTAACACTAGATTGTTGCACATGTTTGTAATTTGTATCAACTTTGAGGGTGTTTTGATTATCACCACAAAATCAGGGATTTGTTGACCAGAAAATTAGGAGAAAATTCCTTATTTCAACACGCAAAGTTGATCGTCGCTTGCTCTCTTTATTCTATCCCTCATCCTTCTCTCTCACATCTGTGTTCTCTCATCCTTCTCCCTCATCTTTATGCCGCCACCGGAAAACCAACAGCCCGACTGCTACCATCTGAAAATCACGGCGCCGCCACTGGAAAACCAACAGCCGACTGCTAACACCGCTTGAACAGTGATCGACGGCGTTAAAAAGCTAGATAGATAACACAGAACCACACGTTTCGTATCACTTCGTTGTTCCTCATCCCTTCCCTGCTTCTCCGCTCTCAAACACACACAATCTCTCTTCCGATTTCACCATCATCATTGTCTACCATCATCATCGTTTGTGGGCTAATCGACGACATCACACTCTTCTGATTTCTCTGTGATGTCTCTCTCCTGATTTCGTTTCTGTGGTTAGCTAAATCCCATCCCCAATTTATTTCATATAGACGATCCTAGGTTTTTTTTTTGTTACCTCAGATGTGGACGGGAAACCCTAATCAACATCAAAATTAACACAAACCCGTCAAATCTGTATCAATTTGTTATTGCATCTTGCTTCTGATTACTACTATTTAGTTTTGAAACAAAAATATGAGTACTACAGGAGGACTTGTTAAAGAGGAAGAAAAATTGCAAGGGAGGAGATTTATGAACTTAAACTTAGTTTTTCATCTTCTATTCAAATCTAGTATTTGGTCATTTGCAACTTTGTAGGTTAACTAGACTTCTGAAATGTCGAGTTATATGCGTATGGATTTAATGAATGTTTTTAGATACCATTTGTGTTTTTGCTCAAAAAGATTATAATATTATTTCAACTTGAAATATATTTCTGGATGCTCGATTTTTGCTTTATTTGTTGGATGCAGGTTCGTGGGCGTTTTTTTTACTCAAATTTTTAAGGAATCCAACTATTTCTGCTCGATTTGTAATAGATATGTGCCCCAATTTATAATAAACGATCTTTAAAGATCCGACTCTTTAACATGGGTTGTTTTTTTCTTTTGGTTTTGCTTTTTCAGCGCAAATTGGCAACGACATAGTGAGAGCAGAAAGAGGTGATAACAGATCTCAATTTTGCAGGCTACCTTTTATTCCATGGAGGTATATCCTTTTATCTTCATATATGAAGCTACATTCTTCATTGTTTTAGCTTATTTACACAACAAAAAATGAAACCTATCAGATATAAAATTGAGAGAAACACTTTATATTATGAAGTTGAAGGTTTTTTCCTTTCCTTTATTGTTTAATTGGTAATATTAAGTTTTGTAATTGTTATAACTGATTAAACAAGAATGTTACTAATAAATCCTTTAGAAAGTCAAAGACATCATCTAAACTATGATTTTGTTTGCAGGTTTATGGCTACATCAATGAGAGGCTAATAATTTTAGCCTATGTTATTTTTTGGTATCTTGCTTAATATTGTCCAGATGAAGCATGCATATCGCAAGAACATGTAACCCATTCCATAAGTTTTGTAATTTTTGGTTCTCTTTAAGATGCGGAGAATAATTTGTAGTTATGTAAGTATCTTCTTCATAAAATCACATAAACATGAAAAGCACATAAATATATCCTTATTAGTTTCTTATTTGATTTTGATTCAGATATCTTCTTAGTTTGCTTCATTGACTTTGATTCAGCCTA
Source organism: Deinandra increscens subsp. villosa (assembly GCA_039602395.1). Taxonomy (NCBI): domain Eukaryota; kingdom Viridiplantae; phylum Streptophyta; class Magnoliopsida; order Asterales; family Asteraceae; genus Deinandra; species Deinandra increscens. The sequence continues at coordinate 71,733,122 of JBCNJP010000012.1, read as the reverse complement.
GCCTTCGCTCCATCGAGTCAGCTTGAGGTTTGTTTCTCTTTTAGTTTTATTTTCATAGATGTAGTGGTTTGTTTAGAATTAATGAAGTTTGTGGCCAGCTAAGCATATATATAAGCAAATATTCTAAATATATTTCCTTATCCTGTTTTTGGATCGTTGTTTAATAATTTGTTTTAAATCCTAATGTCATCATCGTTTTGTATTATAATTTATGTTTGACATATATGTAGTCAGGGGTAATCTAGAAGATGGTTGCTGAAATACCTGGGCGCCTCTAACTAAAAAGAAAGTAGTCCTCATCCGAGGATGAAAATTAATATGAGAAGGTATAACTATGTTTAATATGTAGCTTTGTTTGTTTTATACATGATAAATGTTGAGGTATGACTGTGGTTTCCTTATGAGAATGGTACAAAAGTTATCCTTTGTTATTTTTAATCTGGGATGATTTATTACACAAATTTAAATTCTGCTTGTGATGGTGATGCGAATTCTTATGTGAAAATCAGTTAGTATGAACCGGGTCAAGTCAAGTCATGTTAGGTAAGCAAATGTTCTATCAAGAGAGGCCTCCCTTAATCCCTTTTGAACTGGTGTGGAAACAAATTATTTGGAATCAAATTTTGTTATCATTTGGCTTAGTTTACATACATCTGACGTTGTCTATTGCATTGTTGCAAGTTTTTGAAGGTTCTCTTCGGTGTAGGTTATTTTGGAATCGAATTTTGTTGTATGGTTATTTTTTCTTATTTTTAAATGATGGAACTATTATGAAATTATTATAATTTATTTATGTTAGTTAATTGAACCTTTCTCACTTTTGAATGTTATATGGTTTTGTTGTCACCTCAAGTTTTATAGTAAGTTTCTATTGAATAAAAAACCATGACAACTTTACGCGCCGGTTATTTAGTGGAAGATCCGCAATACAAAATAAGTTTAAAAAACGGAGGCTAGCGCCGCCGCAACGCGCGACGGGTGATCTCCACCTTGTGTTTAAAAGTTATTAAATTGTATGAATAAAGGTGTCTTTTAAGTAAATTATAAAGATAAAATATCGTTATGAAAATTAATTCGAAAATCACCGGCTCGTAATTAGATTCGATTCGATGTCCGACATCGAATTTCGAATCGAATTCGAGTTTGAATCTCAAATTCAAATTCTATTCGAAATTTAATTAGAAATATTCATATTATATATATATATATATATATATATATATATATTTTATACATTTATTTTGTATATAAATACATATATATATAATTATACAAATATTTTATAAAAGTTTTCATGGATAACTGTTTATACTCACATATTTAAAATCATTAATATATTTAGTAGTTCAAAACATTTTAATTTGAAAACACACATTCTATAACTCACGCCCCAAAATTTGGCATTATGTAGATTCACCTAATGATTTTTATTCTTCCAAATGACTTAATGATATTATATTCTATAACTATTTTGTTGTTTAGATGTATAACAAATATATATCTTGTGCTTTTTAGGATGTTCAAGTTAATTGTTTTGAACGATAACTTGTGTGTCATGATAATTACTGAACAAAATTACTTTAAATATGAATCTTGTAACTATTAAGCTAAACTTTGTCTAATTTAGACAAATTATACTGATAATCAATTTGGCTTATGTGCTACTATTAGTTGAAATCAAAATGCAGTTCAGAGTGTTATGACCAATATGATCCCATGTTGTGAACTTTCTCAAAACAAAATTAGAGTTTGATTCAGATTTCAGAAAATCCAAAAAGATTTTGGGTGTGTTTTGATATAAATTTTGTAAGATTCAAAAAAGTTTTATTTCTTCTTTGTCTTCGATCTGATCTGTGACGCCCACTCCCAGACTTGGCACTAGGAGGGGTCACTCATCGGATTTACTCATGAACACGTGGCACAACAGAGATAAGCAGCGGAAAATTTAAAACTTTTATTTATATATAAGCCAAGTACGTAAAGTAATTGAGATAATTTACAATCTATCTATATAGCGACTAACTATATCCGTCTTTATTTATCTACAACTAGCCAGCACGCTCATCAGCTTCCTCTATAGCTTGCCCGATCATTCTCTTATCACGAGGGCTCCGCCCTTGCTCCCAGACGTCTCTCCTAAACCTGACATACATATGGTTTTGGGAAAAGGTCAGCTTACGCTGGTGAGTTCTACATTTCAAAACATTACCTCGTTCGTGAGGTTAAAACCTTTGAACCTGAAAATCCCTTTTTACAACATTTATCAAGTATAACACATAACAAGTCATACATAACATAACATCATAACCATACACGTTTCTCTAGAAAACATCTACCTCCATAACCTTTAACCCCTATGACCTGAATTCCATACACCTCTATACCTTCTGGTCTCGAATACTGCTCAGGTGACTTTATCGGAAGCCCCCAACCTCAGTACCGACAACCGTTTCATTTCTTCTATACCTTCCCGGTCTCGAAGACTGCTCAGGTGACTTCATCTGGAAGCCCCCAACCATTCAGCAACGACAACCGTCCTACTTCTTCTATACATTCCCGGTCTCGAAGACTGCTCAGGTAACTTCATCTGGAAGCCCCCAACCATTCAGCAACGACAACCGTTCACGTAACCTTGACCCTCTTTAGACGTTCCATTCTATCGAACATCTCCTTAATCACCACAGTACTACTACCCGCCCCTAGCTAGATATTCAAATGACTCAGGTGTGCTAATAAACATGATAATGTACTCATATACTGCAACAAGTGAACATCCCCCAATTTACCTAGGTGTATGTATACAGGATGTACCAGCGGCGTATCCTCCACACTTTCAATATACCGGGTAACTATACTACCATGCTTGTATATAGGATGTACCAGCGGCGTATCCACCACATAATAATATAGCAAATGCACCACCTGTTCTCATATAATCATACATTCTCACTTGTGCGTATATTAACAAACCCTTATCATTTGGATACCTAGTTTCAAAGCAAATATAGCACATAACTCTAATAATCATTTCATATGCATTATTCTATCATCATTATTTCATATACAATACTAACACGTATAATGATTCATAAGCATTTTCATAACATAACACGTATCACTTTAAACAGTTCATCAATTCATCAGTTAAGATAATCAAACTTTCGGATAAAAGCATTTCAAATACTTTTTAAGTAAACAGTTGAACATTGTATGTATATCAGCCCGAAAACATTAAAGCTTTTAAAACATTTAAAAGTGGGCTCGCAGAACTCACCTTATCTCTTTACTCGTTAAACTCGGACAGAACCTCCGACAGAATCCTTCAGTTAACCTAATTCGCGTATCGTATGGCATTAACGCAAGGTTTAACATTATAAACATATCCTATGTTTATTTATCTCTTATATTATCTTAATAATATCTGATTATTAAGGTTTACTTCTTTTAAGGTCAAAATGACCAAAATACCCCTATAGGTATATCATCTTCTTTTTATTGATAATTATGAAGACGCGCATTCCTATAAGTAGACACTCACTCCGGGATCGCCCAGTGTTGGGATGCCATTGCCCAGATGGGATGGCGACACCCCCGCTATTGCCAGAAACCCCAGTGTACAGGTGTCTACCCTTCCGGTCCGCACGAACTTCTAAATATCCGATTAACTCGGTATCTTAGATACTTTATCATTTATCCATTTTAACCTCATATATACTTATTATATATATATAAACATAGTTCCATACCAAAATTCAAGTACCCATACCCTCCAGATTATTTTATATTAAATAATCATAATTCAAAACCCTAATTTCATATATTTCTCGTTTCTTTATCAAAACTCATTTTCTTTTCAAACCAAATTAGGGTATCATCCATTATAACATTTTATAATATCCTTTAAAATAGCAAAGCTTAATTCAAAACCGTTTGCTCAATTTGGGCAGAGTAACGTTATGAAAACCCTAATTTTGACCCGTTAACAAAACCATTACCAAACCTTTTCCAATTGTGAAATAAACTTAGGGCTTTCTTAAAACACATTAAATTAGGATTACCTACAAAAATTCAGACCCTAATTCCCACCCGATCACCCGATTTGAGCAGAATAACATTAAGAACCCTAATTTTACATCATTTTTAGAAAGCATACTTAGAGATCGAATTAGACAAAACTGAAAGAGGTTATTGTTAAGCATACCAAATAAGGGTTGACTGCTGAATTTCGCCTTCTAACTCCTTCCGGTTTGAGAGAATTGCTCCGACGAAGTTTCTGGTGCGAAATGGGGTTTTTGGGTTGATTTTCAGTGAATTGGTAAGTGAAATGGACGAATTGATAGGCTATATATAGTCAACCTGATGCGCCTAAGGTCCCTACACGTACCCTAGTGACTAATCGACCCAAATCGACGCGTAGATGGTCGAATCGTGAGCTGCAAGTCCAACTATCGTGGCTGTTTTCGAACCTGGAACACCAGCTGCCACTGCAGCTTCCTCGCGTATCGCCTACAGATGGGGTTCAGGCTGAGCGATACGCGAGCCTCCCTGTTTTCCGGCCAGTTTTGGTTATTTGCATTTTAGGCCCTTATACTTTGGTTTAATGCAACTTTAGCCCCCCAAACTTCTAACCTTTTATCATTTTATGTACTAAAACATTAAGGGACATATTTCTAACAATTTATAAGGTTTCTAAGGCTCGGGATTCGTACGATAACATATATATACATTTATATATATTTTCTTTATTAATTGCCAAATTACGTTTTAGAACTTCAAAATTTACAATACTTATCATTTCACCTTATAAATCATATTAGGATATATTTTTACTATATTCTAAGCCTCGAGCCAAACCGTAAGCTACGGTTTGGGAACCGTAAGCTACGGTTTGGGCGTGGTTTACGGTTCAAATGGGCTGGGCGACGGTTTAAACATGACCAATATCCTCCAAACCGTAAGCTACGGTTTCTGAACCGTAGCTTATGGTTTGCCCAGCTTCAAAACTTCAATTTTTTCTTCTTTGTCATTCCTTGCACAACCTTTTGACCCGGTTCCTCCTATACTTCCAAATTTGATTCGTTTAAGCCCAAATAACCTGCAAAATGCTTGGAAAACCGTAATCATCTAATATCGTAGGAAATAATTACAAAACTAGCTTAACCACCCGCATTTATCATTATTAATTACTAGAATACGGTGCAACCGTCACACGATCACGATCTTTAAGGAAGTTCAGAAAGAAATCGAGCGAAGTCTCTATCAATGTTCTGGTGGCTTGACGCGGACTGTTGGTACTACCAAAATATATACCATTGCTCATGCAAATAGGAAATTTGTTACTGTCAATGAATTTGAGGTAATTTATATGCACTTATCCTTTTAATGCACATGTGCACTTTTTCAATCTATACTATTATTGGACTGTTTTAAATTATTTGATTATTAGTTGATCCTTTCTGAAACACATGTGTGCATTTCTTGTTGTTACTAATTTCATTTTCAGACTGTGTTACATCTTTATATTAAATTTCATAATCTATAAATATCCACATGTGCACTGTTTTTTATTCTGACCATTATGTTTATATTTAACAGGTTTCCATTGATCTTGTTGCTAAGACTGTTTCTTGCTCGTGTTTATGCTTTACACGCATTGGCTTTTTATGCCGCCATATCTTCTACGTTTTCAGATGCAACCAAGTAAACCAGATTCCCCAAAAATACATGTCTACGCGTTGGGCGCGTGATGCACTTCCATCAAGAGTTTATGATATTGCAAATCGGTATTCAGTTGATACCAGTGAATCGGGCGTTTTCAGAAACGAAATTATGGGTATCGTTTCCCAATGTACGGACCGTCTAAGGCGCCAACCAGATCAGCTTGCAGTATTTTTGAGTACGCTTAAAGAGTTGAAGAAACACATATTTTCTGAAGTGGACTATGATCCTTCCCAAGATCGAACAAGTGCGGTAATAAGTGACATTCTTCGTCAGCCTGAGTTTGGTACTTCTTCTGTCATGCCAACGCAGGGAATTAGGAACAAGGGGTGTGGAACTGACAAGCGTTTGATCGGTCCGGGTGAGAAGGCTATTGAAGCGTTCGAGAAGGGTCCGAGACTGTGTAAGAAGTGTAACAAATATGTTTATGACCATGATTCCCGTAACTGTGATAAAGTTCGGCGTGCTGCCGAGGTTGCTGCTGCTGCTGCAGCTGCAGCTGCTGCTGCGAGTGATGTCGCGTCTGCTGATCCTTTTGATACACATGTGTATCAAGCCGTCGATTCTGCTAACCAGCCTTGTGTCAACGACGGTGCGCCTGTTGTCCCCCCAAATGCTCCACCAGTCCGTCGACAACCTGCATGTGCTGCTAGACGCGCGTCTGGTAGAGCTGCTGGGTCGCCCGCTACGTGATTTGTTTTTTTTTCGTTCATGCCTTCATAAAGATTTATATTGATTCATAATAAGCATCTTGTTTAGATGCATGATTTGACTTTGTATTTGCTTATGATACCTCTTGACTTTGTTTCATTCGTATTGGTTGTTAAGGATTCTGTTGACTTTATGGTTGATAAGTGTTTTGCAGTTGATTTTTTTCTAATTTCACTATGATATATTGTTGTGTAACCATACAATTGTGCACATGTGTGTCATACATTATTTAGTTAATAAACATTCGTTTTATCCATTAGTTGTTAACTTATATTACAAACTATGTGTTTCTTTTTTTCTAAATTGTTTAGTTTTTTTATATATTTTCTCTAATGCGACACAGCATTCTGGTTGTGTTTGATATACTTTACCAGCTAATGATGCACATGTGCATCATTGGTTATTGTGTTATAATATCAACGTTTTTTTTCTTAGTTACCATCCATAAACATCACATTGTATACCTTCCATTTGTATCAGTGTCTTGTTGGGTTTCATTATAACATTTCTACTTTTTAATTCACGTGTGTACCAATAATTCATACATGTTATATCTATCTGCAATTACATAGTACCATTTTAAAATGTCAAAACCAACAGTCCTGCCACAAAGTTCAGATTACTAGTGTATTGTTTTATGCTAACTTCCAAATTAACCCTGCATTGGTATTTTTTAATTCACATGTGCACCAAGCATTCATACACGTTATAAATAACTGCCATATCATAATACCATTTAAAAATAAATCAAAACACATAATCCTGTAGGTCCGAAATCAAGTCAAACAACACGATATCTAGACAAATACGAGTGCGGAAACCTCGTATAAGCTTGATTCAAGAAACAAGTAGAAGAAATAGATTCAGATCTAATGATAAAGATTGAATCTTGAATGATAAATCTCTTACTTGAGAAGCTGATCGTAAACAATAACAATGACAGAAATCGTAAACTATGAATGTTGTATTGGAAAAGCTTAGTTACAATCGAAACATCAAGTGGGTTTATATACTACCCACTATACAAATCGTAAACCAATCATAGAAGCCCACATGGCCCAATCATAAACACTAAACTAGCCCACTAACTAGTAAATCCATAAGCCCATTAACTAATATAAACTAAGCCCAATACACATAATGTTCATGCCTTATATAAACATAGCCCAACAATCTTCCCCTAGGCATGAACCATTTGAACTCATCTTCTACGGCAGCAGCAAGTCAAATCTGAATGTGTTCTGAACGTTGTTTGACCACCACTTGTTCGCTACAATCTGCTCTGCAGTCCCATGAAAGATTCCCACCCTCACAGCATTCTCCATATCATTTTCATCACCAAGTATAGGCTGTGAGGCGAGTAGCTTTATGTCTCTTTCTCCAAAACGCAGCAGATCAACTGGATCATAGAAGCGAAACTGTCTCAAACCTTTGCATAGAACCACCACCTCGTGAGTTGTTGGATCATAGCACCAGCAGTCAAAGTTTTTGACCAGCGTACCGTCTTCGATTTCATCCAACATGTTAATCACCCTTGTGCGCTTGGTAGGTGGTCTTCTAGCTTCACCAATTGTATCCCCAGTCACAGGGTCAGTTCCCGTCTCAACCCATCTCACCTGCTTCAGGTCAAAGTCAGCAAAATTGTTTTCCAGATGGCTTAATAGGTTGTTTCTGATAAGTTCCCCATCTGAGCTGTTCCACCTGTTGATGAAAGGAGCTCGGAGCAAACTTCTGATCTCAGGCTCAGTCCATGAGTGGAATTGTCCACGAGTTCTGTAATACTCAACTGGACTGTAGCCGTCACGGATCACAGCAAACAGTTTCTTCTCCGTGTCATAGTGCCAGCACAAGATGGCTTCACGACTCCCCCTTTTGTCAATGGAGCTTTCACCAACATCGAGGGCGTATTTTGTGGGGGCTGGTCCTTGATAGAATTCACGGAACCAGTTGTCGTGTCCTGCAGGGGCTTTAGAGATGACTCTGCCACTTCGGGCGTAATCTGGCATTTCCATATTCTCATCACCATCATCCTCAGCTGCTTCATTTGTACCTTGAGTCGAAGAGCTTTGACCCGAGGCACCCGTGATGTTAGGCCCTGCACCATCTGTCAGTTGATTAACCTTCCTTCTCAGATCCTTTATCATCTTGTAAAGGTACTCCATTCTTTCCTTGTCTGCCACCTCATACTCTCTCATATATTTGCTGTTTGCCTCCTCCTTCTCTCTCAAACGCTGGTTTTCTTCCATGAGAGCCTTGATCTCATTTTGTCTGATTCTATTCTGAGAGATCAGGAAGTTGATCTGAGGATCAGCACTAATCCTCAAATCAACTGGAAGCTCAGCAGCCATCAATGGGCGGAAACCTGGAGCTGCGAGTGGTTGGCTGGTCGCGGTAGAGAGGCTCACTCTAACCGGACTTGGAACAACGAAGGTGCTCTCAACCTCCAGAAATTGCCTATCTTCACGTACAGGGCTTTGCACGTTCAGAATCGGACTAGCTTGCTGCACAGGGGCAGGTTGATCATCACCATCTTCAGTCTGTGTGAGAGACGGTTGCTCTTGAAGGGCTTCATTAACAGTTTCTTCTTGACCACTGGCACCCTCAGAACTGGGTCCAGCTGGTTGCTACAACCAAAAGACTTGAGCTAGTCTTGGTGAATTTGAACCGTATGCTCCTAGGATCAGATTTCTTTCGCGGAGATGGTTCACGAGCAGGGACGGGTTCTTCTACGAAAGCTTCATCAACGTTTAAATTCAGCTCAGGAGGTGTATCATCACTGCCAGACGACCCAATCATATCTTCTCTTGACCTTTTATGGGTTAGTGGCTCCAAGTCCCCATAAATATCATCTTCAGCTAAGTCCTGGCCAGAAAGGATGTCATCCATTATATTTTCTTCATCTGAGGGAATGACATCATCTTCTTGAACATTGACAGCTGGAGTTACTGTCAAGTCTTGGTCTTCAGCAATTGATGCATTAACTTCAGGCACATCTGCCTCAGGCTCAGAGTCATCTAACACTTGTTCCCGTGCCACTTCAGGGAACGCACCTCTCTTCATCCACTCCAATCTTCCTTCAAAAGTCTGCTTGCCTGGTCTGTCTTGGGTTTGCAGACCCAAAGACCCCATTATCCATGACCTTTACATCAAGCTTCTCAATTCTCTCCTCTATCATCGGATATTTCTTCATCACTACCATTTGAACGAACCTTGGCGTCATTAGAAACTGCTCTCTGGCACTCAGTTCTGCATTGCCTATCCAATCAATCAGCATCATCCTTGAGAAGTTAAAATTCCAGTCTAAGGCCAATGCTACGAAGGCAGTTCCATGGAGTTGGTTTAACTGATCAAAACTCGTTCTCTTGCCTAGGAAAGATTTCTGCATGTAATGCGCCAGGCACCTCCAGTAGTGCGGCAGAAGCTTCTTAAAGATGGGCGGAAATTTTCCTTCATAACCCATTGATTGCGCACCTGCCAGAACTACCTCCTTCGGATACTTGATAGGATGTGAAGCATCATCAGTGATGTTCAGCCCTTGCCTTATATCGTCTTCTTCAATCACAATAGGTCTGTTATTGACCGTTGCAGTAATCCTTGTTTTGTCAGAATTTGCCCTGGCTGTTCCCCAAAATTCTCTAACCAGCATCTCGTCGATGAGAACATTTGTTCTCAATGCATGGTTAATCTTGCATGTGTTCATTCCGGCCACCAGAGAGTAAAATAACTCCATGTGCTTTTCAGGCGGGTCTTCTAGGTATGCCGGCATGCAATGGTCCTGCTCATACTTTATATCTCCAATAAGCATTTCTTCCGCCATCTGAGACAGACAAGACACATGCATCAGACTTATTCAATCTTTTAGTAAGCAAATATGATTATTAACCCTTTACTTGTTCAATTGACGATCACATTTTACTTTTGAACTTCACAAAATTTCAATTTGAACATTTTAGGGAAAATAATTGAATTAAGCACATGCTTACAAAACACCGACACATTTTATCTCAAAACTGTTTAATTTTAATGAGATTTCTAAATTGTTAAGCATTTAAGATTCTACTTCTCATTTTATGAGAGTTTACGACATCTTCATTGGGTTTACGATCCGTTATATGGGTTTACGATCAGCTAATAATGATTACGACAAGGTCCAATCGTAAATAACAAGGCCCAATCGAAAACACTTAAGATTAACTCAGGCCCGATCGTGAACGGCTTGTCGTAAACGAGTAGGTCGTAAACACAGATCGTAATCATCGAATCGTGATCACCGATCGTGAACACCGATCGTAATCTCGGATCGTAATCGCTAATCGTAATCAGCGATCGTAAACGTGGATCGTGAACTCCAAACGCCGTCTTCAACATCAAGCTGATCGTAAACGAGTTAAACCACCATTGTTAAACCTGCAATAACTCGTAAACGCATTAAACCATCACAAACATTCATCAAATCCATCTGCAACTACCTTTTATGAGATTCTACCACAAATCCGACTTCAACACTTGTGAAAAAGGTTCGAAAACACGAAAAACTTGACAGATTGCGATTTTAGGGTTTGAAACTAAAAAACCTAGGATCGAAGGTCGATTTTGATGATTGACAGAGGGGTTTTTGTCGGAAAAGGATGATGAAGATGTTGGTGTGGATGGATTGTATGGAGGAGGTCGGAGGAGGTCTGCAAGAGGTTTTCCGGCAAGGGTGCGGGCGGAGCTAGGGCTGGGAGGCGGAATCGTAAACAGAGGAGAGGAAAGGGGCAAAAAGAATCGTAAATGTGTAAAAGAAACCGTAAACAAGGTATTTAACATTCCAATTTACATTTTGGCCCCTCTTAAACCAAAACTCTTTAATAAACACCCAAACCTCTTAAAACAAAAGTTTTGATAAACCAAAATTACACTTAACCCCTTAAACTTTTAAAATCAAACAAGCTCACCCCAAACTTGCTAATTCTCACAAAATTTTAAGATTTTAAACACTTTGAGAATTTTCACAAAACTTCCCCTCAGAATCATACCCGAGTATCCGATCATGATCAAGAAATATTTTAAAGGATAAAACAGATAAAATCAAAACCAAATTTAAATATTTACAAACTTGCCTCAGAAATTTAAAATATTTACATACCTGGTGCTGGTATTTTTCACAGATAATATCAGACAGGTCTTTGACTGAGGAACCCTTTTCAGCTTCCGTTACTAGACACTCTAGACAATTGTCAGGTGGTTTGAACACAGAAACTCACATCCAGTAAAGTGCTTAAATATTGTACAGATTTACCGATATGTTTAACCGTCCCCACACCCAATTTTCCATAGCAAAACCTACCCAACCTCAGAGTTTATTGAGGATTCACAAACCCCCAACTTGAGGAACCATGCAATACTGCTTTTGACTACCACTTATTTTCTATTTTTCATACATTATCAGTTGATGATCAGGTCGGCCGCATAAGCACGCAGAGAAGACCAACTGAATAATTTTATTTTCTTTTCTTTTTCTTTTTCAGAATATTTATTTTTTTTTTGAATTCTTTTTCTTTTTCTTTTCTGTGGTGTTGTCATATACAGTATAAGCATGGCGTGTGAGAGAGTGAATACTAGGTAAATACCACTCTCAACCCGTTTTTGTCGGGACTCAGTTTTTTAAACCATGTAGACTAGGATGGGAAACTAAACATGTATAGAGTTTAAGATTACTGCACTTACTTAGATGATCATTGTTTTGGTTGAGCTTACCGACATATCATCTTCGAGCAGTCTTTCACATCAGCCTTACACGTGTCAGTCTCCAACCGTCATTAAGCATTTAAGTCCTATCAAAAGACATCATAAAAACCTTTCAGTTTAACCAGCACCATTTCTTCCCCTGTTTTTGTGAGGCTTTTGAAACAAGACTCAATTTTTCAGTCATTTTCTATATTTTTTTTTTTAAATATATATTTTTTAAGAAAAATTTAAAAAACCAAAAACTCTGTACAAAAACATAGATGATCAGATCATTCCTCGAAGGCAATCATCTTCAGGCCTTCAACACAAGATTCAAAATTAGGACGAGGAAGGGGTTTTGTAAAGATGTCCGAAACATTCTGATCGGAGCTTACCTTTTGTAGCTGAATCAGCTCACGATCAAAGCAATCACGAATAAAATGTACCTTGATATCAATGTGCTTGGTTTTGGAATGTTGGACAGGGTTTTTCACAATCTCAAGAGCAGCAGCATTATCACAGAATATGGGAGTGTTAACGAATTCCATACCGTAATCCGTGAGCTGGTTTTGGATCCACACTACCTGTGAAGTACCGGCAGATGCGGCCACGTACTCAGCTTCGGCAGTGGATTTGGATACGGTATGCTGCTTCTTGCTCTGCCAAGAGATGAGCCTATCTCCCAGGTACTGACATCCTCCAGTAGTAGATTTCCTGTCAAGGTCACTACCTCCATAATCACTGTCAGTAAAAGCATATAATTGAAAATCAGTGTTCTTCGGGTACCAAAGACCAAGCCTAGGCCTGCCCTTCAGATACCTGAAGATACGCTTAACAGCAGCTAAATGAGAGAGTTTAGGGTTAGCCTGATATCGAGCACACACGCAAACTGCATACATGATGTCTGGCCTGCTTGCTGTCAAGTACATTAGTGATCCAATCATCGACCGATACTGGAATTCACTCACTGACTCCCCGTTAAGATCCGCTGACAAGAGTGGTCTGGATGCCATGGGAGTGGCGATGGGCTTGCAATCCTGCATCTTGAACTTTTCCAGAATCTCATTCACATACTTCTCCTGATGAATAAGAATCCCAGAATCATTCTGCTTGACTTGAAGTGCAAGAAAGAAACTCATTTCGCCTTGGTCACTCATCTCAAACTTCTTCTTCATGATCTCCTCAAACTCGGTGCACAATTCTTCGTTTGTCGATCCGTAGATAATATCATCTACATACACTTGCACCATGATAATGTCTTCTCCCACCCTTTTCCTGAACAATGTTTGATCAACGACTCCTCTTGTATATCCATTCTCCACCAGGTGATTGGACAACGTTTCATACCAGGTTCTAGGAGCTTGATGCAAACCGTACAAAGCCTTATCCAGCAGATAAACGTGATCTGGATTTTCTTCATCTATGAACCCTGGTGGTTGAGCAACATAGACTTCTTCGTTCATCTCTGCATACAGGAAGGCAGTCTTCACATCCATCTGATGTACGGTAAAATTGAGATACGAAGCTACAGCAAGAAAGATCCGAATTGCTTCCAATCTTGCCACCGGAGCGTAAACCTCATCATAGTCGATACCGTGGACTTGCCTGTGCCCTTGTACTATCAGCCTTGCTTTGTTTCTAACAATGATCCCCGAGTCATCTTTTTTGTTCTTGTACAACCATCTCGTGGGAATCACCTTCTTGTCTTCTGGCCGCTTCACAAGACGCCACACTCCCAGCTTTGAAAACTGATTGAGTTCATTGTGCATGGCCTCCATCCAGTTTGGATCTTTCAGAGCAACCATCACATTGGGAGGTTCTATCTGGGAGATGAAGCAGGAAAACATACAAAAGTTGATGTGTCCTGTCTGGCTTCTTGTGGTGACACCCGCTGTCACTGGCCCAACAACATTACTCAGTGGATGATCCTTGTTGATTCTGCTCTCTTGGACATCAGGCACTGAAACATTAACAGGCAGATTAGTATTAACAACATTTTCAGACATACCTGAGCCTTGAGAATCCACTGGAGCATCACGTGTTCCTGAACATTCTGGAATATCAGCAGTTGCATTCCGAGAAGATTCAGCTGATGCTCTATCCACATGAGGTCTTACATCTGCACTGGGAGCTACAATGTCTTCTTCTTCGCCCAAATTGTGGAAAACATTCGAGAAATTGAATCCCTCAAACAATGATCCATAGTCGAAGATCCAATTAGGTCCAGTTCCCGCATCAGTAGGATTGTCCTCCATCCAATCTACATTGAATGCCTCAATGATCAACCCAGTGGTCTTGTTGTACACACGATAAGCACTATTTGCTGAATAACCAACAAAATAGCACTCATCGGCCTTCGCTTCGAATTTCCCTACATCGGACTGGATCAGCACCGTGCACGGACACCCGAACGTCTTGAAATAACCCACCTTCGGTTTCTCTCCATAGATGATCTGATATGGAGTTTGCTCGTGACGCTTGTTCAGAAGAACTCTGTTTTGTACATAACAAGCAGTATTCACAGCTTCTGCCCAAAAGAAGATCGGTAATTTTGCTTCACACATCATTGTTCTAGCTGCTTCAATGAGTGTTCTATTTCTTCTTTCGGCAACTCCATTCTGCTGAGGAGTGTAAGGAGCACTGAACTGCCTTTCAATCCCCTTTTCACCACAAAACATATTCAGCTCAGCATTTTTGAATTCCGTCCCATTGTCAGATCTGATTGCCTTCACTCTTTTATCCAGCTGGTTTTCAATAAGAGTCACAAACTGCTTTACTAGGGCTGGAGTTTCGTACTTGTTAGACAAGAAAAAGACCCAAGTAAACCGCGAGTAGTCGTCCACTATCACGAGGCAGTATGAAAACTTGCTGACACTTTGTACCTGCATGGGACCAAACAAATCCATATGTAAGAGTTGAAGCACAGAAGAGACAGAATTTGCAACCTTTGGACGATGTGGCAGTTTGTGCTGCTTCCCCTTAGCACATGCCACACACTTCTCTACTGAAGTGAAGTCTGTGATTGGAAGATTTCTGACATGCTCTCCTTTAGCCAGCTTGGATAGATTCTTCATGTTTGCATGTCCCAGACGACGATGCCACAACAATGCAAGATTCTCAGTCTGTTTTGAAATTAGACAAGCTGCTTCAGATGATGGAGGCTTTCCCATGTTCAATAGATAAGAATTTCCGTGCCTTGGTGTACGCATTAAAATACATTCTTCAGGAATTTTTACACCAGGCTTAAGAATGATGCATTCCTTTTTGTTGAACATCACAGAGTATTCTCGATCACATATCTGTGACACACTTAGCAAGCTGTGGGACAGCTCCTCTACATAATGCACATCTGAAAAAGTCAGACTTCCACTCTTCACAACTCCTTTCTTTGAAATACTTCCTCCCACACCTCCAGCAAAAGAAACACTTCCTCCATTGAAATCTTCAACCTCTTCTAACAACGACAGATCTCCGGTCATATGTCGGGTACAACCACTATCAACATACCAGAGATTGTTGACAGATCTTCTCGGCTGTCCCTACACAAACCATAAATCAGTTAGAGTCAGGTACCCAGGTCATAACAGATCTGGGCACTCCCTTGGAGTCAATGTAATTAACCATCTTGAAAGACATTCCTGCTTTTGATTCGGATTCATTTACAACTTTAGCATGAACTTTTGGTTTCCAATTTGGTTGTTTTTGAGAGTTAGAACTACTAGCAGAGTTCTTTGTGGGTGAAACATTCCTTGGAGGAGATGTGGCCTTTTTACCTTTTGTTTTGATGACAGGTGTCCACTCAAGTTTTAATTTGGTATAAACCATTTGTTTTGGTTGAGTGACAGCTTTTGGTTGTTCCATAACTGCTTTACCCTTAGCAGCCTGATTGACTTTAGGTACTTGTTTCTCAAAAGGTTTTGTTTTCATTTTATTTGGTTTGTTGAAAACTCCTTTAGCTGCATGAGCAGGTTTGGAAGTTTGGCCCACATCTCTCCTTTCATTGACAGGCTTCGTCACTGGGGCCTTTGTGTTTAGAACCTTAGACTGTTGAGTCTTCATTGGTTCAGAACTTTGCTTCCCCTGTGACGATGCTTGCTGTTTTTGATTTCTGTTCTCACCCCTCATCATTTTCTCAAGCATAGTTGTCCGCTTGTTCTGCGGATAATATGGCTCATAGGGTCTGTTCATACAATTAGCAGCAAAATGACCTGGTTGACCACATTGAAAACAATTCATTTGTCTAGGCCCATTGACATTGCTACACAAGTATGAGCGTCTTGGGTAAGACGACTTCCATTCCGGTTGATCATCCCATTTGTGTATCACACGTTTTGAATGTTTTTCAGGTTGTGTTATTAAACAAAATTGTTCAGATTTTGATTTATCAGTTCTATTATAAGTTGACACAACCTGGGGATACGGAACAAAATCATTGGGCTTAGACTTACGGCCAATCTTTGTGTTAGGAACACGCATTTTAAAAGAACTAACAACTTCATTAGGATTAGAAACATGTTTTAACAAGACAATTTGATTGGACTTGGATGCTTCAAGTTCTGACACAGATGCCAGAACGTCATCCTTAGGTAAACTAGAAACAGAACAACTAGACTCATGACACTCATTGACTCTCAAGCATTCAGCATCCTCCCCAGATACATCTTCAATGCCTACAACATCTGCACATGTAACAAAAACATTAGACGAACTAACATTATTGTTCAAAGATTCCTGGGAAGAACCTGGTTTAGTTGTGAGGTCTACTACATTGTTCTGACTACCTGTCCCATATAAACCAAGTTTCTCCTGTTCTTTCTCTACTTCTGTCATAGGGGTCACACCAACCATCAAGCTATCTATAGGAGGACCAGCTTCATGATATCCTGAGCTAGTTCTATCTACTTGGTCCTCCTCATAGAGCATTCCTATGATATCTCTAGGGATAGGTGGGGGAATTATAACATTTGCGGCCACGGACTTGTCAGACTTTTCCGACCCAAAACCTGGTGTGTGTTTTCCTACTTGTCCACAAACAACTGCCTGAGATAGTTCTTTACCTGCCTGAAGCATTCTCTTGTTTCTTAATTGATTCATATCTAACTGAACTTGCATCTCATTAGTCTTATGAGTCAATTCATCTACCTGTTTTCTAAGGTCAGCTATTTCTAACTTGGCATTATCATACAGGATAGATTTCTCAGTTGCTATCTGTTGGTACTTCACTATATCTAGCTTTTGTGCCTTAACCTTTTCCTCATTTTTTACCCATCTACCCTTAAATGAGCTCCTCTCACACTTGACCTCAAACAATTCTATTTGATAATTCTTACAGATTTGTCTAAGACCAGGAATAATACGAGCACAGGTGGGATCAGAACATACCTTTAGGTTTTCAGCATCAGCAACAAACGCTTCCTTGTCTTCTATCTGACTCTCCTCAGGCTTTCCTTCATCAGTGACCACAAAGGCATGATTTTCTTCAACATCCTCTTCTGCAGTAGCAATCAAAGCATGTGACAAACTAAGATCCTTCATCTGAGAACTCCAGTCATAACCACCACCTTCCTGAACCACCAATGCCTTGGCATCACCCTTTCCTTTCACTTCAGCAACCTTCTTCTCTTCAGCTCTTTCCTTCTTGGGCTTGGTACATTCCCTGGCAAAGTGACCATACTCATCACAATTATAACACCTTAGCTTCGACTTGTCAAACCCCATTCTGATTTTATCCTGATCCTTCCAGACGTTCCTTCCAGTTTTGGCCATAAATTTCTTGGCTCTGAAGACAGCCATGGCCATTTGCCAAGAGACATCTAGCATCTCTACGTCCTCAGGATTTATCTGATTAAGATCACCAGCCACCATATCAGAAGGCACAAGATTCCCGGCCACAAGGGCATGATAGCTGTTCATGAAACCCATACCAAGGGCAAAGTTAGGATCATTGACATCTTCAGAGTTGACTCCTCCGCTTGAACTGCCTTGGGGCTGTGCAACAAAAGCACTAGACATAGGAGCTGAGCTTGATCCACTTCCTGTAAACTTTCCTTCATGCTTACCCTCAACTTCTTCCGATAGCAAAGCCTGATTCAACTTTCCAGCCAAACTTAGAGAACTTATGTGGTTCAGCTCTCTCTGCTTATCATCTATCATCTTGGATTTCAGCTTGTTGATTAATTCATCCAAAGTCACTTCACTCAGCCTATTGTTGTCTTTGATGATTGATATATTGGTGTTCCAGGACTTAGGCAGACTGTTCAGCAACTTCAAATTCTTGTCTTCAGTATCTGGCTCTACTCCATAACTTGACATCTCTGCCATCAGTGACACATACCTCTGAACTTGAGCTTCAAACGATTCACCCTGAATATGATTGAACAAGTTAAACTTCTGCTTCAACATCTGCTTCCGACTAGCCTTAATATCAGGGTTCCCTTCATAAGCAACAACCAAGGCATTCCACAGTTGCTTTGCTGTTTTGCAGTGTTTGAATCCCTGAGCAATATCTGGAGTTAGGGCCATAGTCATTATCGCAAATGCCCTTTCAGCCTTGTTGCACCTCTCCCAGTCATCATCATCATACTCATCTTCTTTCTTCTCTTTCCCTGCATTTGGTCCTGTTGCGTGAGTAGGTGTAAACGGTCCATTCACAACAGCCCTCCATAACCTCAGATCCACACTCTTCAAATGATTTTCGAATCTGTATTTCCACTCTAAGAAATTATCCGCTGAAGTTAGTCTTGGCGGACGAGTTATAGATCCGATCTCGAAGTCCAATTTCTGATACATGCTCGGCTCAAAATCCATTTCAATAGCTTGGGAAACTTAACCTAATGTCCAAAAGTCCAAAATATGAGATTACGATAGAAAAACACTCGATTACGATCGTAAACTGCTAATTACGATCGTGAACACTGTTTCCGATATAGCTCCAAATCGTAAACACCAAAACACTCGAGAACACCTGATTACGATTTCCGATTACGACTCCGGAAGTCGTAAACACCGTTTCCGATAAGACCCGATCGTAAACACGATTACGATCTCGAGATTCCGGTAAAGCAAGTCGTAAACCTCAATTACGATCAAGAAAAATCGTAAACACCAACTGCCGAATCGTAAACACGATAAAAACACAGTCTTGAAATCGTAAACTTGATTACGATGAAGATCTTCAAGTGACTCAGTCGTAAACACTCAAAAACCCAGAAATCTTGATCGGAAACACGAAGAGCAGCAGCAGCACTAATCGTAAACACAGAAAGCCCTTTGAATCTTCAAAAACTCGAACAATAACCCAGAAAACAGCTTGAATCAATATCGTGTGAGCCTCGAATCAGTGATTCTTAGCTCTGATACCAATTGTAGGTCCGAAATCAAACCAAGCAACACGATATTTAGATCTAATACAAGTGCGGAAACCTTGTATAAGATTGATTCAAGAGACAAGTAGATGAAATAGATTCAAGATCTAATGATAAAGATCAAGTCTTGAATGATAGACTCTCTTACTTGAAAGAAGCTGATCGTAAACAATAACAATGCAGAAATCGTAAACTTGAATGTTGTATTGGAAAAGCTTAGTTACAATGAAAATCAAGTGGGTTTATATACTACCCACTATACAAATCGTAAACCAATATGGAAGCCCACATGGCCCAATCATAAACACTAAACAAGCCCACTAACTAGTAATTATAAGCCCAAAACTAATATAAACTAAGCCCAATTACAAATGTTCATGCCTTAAATAAGCCTAGCCCAACAAATCCTGCCACAAAGTTCAGATTACTAGTGTATTTTTTTATGCTAACTTCCAATTAACTACATACCATACCATGTTAATATCTAATAACAAAACGGGTCAGCCTTATATACTTGATTTCAAAATGATCTCGTTCCCTCTTGTCCCTTCATTCAAACCTCAATCGCTTTCCCTTGACGTCTTTCTTCAGCTTCAACATCTTCTTCTCTTCTGCTGTATCCTGTTTCTTCGGTTCTTCCCCTTTGATATCCTCAAGCCCTTTCACAATCTTTTCATACTCTCCATCCAGCTTTTTCAGAAACTTTTGTACCTGCATTGCTGCAGCCTTGTTGCTGTCATCATTCGACACCCTTTGTAAGTTCCGGTTTGTTGTTTCTAAACCCTTCATCGTTCTTTCCCCGGATACATTTGCTGCTGACGATAATAGTTTGCAAGCATACCTCATTCTTAAGTTTTGAACCTGCGTTTCTCTCTGTTTGTCATCATTTCTGAACCCGTTATCGAACCCGCTTGTCCTCCCTTTGTATGATTCCATGTTTCTCATCGCATACACACCAGAATCTGTGTATTCTGTCTTTGTTGTCCATGTTGACTTCAACAGCCTTGGTTTTGTTGCTGATAGAGACATAGCTTTTGGATGGCTGACTTTTTATAGATAGCTCCATATGACGTGTTTCTGCAAAAGATTTCAAAAAAAAAATAACAAAAAAAAACAAACAAACAAAATAAATCATTATGTGTCAATTACAATTTTTTAATATGTGTATATTGTTAATATAACTTACCACTTTGTGTGGAGTCCCCTTTGATGCGTATGTTTTGCCCCCGTCTGCCATGTCCTCTAAGTTTATTACCTCGTGCACGCTCTCGATCACTGTTATAGCGGGTACATCTAAGTCAAAACCCATGATGTATAAATGATCACCATCTTTTATCGGCACAACGATCGTCTTGAACGATTTCATGTCCATCAATGATTTGTCCCCCTCAACCACATCCAGCAACCTGTTCTCAAACTTTTCCACCCTTTTTGGGTTGGTGTTCTTTTCGGATATTATTAATTCGTTTAGAAATCATAAGTTTTTGTAACATGTTAGACTTGGTGCCCATGTGCATCAATGTTCCCTTACAAACATATCAGTTCAGTTTTTTTTTTAACTTACCATTGTATCCGGGTATAAAAACAGGCGTTGCTGCCCTTTTTCTACTGCTGCCTCCATAAAATTGAGCACCGCTGCCCAGCAACTCACTATATTTGTGTCTACCTTCTTTCCTGGCATTAGGCTCCCCATCACGTACGCCTTTGCGGTCAGACCGTAGAATGTTGTGAACAGGTCTCTCCTGTACATCAGAAATTTGTTCTAATCAAACGTTTGACTAATTTTAATTGTTAATGCACGCGTGTATCATTTCACTAACTTTGTGTTATATGTGTTCATTAGGCAGGTTTTTTTAACTATTATAGTAAATTAGGATACGATTACTTACATGAAACCACGCTTAGCGTTTTCACCGTCACCTTCTTTTGTTTTCACCATTTCATCATTTTCGCCTTTGTCATTATCTTTATCAGCCTTGACTTTCTTTTTTGATTGTTGGCATGCCATCAAATATTGCCATAGCAGCCTCCCTCTCTTGTTTGCTGCCATGTTTATGTCCATCATCCATTCCTCACTCATTTCTTCTTCTGTATTATCTTCTTCTGAAATTGCCTAAGCGTGAGGATCTTCTACTTAGTCGTATAGAAATCAATGTAATATGAGTAGAGACACAAAGAGTAAATACAAACAGACTTTGTATTGACCACTGAGAACCACAGAGTACACTTAGAAAGTATATGACCCGGAAGCTCTCCAATTCTATACAAGACAAACATATTTATAGGCTGAAAACACGACTGGCCGAACCTCAGGTTCGGCCAAGCTTCGGCGGCTCCGAACCTGGAGTTCGGCCAAGGTTCGGCCAGACCTAAACTTGCACGTTCCGTCTTGTTCTCGATACTTCACATGACGATCAGGAACCATGTATCAACAAGTTGTACACTTCTACATAAGCCTTCACTTCTGTAACTTCTGGAAACTTTGTGTATGTTTCTCCTAATGCCGTCTCAGCTTCATTCTTTGTTTCTTTAATCAAGTTAAACACTTCCTTCAGCCTATCCAAGTGTTCCTGAAACATGCATTTTAAAGTTAGATTTTATATAGATTTCTTTTTTTACACATGTGCACTGACCTCCAACGTGCTCTGATCTGTTATTTTTCTTACTCCACTGCACCCTTCCTGGTCACTGTCATCATCTTCTTTATCAATATATGTGTCTCTCTGTGTTCCTTACCGAATCCCCCATTTTGAATCTCATATTCTTCCCTCAGTTTCAACATGTCTTGTGTCCAAAAGCTTATCGGGCTTATTGTACAATCAATGTTTATCCCTGAACATATTATGCTATCCACGTATATTACCTGCACGTTTGTTTTAAGTAAATCATGTTTTTTTTTTTGATTTCATCATTTTAATACATGACGTATTACAAATTTTGAGTATCTTACCATCAACAACGCCATTGGTCCTGTGAACCTGGATTCGGGGTCGAGCCTGTCCCATCCGGCCTTACACATCTTCAAGGCGTCTATCACGAATTTGTTCCAGTTTATCTTGTCCAAGTCCATGTCATCTCTTATATATGACATCAGTTCGAGCTTAATCTTCTCGTTGTTTCCATACTCCACCATCACACTTCCAAATAGCGCTATGAAATCCATCTTGAACATTGTTCCTGACTCGTTTCTGTCTTCAGCCATCTTCTTTGCAACTTGAACCCGTGACACATTTGCTCCGCCGTATCGCGCCCTCCACGCCTTAGCTGTTTCAACTGGACTGTCTGATTCACCATCAAATATATGTCCTTCATTTTTCAGCCCAAACAACTTTGTTATCTTCTCCTCGTCTACATTCACCTTTACAGTCCCGAGGTCAATATGCATCTCTTCCGGGTTAAAGTTGTCAACTACAAAATACCCGATCCTTCCAGGTATTCCGTCCATGCGGAACTCAGAATTCGTCCCATCCCCATCTCCCTTACAGCTTTTTGTTGATTTCTTGAAAGCTTTCCTATAGCTTTGCACAATTGCAATGGTGCTGTCCTTATCCTTATCGACGGTAATTTCTTGGCTTCTTTTATTGCTTTTGTATCCTTCCCACCTTTTTCTGCTTGTGCCCTTTTTCTTTTTGGTTTTCTCTGCTTTTCCACCATGTAATCTGTTGAACATGCATAGCCTTATATTAATTCACATGTGTATCAAATTATAGTAAGTTGATGCACGTGTGTTTTATTATACGATTATGATGCATATGTGTGCTTACCTATAGTAAAACATACATACAGTTAACTAAATACATAAACAAGTGTAATATACAATTGTATACCTTCCTGGCTACTCTCAATGGGATTGCTGTCAACGTCATTACACACGATCCCTTTTGTTCTCGACCTCAACTGTCTTATAGGTGTTCCTTCTACAATCCAAATACATCCAACAAAATAAATTAATTTGTATATAGTAAAAAAAACAACTAAATACATTAATAAGATTATATATAAATATAATTAAATAAACAACCAAACAGTCAATCATTCAAAATGTACGACGTTCATGTTTACCTTTCTCTTCGTTCTGTTCTGGTTTGTT
The DNA here is from genome assembly GCA_039602395.1 of Deinandra increscens subsp. villosa. Lineage (NCBI taxonomy): Eukaryota > Viridiplantae > Streptophyta > Magnoliopsida > Asterales > Asteraceae > Deinandra > Deinandra increscens. Next base: position 71,709,530 of record JBCNJP010000012.1, on the reverse strand, counting down.
ATCGTTCACTGCCACTGCTAGCTCCTTGTTTTTTTGACCTCGTGTCCTGGTTACAATCATGTATCCTATAATAGCAAAAAATTAATCTGTTATTATTTATTTGCCGCTTATAATTCCCGTTTAGATTGGTTTTGTAGCCAATGTTTCAGATAAATAAATAAATAAATCTGATAATTAATTTACCTTCCGCATTGTCTTCCGACTCTTCTTTGGTGCTGTTTATGTTTGTGTTAAAAAGCAACGGACTTGAGTTTTTACCCCTTCATCATCACTGCTACCATCTATGTTGATATTGTCGCTTGCATCCTCCATATCTTCCGAATCATGCTCACTTTTTTCGTTTTCTTGTGAGCCATCATCTGCAACCGGGTCTTGAATCTGTTCTTTCATTCTTCCTTTTGATTGTTTCTTCTTACTCTTGTCTTCATCTGTTTTTTTTTTTATATTTTTTTTTTTGCACAGCTATTCAAGGTTAATTGTTGGTGCACATGTGTAATGTAGATTGTTATGATTTCATGTATTAATTACAGTTTGTGTTACAATGCACACGTGTTTTATATCACACGTACATGTTACAGTTCGTGTTTTTAATAGATTGCAATTTTCTTTTATAAATAATATAATGTATTATTTGCACATGTGTGTTATGATGCACGTGTGTGTTATAACCCGTTTGTGCTGCTATCTCTACATAATATCAAAAAATTATACCTTCTTTACCCTTTTGTTTATCTTTCTCCATTTCTGACAATTCCTTTTTTGATTTTTTGATTTTAACTTTCCATCGTTTTCTTTGTTGTATACAACCTTCAGCTTCTTTCCTGCCACTGTATTTTTTTTATTTTTACATGTTAGTAAATATACATTTATATATATATATATATATATATATATATATATATATATATATATTATAAAGTACATGTGTTTTCAATTTAACACGTGTGTGTTAGCTTCCGATTTGTTAATGGCTGCTCTTTGTCACTATCGTAAACAACGTCTGCTGTTTCTGGCATGTTTGTATATTTTGATTTGAACTCTCCAGCTATCCTCGTGCTTTTTCTATCTGGCTCGATAATACAACACGTCATAAAAAAATATGATAATAAAAATGAATAATAGTATATAAATGTAAAATAATGATAATATGTTGAAGGGAATAGATAAGTTTACGCTTCACACGTTCCATCTGCCTCGTGTTGATCTGAAAGAAAAAAAATTATCAATTAATAAAAAAAATGTTATATTAACAAACAGTATTGTCATGAAACTTGATCTATACCCTGCATATATACTGTCGTACACGTGTGCATTGTCACCACCGTTTGTCTTATTTGATTTAATTTTCAATATTTTTGCACATGATTTTTTTTAAACACATAATAAAGCTCACTGTCAGTATCGGTTTTAACGGTTCACACGTGTACCATGTCTATGTAATATCTGATTTCAACATTTATAATTTGGTACACATGTGTATTGTTGTATGTTGTTTCTAAAATATGACATGTCATTTTATTATCAGACAGTACATGTGCATCGTGTATTGTTTGTTGTGGTTTCTTATCTTCCTAATCATAATTGTTCCTAAAAATTTTATACACAGTTCCCACTTGTGCTTTGTTACACATGTGCATCGTTCATGTAATCTATTGTATTCTTAACTAAAACATTTGATGTTCTTCTATAAAGTGTTTTTTTTGATATTTTCTATGCTTATTGCTTTCCTGAATGGTTATATTGGTTGCAATATTCGTGTGCACGTGTGCATCATGACTCATCTTTTATTATGTTACCTGTTTTCATGTTGTTTTGCATCTCTTTTTCCTTCTTATCCGTGTTTTTTACCCAAATTCTGGTATACAGCTTATAGTTGTACCAGGTTACACATGTGCATCAATTGTGTATATGTTATCCGGATCAGTAAATGTGATAATTAGTTCATCTAACTATGTTTAGTATACAAGCTATTTGCAATTGCATGTCGCATTTACTGTCTATAGTCTCAAATATAGGTTTAAATCACATTTAGCGATTTAAACTACTGTGACTAACTAGATTCTCAAATCGAGGTTTGTGATATGCATTGCTATACGATTATTGACTAATTTTTGCTGAGTATTGTTGTTTACCTCAAAATCGTCTTTGATCCTGAAATTTCGAGTGCTTTTCAGGTTCAAAATCGTCTCCGATCCTGAAATTTTGAGTGATTTTCAGGTTCTGTTGATGTTTGCGTCGTTATACTTCGGATCTCTCTTTTCTTCCGTTGATAATTAGGGTTTTTTCCGGTGATTTAGGGCAGTTACTCGATCGGGGCGATGGAGGAGTGTCTTTGAAAGCGGATCTAAGATTTCGCGAATGTCGGTATCATTGAATTAGGTCTAATTGTTATTTCCGATAATGCCCCTCCGTGAATTTGAGGGTTTTCATATTAGAAGTTACAGTTTTGGCCCCTCCCCTTGTAAATTTGTCTTGTTCTCGGGTTTTCACAAAAAAATGTGTTTTCATAGGATCTCAACCCTATATATATATATATATATATATATATATATATATATATATATATATATATAGAGAGAGAGAGAGAGAGAGAGAGAGAGAGAGTTGGGTTAAAATACAAAGTACATTTTACGTAAAAAGTGTGAGAAGTGCATGGTGTTTGGATATTAATGCATTATGTTATCTTTTAATTGTGTTGTGTGTTTTGGCAAACACATAACAATCCTAAAATAGAAAACATCAATCATTTCATTGGACTTGAAACATTATTTATTAAGAAACCCGACTACCCCTTCAAATACTGAGATCGGCCGCTCATCCGCCAAAAGGGGCCTCTTTAGGCACACATGTAAACATTCACAAGCTCTCATATAGACCAGAAAGTTAGGAAGACTTGCCCCCATATTTGACAGCATATAGAACAGAAACTATCTATGCATTGTTGTATTTGGACACTTTATTTATTGGTTAGAACTGCCACATATATATATATATATATATATACATATGTATATATATATATACATACTTAGCTATATTCACGAAACGGGTCATTGAAGGTTGCTAAATTTATGTCATTCACAAGACGACCTTCCTGGGCTACCCTAACCGAGTTTCTTAAAGGGTCCGACGCCGCCGCGAAGCGCGAGTCGCCCAACTTGTTATTAACAAAGTTGAGTATAAAGCAAATATAACTTTCATTCATAAATTTGTGTATAAATATGCTAGGTTTTTAACCTTTTAGAGTTAAAAGTGTTTATGTATCTGAATGATCCTTTTGGTCTCTAATATATATTTTTTTCGACTTCTATAGTTCTATATATACTTCACATTGTAAAAATTTATGGTTTACGTTTTATGGCCAACGCCTTTTATTTTTCTGTTTATCTTATTACAATGATGAAAATGCCCTAATTATAAATAGGATTTTTAAAAAGAAAATTACAACAAAGATGCAAAACCAAATATAAATAAAAAACAAACCTAAAACATTTATAAAACAAAAGCAAAACCCCTCTAGTCGGTAACTCTTAAGGTTGCAAAAGTCGTCACACGCTACCAGGTCGATCGACTGGGGAGTTGCAAGTACTCGGGCCTAGGCTGGAAGTACTCGATGTGTACTCGGACATGGTAATTATAAAGAAAATAAATTTCTAGAAATTATATACATATTCAAGTATTAATATTTATAACAAAATACATGAACATTAATATATGTCAATAAATGTTTAACAATCACAAGCATACCACCAAGTTTGAATGAGTACGCCTAGTGCAACCCTCCTTCTAGCGACTACTCAGACGTCTGGACCAATTTTTGCAACATTACTACTAACCCTAGGCCACCTCCGATGGATTATGAACCCGTTTGAAAGTTATGGCATCAAGCACGAACGGAGTCCGGAATTTCCCCAAGTTGGTGATGCTGCTTGTAAGAATCCTCCCAACAAGATGACACTTCATGCTAACTTTTGCATCACACCGAGCATGTTTTGTGTAAAAAATCTTTAATACCATAGTGTTTATATCTCTTTATATCGATTACGCCACTAACTATAGGTGCTTGTTTTGTCATACTTGATCATGTTTTAGCATGGACACATGGTCCAGCTTGTCGGCTAATCGTATTATCGAGTGCTTGTTATAAAGCACCCACGTACAGCTTACACTTACTTGATCATATTAGCAACTATATTTTAGCGCATAGTTGATCATATCAACAAGTATATTTTACCGCATACATGTAGTACCCAACACAAAACCTAGTTTGGTTTATGCAAGTATTCACACTAAAATCTCTATCTCTACGAATATCACATTCTATAAACTAATTTTTAAGTTTTGCTAATTTGTCTTAACACGTCTGATTTTCAACTTCTATCTTTATCTTAATTTTATTACTTCTTTCCTTCTTACAAACTCACAAACATTTGGAGAACATTTAGAGGTCATGAATGATGCTGTTTGTTTTTTCAGAGGTAAAATGTTTGCAGTCTGCGGATCACGTCTGTAGAAGAAGAGGTGGACCAAACATCTGCAGTCTGTAAGAAGAAGACTGTTTGTTTATTAATTTCTGCAGACTGTTAAAATAAACTGAAATTTAAATAAACAGATTTTTTAAACTTAAAATAGCTTTTTAACATTCTCATAAAACTAAAAGTTATACAACATTGAGATAATATTCATAAAACTACAATAACATTTTTTAAAAGCATTCATTTATTCAATATTTTGCATTAACTGCTCAACAATTTCATATCATAACTGTGTCATATATTCCCGATCCGATGCAGTACCATGTGCTTCAACCTCGTCTTCATTACCATTAACGTGCACATGACTATTTTGTAACGTCACATTGGGTTGATCGTATTGTGTAAAGAAGTCATCGCTCAAACTCTCTTTCCTTATAAAATTATGTAGCGGAAAACATGCAATGGTAATGTTCCTTTATGTAACCAACGGAAATGGTGTCATCCTCTTCAAATGGTGTCATCCTCTTCAAATGGTGTCATCCTTTTTGCATGTGCATGGTTAAATTTTTCTTTATTGGTCAACGCACGTCTCCGACGAAAATCTTCAAGCCAATACCTCACATTACGATATGGAGCCATAAATCCTCGTGTGTGACGCGGCATCACAGATATAATATTTTTCTGTAAAGATATAAAATATTAACTAGAATATTAAACTAAGGTATAAGTTTTTATCAAATCGTAAACGTACCTGGTGGTGGAAACGGGAATGGTGCATCTGGATCTGATAATGCCTCTTATAGTATTCTAGCATCATGCGCTACCCCTTCCCAACCGGCCACAATGAACGTAAAAATCATGTTGAAGTCACAAATTGCTAATACGTTTTGATAACAATCCCCATTTCCCCTTCCTCTATATAAATCTTGTTGCGCAGTAGGGACAATGGCATGTATCAAAGTTCCATCTAGTGCACCAACAGCTCCTTTAAAAACCTTTCGTAGCCTCTTGTTATGTCCCGGAATGTTTGGATTCGGATTGAAAGAAATTGGTACTATCATATCTTTTGCAAAAAGCTTCATTTTATCTAACACTTCATAGAAAAAATTATGAATTGTTTGCTTTGAGTGTTGAAATCTACGCTTAATAACCACGTAACGTTGATTATGACCGATCATCATCAAAAACATAGTCATCTTTTCCTCAACCGATACATGTTTACTATCCTTTAATGAATATGTTATTCTAAAATGTGCACATAGACGGACAAATGATTCACGAGACATACATAGCATTTCAATGCATTGTTTGGGATTTCCTTGCAACAACTCTAACGTGTACTGATGTCCCGTCATACGTGAATCATTATCTCGCTTTCGTTTCAAACATCTCTTCCAAAAAAAGCAAACATACAAGTAAAGGATCATTACGAGAAGTATTTTCTTATCATGATCCTTTATGATCCTGTGTTAATAAAACATAAAAAATAAAAAAATAAAAAAAAATAAAAAAACATTTAACATAAGCAAGAAAACAACCATGCAATGTATTCAAGCAAAAAAAACCGTACAATGTTTTCAACGTGGCCAACAAAACACAATTCAACATAGCTAACCCAAAAGAAGATAATGTTTCCAACATGACCAACAAAAACAAATTCAATAAAGCTTAAAGCTAACCCAAAAGCAGATAATGTATTCAACGTGGCCAATTCTTCACTACTTTATTAGTCCTAAAGTTGTTGCCGTCATTACGAGCCACCCTCTTAATACTTCAGGAACATCTGGTAATGCCATCCATGCCTCTCTCATGTTTGAGGTCCCTTCAAAAATATGAAATGCAGCTAAGAATAAAGGATCTATCGGATCTAACCCAACCAGCTTTAACTTCTCAAAACATTCAGCAATTGTTATTGTTGGTGTTTCTTTGCCTTTAACCAAATACTGTAGAGCCTGTCGTATATCGACTGCTAAATCATCAACATTGATGGATGATGATTTTGAGGTTTTTGCTCTTTTCTTTGGATTAGGCTCGGGATTAGGCTCGGGAAAATTGAATAACAATTATTGTGTATATTAACTAGAACATTGTCTCAACAGAAAATCTGCAACATTTTTGTAGAAGGAAACCATAGTCAAGAAGATCAAAGTCAAGAACATACAACAATTTTGTAGAGGTAAACCATTGTTAACAATTTTGTAGTATCACAGTCAAGAAATTTACAACAATCAACACATAATACCTTGATTTATGTATCAAATCAGCGAAAAAGGAAACAAAATACCTTGACTTGGAGAAGGGCGACGGCTGGAGGAGTATGACGACTGACTGGAGAAGTTGGCGACGGACTGGAGAAGCCGGCGACGGACTAGAGACGCCTGAGCAAGCAGGGGGCAGCGGCCGGAATGGAGCAAGGGAGACGGCCGGAGTGGAGCAGGGGCGACGGCCGAAGTCTGGCAGGAATGGTCGGCGAAGTGAAGAAGAGCAGCGGCCTAGGGTTTTTTCTTTGGGGAGCACTCTTTTTCTTTTTGGTTGTTCACAGCGTGATTTTTTTTATGAGGATGTTGAAAGAGGTTTGAAGTCATAAGTCCATATCTGTATCAAACAGAGGACACGCAGAGGTTTTTAAATGAAAGGTCTACGAAAAAACAAACACTCTGTAAAAGGAAATGTCTATGCGTTATCTGCGCGACGCAGACATAAGAGGTTAGAAGATGTTTTTAAAAAAAAAACAAACAACACCTTAATCTCTATATTTAAACAATCATTGTTCATAAACTCTAAATTTATAAGATAAAAATATAAAAAAACATTTGGAGAACATTTAGGTTCTCCATCTCTATAATTTAAAGATTTAATTTATTTTGCATCTATATAGTTTAAAGATTTCATATCTTCATCTCTGTTTTGACATTTTATGTTTTATAAATAATAGTTCTCTAAATATAAAGATACACTGTTTAGCCACCTCTATAATACTTATGACGTATGAGTGTCAAAAGTGTGTAAGAATGACAAAATAATACATTATATGTTTGTAAATAAGATAAAGATAGAAAATGAGATAAAGAAGGTTAAATAAAATTTGGAAATATATTTAGAGAAACATGATATTTAGTTAATCCATAGAGATGAAGATGCCGACTCTGAATGTAACATAAATAAGACAATGTTAAGGCAGATGATAAACATAAATATCTTAGTTGTTTAACAGATATCTACAGCAAAACAAAATATGAATTTGCTTCCATGGTATTCAAAATGACCATAAGACCCTAGTCAAGACGAAGAATTACACGCTATCAATCAATCAGTTAGCCAGGAGTTCGTCTGGGTCAAGTCCATTGTGATTTTCTAGTTCTTTCAGTGTTGACCCTACAACAGACTGCAAGTAGAACGGGGAAAATAGTTAACAGAGGTTATAATAATAATTTAAATATATATTATTTTATTTTTATTTTTAGTTACAGGCATCGCATGAAAATGAACTGCATAAGTAAATCTAAGGCTCTAAACGAACCGAACGAATAAGAACGAAACATATTCGTGTTTGTTTGTTAACCTTTAACCGAACAATCGAATCGAACCGAACCGAACACATAGCCGAACAAGGTTTCATGTTCCTATTCGTTTGTTAACAAAATTACATTGTTCATGTTTATTTGTGTTCGTTTGGTAAAAAAAAAAAATCCCGACAAACGAACTAACGAACCGAACACTAACCCAAACGAACTCAAACGAACATAATTAAGCCAAACATACAAACAAACATGATCAAGCACAAAATAACACATACTATAACTTTGAGAATAAAAATAAAACAATCTAAATCCAAATCACGATCCATAACCATAACAAACACAAATGAACATATACGAAAAAACGTTCACGAACACACTCTTACCGAACGTTCACGAACATAAATGAACGAACGAGAGCTCTATTCATGTTCGTTTGTTGAGCTAAACAAACGGAATTTTTGTTCATGTTCGTTCATTAAGTAAACGAAAGAACATAAACAAACTCCCGCTTGAACAGTTCACTAACCGTTCGGTTCATTTACAACCCTAAGTAAATCTTAAGTCATATTAGTGGTATATAGGTGGTAATTTCTTCAAGAAATGGGTTAATTTGAGTAAATAATTTCACATGGGTTCATTTAGTTTTAACTAAAACCATAGGACAGTCAATTTGGTCTACTTCAATTATACAATGGGTGTCAAAAAGGATCACTCTTAAAAAAAATGGTCCAAATGGGTCAATACACCAACGACCATTGTTGTCAACTGTTCGAAACCATCCTCCTCATAATCACCCCACCAGCACCGTCGTCACCACCTCCACCTCTCACCACTTGCCGCCATAGAAAAAGTATAGCGAGGAACCCATTTTTTTTTCTGAAAGGACTAATTTCAACCCAACCCTTTTTGGTTCGAACCCATTTTGAGTCGAACCACATTAATACTTTTTTATAAGGATCCATTTCAGAACCAATTTTGCTCAGAGCCCGTCTTGACTTGGTACCAGACCCACTCATTTCGCTAGGCTTAGTCAGTATGGATGGACCCTATTGTCAGGTTGCACTTGAGCTAACGGGTCAAAATAGGAAACCTATTGTCCATATTTTGTGGTTTGTAAATAAATTAATGTATTAGGTTTCATAACAAAAACTATATTATCTAAATAACAAGATAACCTCTTTTAAATAGAACGGCTTCAGAAAGGTGCAAGTAGTTGAACACGAGTCAAAAGAGACTAACCTGGAGTTCCTCTTGACAGATTCTAAGTTTCTCACCATAATCTTTCACATTATGAAAACATTTATAAAGCTGCATGAATAATTTACACATATCATGAATACAGAAAAAGCTGAAAATATGAATATGAAGAGAAAATGGCAAGCACCTTAATCATCTGTTTCTTGCGAGCTGAAGTAAGTTTCCTGGCAGATGCCAGTGCGTCCTCTAGTTTCTGCAACCGCCAATAGAAGGTTAGAATTGTAAAAGGTACGGGGCAGGGGGCAAGAATAAGAGCCAGAAAGGGGTAATTTTTTTATGTAGAAAACGCTTTTTGACGAATTTTCTACGGTGTTTAATACAAATAAAAATTTATATATTATACATATTTTTACCAAAATAAAAAATCTTGAGTAAGGCATTCTATGATTGTATGCAATAAAAATACACATTAAGCGGCTTTCGACCCATTTCTTTTTTATCTAATCTTCGACCAATTTCCTTTTTATCTAAAAAGAGATGGCAAAATGGGCAGGTCAGGTAAAGGGTCAAAAGGGTAAATTTTGTATGTGTTGAAACGGGTCAGTTTGAACCAAAACCCTTTTTGTCCAGCCTTTTTTTATGGTTTTATACATAATTTGTGTTGTAATGTTTAAATGTGACTACAAACAATATATTATTGGAGCTTAAAATATTTTAGTAAGGCATCTAGTAGGTTGCTGTATGCAATTAAAAAACATGCTTTGCAACTTTCGACACGTTTACTTTTTTAAGGTAACTTTTCAAACTTTTTTTTAAACCTGAGACTTCTCTTGCAGCTTAGATACATGATCACCTCTCTCTTCTACAAGCTCTTCCATGCGAAAAACCTGTTAATTGCAAGTTTATTGTTAAGAGAAGGCACACAAAACAGTAAGCATAATCCTTAGTATCCGCACAAATTAACATTGTAGTTATCATATTGATAACTATCAAAAGATAAGTGATGATTCTAAGTTGACATCTTTTTGAAATCCAAAAGTCAAATTTTAACAATTTATTATTATTTGGAAAATGGAAAGCGTTTCAAAATTTGGATGCCAACAAGGCCCCAATGCACACATCAAGGTGGCAATTTTGACCCACTTGCCTAAAAATAGGCTGATTGGGAATGCATTTTATCTCCCAAAGGGTCAAATGGGTAAAACTTATAACTTAGCATAAACAGAGACCAGCCAAGTGTCACCCACGCTGTTTGCAAATGCCTGAAACCACCTAAATTATTTTTTATTAAAAATTAGTTCACTATTCAAACTGTATAGATTTTGTAACCTTATTTAATACAGTAATTTATTTTGTGAATAAGAACAAAATAGTGTTGATGTATCTGTCCCCACCCGACCCAGCCTGTTTGGATCCGTATTAGAAGATTGTGTGCTTTCACCTGTTACCCATCCTACCCAAATGTTGAGGGACTTTCTGTCAGGTCCCAAACTAAAGTAGCCAAGTGACTCAACTATAATTAGCAGAAAACCGAAAGCGGTTGGTTAAAATGAAAAAGAAAAGGAAAAAGAGAAAGAGGATTTTCTCCAAGTATATAAAATCTCATATTCGATTTAGCTAGATGTTAAATGCCACAACATAGTATAGAGTATAACGACATCAAGGAGCACATTTTACTACACATAAAATGCAGTTTCAAATGACTGTGCATTTAAAAAATTATTAATACAATAATCACATAATAAAATGTTTTAGGAGATTGTAGGCATTTAAAATAGACTTCCAGCATCTTTCAACCATTCGACCTGTTCCCCGTCACCTAACGTGTTGATTCGACCCATGTTTGAGATAAAAACACAACTCAAAGCTACCCATCTATAATTAATAGGTCGAAATTGCTAATTCTACCAAGAATTGAACAACCTTCTTATAAGCAACATATTACATGATATTCATAATGACTAAAAGCATTGGTATATGAAAAGATTCAAACCTCTTTTTGGAGTTCTTCTAATCTTTGGCGTGAGATATCAATTTGCTTTGCGACCTGATTAATGGAGTACTCACATAAGATAGTATTTCAACAAGACAGTAATTAGGATGCTAACGTGCATATATGATGAAAAATATACATTTAAGAAAAAGGTACATTTAAAGAACATAGTTTTATGAATATAATGATTCAGAAAATGTATGGACTATAAACACACTTTGAGGATAATTTGGGCACACTTTTGCCTGGACATTTAACAACTTCTTTTATAAATAACTATCATGCCATTCCAATAATAATCTAATCTAATATTTGAATAAATTGATTTAGGAGGCTCTATGCTTCGAAAACACACTATGACTGACTTTTGACATGTTTCCTATTATGCTATTTTTTAATTTACAAGTTTGACCTGTTATGATGAATCATAACCTGAATTGGCCCATTCGTAAGTACACAGAAATGGATCCCTACCTGATCATGATCTCCATGACTTGAACCTGATTGATACTCTCTGCTATGGCGCTCACTTAAATCTGAACTGCATCAAAGCACCAGATAGAACAATTAAAGGAAGTTTGACGTATTTTACTGAAAAACTAAATGAGTTTTCCACATTAAAGATTTTACTAAACACATTGTGGTTAGGATGATGATTGATTAAGTATTTATTATTTGATGAAAAAACAAAAACATCCAAAAATTTCTTCCGGATTATGAATATTACATTTCTACAATCATTTATAGCTGATTTGAGGGATTGTCTTGAATTTGTTTGATCGTTTTTAGGTTAGCATCTTATAGTTCTATTCAGAATTTTCTTTAGAATCCATACAATATAGTAGGAATCCGGTTAATTTTAATTATAATCTTACCCATTTGTTAATTTTGCAGGTTGATCTTTATACTTATTCCCACCTCTTCTTATCATCTCCTTGTCTTGATCCATATTTGTTTGGTTATGATCTCTTTCACGTTCAATGTCATCCATATCTTTATCTCGATCATGTCCCCTGTCCCGATCACTGAAACGATCCCGAGATCGGTCAACATCACGGCCCCGGTCAAATCCTCTTTCTTTACCCTGATCACGATCTCGAGACCATTCCCTATTTTGGTCCCGGGAACGATCCCGTTCCCGACCATAGTCTCTATCTCTACCTCTGTCAAACTCCAAATCTCTGTTATTATTGTGACGAAAACTGTCACGACCAAAGTTTGGCCTCCCACCTCTACTTTTGACTTCATTGACTTTTACAACCCGTCCATCAACGGTCTAACAGAGATCCATTAAATCAAACAATTAGATGATGTACAGCCAAAATGCTGAGCTGAAGAAAAATGGGCAGGTTAGGCAAGGGTCATGGGTTTTTGAGCGAAAGCAGGTAAATTTATGCACCCATCAAAGTCACTCGAGTTGGGCCAAGCAGCTAACGCTTTTGTGTCCATTTCTCTATAGTTTGTAAATAGTTAACGTGTTTATTTGGTTACTAAAAACTATAGAACAAACACATTAATTTTAAACGAAAGGGTTTTGACCATTGTGAGCATTTAAATACAAACTCGCAACTTTTGACCCGTTTTAATTGAGCTAGCTTTGTTACCAACATAATACAGCCCCAATTGGCCCATTTCAATACAGATGGGTTGAGATTGTCACCTCTAGTACAAAGCATCAGTAACCACACTTATAACTAACTTCAGATACCCTTCCGCCTATATCATCTATTTATGATTGGGTTTATTTGGTTTGTGTTTTATCTCTAGTGGGCAAAAGAAAATAAAAGGGGGACAATTCAAATGGGTTGACTGGGCCAACGATAAACATTTTTTAATGCATAAAACCTCCTAAACCTTTTTAATTTAAAAATTAAGGATTATTACTATAAATAATATAGTTTTGTGATAGTATTTGAGTATTTGACTTCCATTAACGATCTCAAACTCTGGACAAGGACTGTTCAGGGTCAACACAACCCAACCCATTTCAACCCGCACCAAAAAATTTATTCATTTTGACATTTTACCCGACCCACCAATTATGCCACCTCAAATGCATAGATCAGCTGATCAAAAAGTACAAAAAAAAACATCAGGATATAATAACTAATTTCAAATACCCTTCCATCCATATCATTGATGGCATTAACTGCAGATCGGGGATTTGTAAAAGTAACAAACCCATAGCATTTTCCACCTACTCCGCGGTCATTTATTATCTGGAAATGAAATGTAAAAGCAGATAGCATTAGGCAATCCTTTTTTAGGAAACAAAATGATAATATAAGACAACCCCACGGTAGTAGATAAACAGTCGTTGTTGAAAACTTGAAACCATAAACAAAACATATAGTGATAAAATTTGTAGTTTGGCATTAGAATGTAGTTATGTGAGACAAACATTGGTGTGTGTGGTTGGCAGATCCAGGTTTTCTAGCCAGGGCACTCATTACTACTACCAAACATTATTCAGATGCGTATTGACACAACAAATACTTTTAATATCCACAACATGTCTTACTGCTGGTTGTAAGAACTCCTGAGAGTACACTAAAATCATCAAGAAACTTTAGACAGGTGGTTGCAGAGACTATTTGAACCAACCCCAAATAGAAACCTCTAAGAGCCCGGAGTCTTTAGATTGATATTATGAAAGGAAACGACATGAGCTCATTGTTGTAAAACTCGTCCGAGGCGACCAAGTTCTCCCCTAGTACTCCCCCTACTTGGACGAGTACTCACAACTCTCCAGTCGACCAACTTGGGTGCGCCTGACGACTTTTGCAACCATGCATGAGCTACTTAGCTGAAGGGGATTCAAAGAAATATCACTCCCACTCCCACAAGTAAACAACGAAATATACCCAGGAAAATCTCATGGCAGGGCTATTAGTAGAGTCTAGGGAGAGTGGGATGGAGACAAACCTTTCCTCTAACCGAGGGGTATGGAAAGAGTTTGTTGTTTATTAATTGTTCATGACTTCATTCTTTAAATGACATTCAGCTTGAAGTGACATTGATCTTTGGTGTTCATGATTTTATCACTTTTCAAGGATTGGGTGGAAGCCAATAAATTTCTGCAATGACTGTGAATTGAGCTTTCCTATAGAATCTTCACCACCACTATGAGATTTCAACTTGCATTGCAGCAAGCTAATTGGCATTTTCTTATGATATTTTTATACCATATAAGTGGATATGTTATGGAAAATAGAATAAAGTTAAACAAGATCAAGTAAACACTGACCGTAAGTTCGTTTTAAAATTCTCAACTCAAAGCAGAACATATAATAACCTAGAAAAATCAACCCTTATAATACAGATTCCCCTAGCAACAAGTCAAGTATCACTAAAAATCCTTCTAATCTTAAGACTTCTGAGCACAACTCCATAGATTGCCGATTCAAAAATCGATATCTACACTGTTATTACCTATTAATTACCAGCACGTTATTCAATGTCTGGTATTCGCTACAAATTATTTACTGAAACGTAAGCAATATCAGATAATTAAGTTCAAAAATCATAAAATGTTACTGAAACGTATACATCACTCAATGAACAAATTCACGAACACGAATACGTTTATACATTCAAACACAGATGGATAAACGGTTACCTTGACGGCGATGATTTGGCCGTAGATATCAAAGACGCTTCGAATAGTATCTTCAGTAGAGTCGTAAGGCAGGTTGCCGACGTAGACGGAGTTTTCGTCGTCAATCGTCATTTCGGCCACCAACAAAACCTAATTCACCGGAAATAAGCAATCAATGGCCGTAGAGTAGAGACCCAATTCTAACAAGTAGTTTCCTGACGCAATATTCGATTGTACCGTACATACAACTTATTATTGCACTCCTTTTTTTTTCTTGAAATTTTGGTGGAAAAATAAAACAGAAAATGTGTAGAACTAAATTTTGAAATTTTGGTGGAAAAATACAATATAAAATGTGTAAAACTCATTTTTCTATTTATTGTCACCGGAATAACAAAGTTACATTGTTAAAATATAATGTAATAATAATAAAAATAAAAAAAGACTACATAACGATCTTAAATTAGAAGCCAAATACAATAGGTATCGGACCTAAAGGTTATATATGACCTAATATAAATGCATGTCGTAATAACTAAATGAAACACGACACAAAACCAGATACGTAAATGAAACAATGTGAAACTAAAATTAAAACCCAATAAAACGATTAAAAGCCGATTTAAAGGCAAATAAAAAACGATTTTATAAGGTTATGTGTAATGTTTGGGA